>CM061533.1:49854892-50233045 GCA_030545055.2 Neoaliturus tenellus | reverse complement strand
TGTCGTTGTGAGAGTGTGCCTTCAATACACACTCACACATTGTTATGTCGTTGTGAGAGTGTGCCTTCAATACACACTCACACATTGTTATGTCGTTGTGAGAGTGTGCCTTCAATACACACTCACACATTGTTATGTCGTTGTGAGAGTGTGCCTTCAATACACACTCACACATTGTTATGTCGTTGTGAGAGTGTGCCTTCAATACACACTCACACATTGTTATGTCGTTGTGAGAGTGTGCCTTCAATACACACTCACACATTGTTATGTCGTTGTGAGAGTGTGCCTTCAATACACACTCACACATTGTTATGTCGTTGTGAGAGTGTGCCTTCAATACACACTCACACATTGTTATGTCGTTGTGAGAGTGTGCCTTCAATACACACTCACACATTGTTATGTCGTTGTGAGAGTGTGCCTTCAATACACACTCACACATTGTTATGTCGTTGTGAGAGTGTGCCTTCAATACACACTCACACATTGTTATGTCGTTGTGAGAGTGTGCCTTCAATACACACTCACACATTGTTATGTCGTTGTGAGAGTGTGCCTTCAATACACACTCACACATTGTAATGTCGTTGTGAGAGTGTGCCTTCAATACACACTCACACATTGTTATGTCGTTGTGAGAGTGTGCCTTCAATACACACTCACACATTGTTATGTCGTTGTGAGAGTGTGCCTTCAATACACACTCACACATTGTTATGTCGTTGTGAGAGTGTGCCTTCAATACACACTCACACATTGTTATGTCGTTGTGAGAGTGTGCCTTCAATACACACTCACACATTGTTATGTCGTTGTGAGAGTGTGCCTTCAATACACACTCACACATTGTTATGTCGTTGTGAGAGTGTGCCTTCAATACACACTCACACATTGTTATGTCGTTGTGAGAGTGTGCCTTCAATACACACTCACACATTGTTATGTCGTTGTGAGAGTGTGCCTTCAATACACACTCACACATTGTTATGTCGTTGTGAGAGTGTGCCTTCAATACACACTCACACATTGTTATGTCGTTGTGAGAGTGTGCCTTCAATACACACTCACACATTGTTATGTCGTTGTGAGAGTGTGCCTTCAATACACACTCACACATTGTTATGTCGTTGTGAGAGTGTGCCTTCAATACACACTCACACATTGTTATGTCGTTGTGAGAGTGTGCCTTCAATACACACTCACACATTGTTATGTCGTTGTGAGAGTGTGCCTTCAATACACACTCACACATTGTTATGTCGTTGTGAGAGTGTGCCTTCAATACACACTCACACATTGTTATGTCGTTGTGAGAGTGTGCCTTCAATACACACTCACACATTGTTATGTCGTTGTGAGAGTGTGCCTTCAATACACACTCACACATTGTTATGTCGTTGTGAGAGTGTGCCTTCAATACACACTCACACATTGTTATGTCGTTGTGAGAGTGTGCCTTCAATACACACTCACACATTGTTATGTCGTTGTGAGAGTGTGCCTTCAATACACACTCACACATTGTTATGTCGTTGTGAGAGTGTGCCTTCAATACACACTCACACATTGTTATGTCGTTGTGAGAGTGTGCCTTCAATACACACTCACACATTGTTATGTCGTTGTGAGAGTGTGCCTTCAATACACACTCACACATTGTTATGTCGTTGTGAGAGTGTGCCTTCAATACACACTCACACATTGTTATGTCGTTGTGAGAGTGTGCCTTCAATACACACTCACACATTGTTATGTCGTTGTGAGAGTGTGCCTTCAATACACACTCACACATTGTTATGTCGTTGTGAGAGTGTGCCTTCAATACACACTCACACATTGTTATGTCGTTGTGAGAGTGTGCCTTCAATACACACTCACACATTGTTATGTCGTTGTGAGAGTGTGCCTTCAATACACACTCACACATTGTTATGTCGTTGTGAGAGTGTGCCTTCAATACACACTCACACATTGTTATGTCGTTGTGAGAGTGTGCCTTCAATACACACTCACACATTGTTATGTCGTTGTGAGAGTGTGCCTTCAATACACACTCACACATTGTTATGTCGTTGTGAGAGTGTGCCTTCAATACACACTCACACATTGTTATGTCGTTGTGAGAGTGTGCCTTCAATACACACTCACACATTGTTATGTCGTTGTGAGAGTGTGCCTTCAATACACACTCACACATTGTTATGTCGTTGTGAGAGTGTGCCTTCAATACACACTCACACATTGTTATGTCGTTGTGAGAGTGTGCCTTCAATACACACTCACACATTGTTATGTCGTTGTGAGAGTGTGCCTTCAATACACACTCACACATTGTTATGTCGTTGTGAGAGTGTGCCTTCAATACACACTCACACATTGTTATGTCGTTGTGAGAGTGTGCCTTCAATACACACTCACACATTGTTATGTCGTTGTGAGAGTGTGCCTTCAATACACACTCACACATTGTTATGTCGTTGTGAGAGTGTGCCTTCAATACACACTCACACATTGTTATGTCGTTGTGAGAGTGTGCCTTCAATACACACTCACACATTGTTATGTCGTTGTGAGAGTGTGCCTTCAATACACACTCACACATTGTTATGTCGTTGTGAGAGTGTGCCTTCAATACACACTCACACATTGTTATGTCGTTGTGAGAGTGTGCCTTCAATACACACTCACACATTGTTATGTCGTTGTGAGAGTGTGCCTTCAATACACACTCACACATTGTTATGTCGTTGTGAGAGTGTGCCTTCAATACACACTCACACATTGTTATGTCGTTGTGAGAGTGTGCCTTCAATACACACTCACACATTGTTATGTCGTTGTGAGAGTGTGCCTTCAATACACACTCACACATTGTTATGTCGTTGTGAGAGTGTGCCTTCAATACACACTCACACATTGTTATGTCGTTGTGAGAGTGTGCCTTCAATACACACTCACACATTGTTATGTCGTTGTGAGAGTGTGCCTTCAATACACACTCACACATTGTTATGTCGTTGTGAGAGTGTGCCTTCAATACACACTCACACATTGTTATGTCGTTGTGAGAGTGTGCCTTCAATACACACTCACACATTGTTATGTCGTTGTGAGAGTGTGCCTTCAATACACACTCACACATTGTTATGTCGTTGTGAGAGTGTGCCTTCAATACACACTCACACATTGTTATGTCGTTGTGAGAGTGTGCCTTCAATACACACTCACACATTGTTATGTCGTTGTGAGAGTGTGCCTTCAATACACACTCACACATTGTTATGTCGTTGTGAGAGTGTGCCTTCAATACACACTCACACATTGTTATGTCGTTGTGAGAGTGTGCCTTCAATACACACTCACACATTGTTATGTCGTTGTGAGAGTGTGCCTTCAATACACACTCACACATTGTTATGTCGTTGTGAGAGTGTGCCTTCAATACACACTCACACATTGTTATGTCGTTGTGAGAGTGTGCCTTCAATACACACTCACACATTGTTATGTCGTTGTGAGAGTGTGCCTTCAATACACACTCACACATTGTTATGTCGTTGTGAGAGTGTGCCTTCAATACACACTCACACATTGTTATGTCGTTGTGAGAGTGTGCCTTCAATACACACTCACACATTGTTATGTCGTTGTGAGAGTGTGCCTTCAATACACACTCACACATTGTTATGTCGTTGTGAGAGTGTGCCTTCAATACACACTCACACATTGTTATGTCGTTGTGAGAGTGTGCCTTCAATACACACTCACACATTGTTATGTCGTTGTGAGAGTGTGCCTTCAATACACACTCACACATTGTTATGTCGTTGTGAGAGTGTGCCTTCAATACACACTCACACATTGTTATGTCGTTGTGAGAGTGTGCCTTCAATACACACTCACACATTGTTATGTCGTTGTGAGAGTGTGCCTTCAATACACACTCACACATTGTTATGTCGTTGTGAGAGTGTGCCTTCAATACACACTCACACATTGTTATGTCGTTGTGAGAGTGTGCCTTCAATACACACTCACACATTGTTATGTCGTTGTGAGAGTGTGCCTTCAATACACACTCACACATTGTTATGTCGTTGTGAGAGTGTGCCTTCAATACACACTCACACATTGTTATGTCGTTGTGAGAGTGTGCCTTCAATACACACTCACACATTGTTATGTCGTTGTGAGAGTGTGCCTTCAATACACACTCACACATTGTTATGTCGTTGTGAGAGTGTACCTTCAATACACACTCACACATTGTTATGTCGTTGTGAGAGTGTGCCTTCAATACACACTCACACATTGTTATGTCGTTGTGAGAGTGTGCCTTCAATACACACTCACACATTGTTATGTCGTTGTGAGAGTGTGCCTTCAATACACACTCACACATTGTTATGTCGTTGTGAGAGTGTGCCTTCAATACACACTCACACATTGTTATGTCGTTGTGAGAGTGTGCCTTCAATACACACTCACACATTGTTATGTCGTTGTGAGAGTGTGCCTTCAATACACACTCACACATTGTTATGTCGTTGTGAGAGTGTGCCTTCAATACACACTCACACATTGTTATGTCGTTGTGAGAGTGTGCCTTCAATACACACTCACACATTGTTATGTCGTTGTGAGAGTGTGCCTTCAATACACACTCACACATTGTTATGTCGTTGTGAGAGTGTGCCTTCAATACACACTCACACATTGTTATGTCGTTGTGAGAGTGTGCCTTCAATACACACTCACACATTGTTATGTCGTTGTGAGAGTGTGCCTTCAATACACACTCACACATTGTTATGTCGTTGTGAGAGTGTGCCTTCAATACACACTCACACATTGTTATGTCGTTGTGAGAGTGTGCCTTCAATACACACTCACACATTGTTATGTCGTTGTGAGAGTGTGCCTTCAATACACACTCACACATTGTTATGTCGTTGTGAGAGTGTGCCTTCAATACACACTCACACATTGTTATGTCGTTGTGAGAGTGTGCCTTCAATACACACTCACACATTGTTATGTCGTTGTGAGAGTGTGCCTTCAATACACACTCACACATTGTTATGTCGTTGTGAGAGTGTGCCTTCAATACACACTCACACATTGTTATGTCGTTGTGAGAGTGTGCCTTCAATACACACTCACACATTGTTATGTCGTTGTGAGAGTGTGCCTTCAATACACACTCACACATTGTTATGTCGTTGTGAGAGTGTGCCTTCAATACACACTCACACATTGTTATGTCGTTGTGAGAGTGTGCCTTCAATACACACTCACACATTGTTATGTCGTTGTGAGAGTGTGCCTTCAATACACACTCACACATTGTTATGTCGTTGTGAGAGTGTGCCTTCAATACACACTCACACATTGTTATGTCGTTGTGAGAGTGTGCCTTCAATACACACTCACACATTGTTATGTCGTTGTGAGAGTGTGCCTTCAATACACATTCACCGTAACGGAAGATGTATAAAGCTGTTACTCGGCGAAATATTGCCTTTAAAGCTGTCAGTCACCGAGTTCACGCTAGGGCCTCACTCTTGTATGCACTTTGACAAGGTACGTGTTGTCCTTCTGACACTCCTTGTATTTCTTCATGAACGGGTTTCAGAAGAAAATATTTCGATACTGTGAAAATATTAATAGATTTATTGACGAATTTATCATCACTAAAATTAATTTACATAAATGAAAAAAAAACTCATTTTCATTAACGCAACGTTCATTGTAGGTGCAAGTATGATAAAAGTTGTTTCTGTGGCTTACTCAATCTGAATGAATTTACTTTCCCGAAAGAAATTATTAATTATGTATGTTTTTATTAGTAAATAATTAAAATTGAACACGGATCCTTTACTGTAAATAGTGAAATAGGATTCAATAATTGCAAACCGTTGGTATTTAAAACTTGAAAATTCTATTGATGTTATATTTTGTTGATTCTTAATTAATTTTGCTGTAAAGTAAAATGTATTAAGTTACAGATTGACTGTTAAAATAAATTTAAAAAGTAAAATATACATTTCGGAAGCTATAAATATTTTTCAATTAGCTCTGTTACAGCGAGTGGCAGAGTCCCTTGATTAATTTTTTTGAACTTTAAATAAAACACAAAAATGAGTCCTTATTTTGATTGTGACTCAATTACACTAATTATGTTATTTGATAAAAATATATACAGGCTTTGCTCAAACAGAGTTTTGTAAAAATCTAATAGAATTTACAAAAAATAATAATAATTAATAAATAACAACAAATTAATAGAAACTTGCCTTTTAAAATAATGTCTTATAAAATTAATTAATTTCACATACTGTTGACTTCAGACCCAAAAATTGTTCCTAATTAACATTCACGCAAATGAAAATTTCTAGGTGATCTAAATTTATAGGTCTAAGTTTCAAACAATTTCAATTTAGACATCATATTTTAATAAAACTAAGACAGGCTAAAAATTATAAAAAAATATATGTTTAAATAATTTAATAATCATAGTTCAGAGAGAACAAAATTGGTTTATTGGTGACATTTTCCATCTTACCAGTTGGTGTGTAAGGGATTTATCTGTGTTAACTGTTATTTCGTTGTTAAATCTTTTTTGTACTTAATGTTATCCAAAATGGTAAAGGGCATAACACCAATTGCATATACCAGTTTTCTATTAGGTTACCTTACTATTTTACTGTTATTGGGAAAAAAAGTCTGTGAAACATTATGCACATAAGTTAGTGTTCAGTAACGTGTTTTTTTTATCATCTCGGCAGAAACTAGAGCATCCGTGACCAGCAACTCAACTACATCAGTTGGGAAATGTTTTAATTTGAACTTTCCATGGAGGGGTAAAACGTGATGATCAGACCTTTTTATATAGTCCTATGGAATATGAATTGTAAATAACCTTGTCACTGTGTTTGAAGTGTTCTGTTTTAAAGTTTATCAAATTTGTATTGTGATTGTAATGGTAGCAATTATTGTAAGAAAATAAAATGTAATTTAGTAAAAATAAAAAATGACCCTACTGTAGTAGTAATAGTTTTCTAGTGGAATGTGCTGTTTTTCTTTAAATCTTTTCAAGCTAATAAATTACCAGTTAAAGATATATTTAATGAAAATTAGAGTTTTAAGAATCTACGAATACTAATTTAACAGTTTATCATTTTATTTCCAACTCTCTTAAGGTGTAAATAAAAAATTAAATAAAACAATAAACAATTAAACACCAACTAATGTAGCATCAGTTTATAATGTACATGAGAGTAAACATAAATATAATAAACTTTTATCATACTTGTTTCTAACTCATTAGAAAACAAAAATAAAAATAAATGATTCTAATTATTTAAAAATAAAAGTCAAATAAACATCAAGTAAGTTTAATTAATTTGGTAGGTAAAATGAATATTTTAAACTCTTATATTCATAAGCCTTTGCCAGTTCCAAAGAGAGTCAGGGTGTGTGAGAAATATGCACCAGTACAATGTTGCAGTTACCTAGGTAATGGAATAATGCACGGCCAATATATTTCAAATCAAGATCATCAATGAAATGCATTAAACACCAGAAAAAAATGAGGATTTACCTGTTTGAATTTTGGACTCTTAAAACACCTACTAGGACAGTTCACTATTTATTATGAATATGGATAAAGTTCTAACAAATTTGATTACGTTATTATGTTAAAGATTGTATGGTGGTCCAAACCCGATTAGGGATAAAAAGTCCTATCGTACCCCATGTTTTGAGATGACAATTGGGGATGCATGGAATAGAGATACAATGAATTCTTTAACATAGGCCTAAAGAGTTTTTCTAACGGGGAATAACGCCATAAAAACGACCATAAAGATGGAGCCATGGTAGATGGTCTAGCCAAAAAGGGCAGGTAGTGAAACTTTAAAACGAAATAAAATTACCGAATCTCAAAAATGCACTAGTTTGTCGTAAGGTTATTGGCTGGTTGCTCCAAGTTCAAAGACAATTAACATTATAAACAAGAATACATTCGTCAATATAGTCTCCTCTATGACTTCCTCTATTGGGTGTAGCTTGTGCCAACAATAGAAAGGTGGTATTTATTTTATTCATTTTCAAAATCCCCCCCCCCAAAAAAAAAATATATATATATAAAAAAAAATATTAAAACTCCTTATATTTTTAGTGTATGCTCAATCCATAACGCCTGATCTTACAGGGATTATTTCTTTTTATACAGGGTGTATGAAAAGAAATCATGTGATTTGGCAATTCATTATTGTAAGCTTGTCTTTGGCAGCTTACAATTCTGTTTTGCCAAAGCAAAGCAACAGCAAAGCTTTGCCTTGGCAGTGCATTTAGTAAGCTTTTTAACCTTTTTAAACTGTCCTTTAATTGACTGAACGTGTTTTCTTAAATTTCTGTAACTATATTACCATTTATTTTCCTTTGCAACCACTATTCTGTAGCTGAGTAAAATACAATAATAAAAAATATAACTTTGGTTATCCTAAATCAAATCACCAAAACCAAAATTAAGACACAAACGAACAATAAGTGATTATTAATTTATTACAATGACAGTGAAATTCACATGATATTAAAACACATGTAAACCGATTAATTCCATTAGTATATAGAATGCTCTTAGACTCTTTACGAGTACAATGGAAGAAACCCCTGCAGTGGAAAATAAAAAACTCTATTCTAGAAATGAGATACAAAAGGTATTTTTAAATCTGGATACATAAATCCATGTTAAACGGTTAAAGGAAGATAGTTAACAAAGGTAATAGGCTTAGCCCAGTAAACTTGTCTTGAGGCTTTCCAGGAATTTTACTTGAACATCGTCTGCTAAATGTTTCAGTCAAAATGATTTTATACTACTCTTATTAAAAATTCAATTAAATTAAGTATTATGGTAGAATCTGAGATTCAACGATTGTTCCATTATTCATTTATAACTTTCTTTATATTTAATTTATAAAGTGTAAAGTTAAATATTAAGCTAATCAGACTTGCATTGTAATTTTTCTATAGAAATTGCAATAGAAACGTTTTAGGCTGAAACCATGATTTAATTAGTTTTTTGGGATAAATCACAATTCATACGGGCCAGCTAAGGTTTTCTGTGGGAAATCTCTACTTGTACTTTACTTAATTTACATTGAATATATTTAGCCAATAGAATTTTAGGTAATACAATTAATTCTTGTATTATCTATATTATTTTAGATATATTAAGTGCTTGTTAATTAAGTTACTAAGTGTAATAGGCTCCAATATGACTTTTCAATATAAAGTTATTTGGCTTAATATTTTCTTACTACTTAAACCTAATTTTATTAACTTTTTCAAACGACGATTATAAGTCGTATCTTATATAGAATTCTAACTGTCCATAGATAATGACATTTTTGTACTATTCATTGTGACCCTGGATATATTAATAATGAAATATAATTACCTTGTCCAATCCACTGGTTATGGCCTGACTTTGGCATTCCTACCCTAAGGAGCACCCGTTGCTTTGCCACTACAATAGATGTTTCCCTAAGCTCAGTCCTTTCTAAGCTCCTTACCTTCGTCTTATGCTTTAAACCGTCTACAGCTTAACAGCTGTGTTTCCTTATTCCTTAGAATGTTTGTGGAATTAAATTACACGTATTGCAATAATCTGAATTGAAATCAAATTAAGACTAGGCCTAATTGAATCAGTGACTTATAAAATGATTTTGGGGTTCCATATTACAAATAAATAAAATCTTAAGAGATTCATACGTTATGTTCTGTTGGAACCGATGAGAACGATGGATGGTGTTCAATGTTATAATGTCTTTATAATATGATTTTTTAAATAAAATTTAAAATTTGGTGATTTATTAAAAAGCCAAATAAAATGACACCACCTGCATCATCAAGAAAACACCTGTTCAAAAGTTACCGAGCTTAAAAGTGACTAAAAATTCCTTTCCTTTACATATAAAAAAAGTATGCTTGGATAAATTTTACTTCTCATTAATAAATTATACTCTAAAAATAAAAATAAATAAATAAATAAAAACAAATAAATAATAAATAAGTCTGTTGGTGGCGGATAAAATTTTTCGTTTATCGGTAAACGCAGTACGTTGTCAGAAGTCACAGACACGAGTAAAAATCAAGACATTTTTTTAGGCTTTATTCCTTTTTTATTCTTAATAAAGTATGTGTCAGTTATCTGATACCGTATTTTACTAACAATTTTGCACTTTTTGATTGTCTAATAGTACTTAAAATTCATGAAATCCTTGCTCAGTTGGCAAATCATTAATGAAACAATAGCATGCTCTTTAAAAGTCAGTCTATTTTGTTATTTTTATTATTTTTTTATTAAGGAGAATAAAAATCCCCATTGAACTGTTATACTCATTAGTTAATGATTGATATAAACAAAGATTTATATACACATAGGTTCATGGATTAATGCAACAAAATAGTGACATAAATGACAACATAATGGTTAATAGCCCAATAAACCTAACAATGAAAATTTTGTCGCAAAACAGATTGTGTTTATTGTTGGTCTTCCTATCATTGTTTATATTATATGAGGTCTATCGATTTGAAAAAATTACAAAAATATTATCCTTAGCACATCACTAACATTCGAATTGATATTATGGCATTATCGGTTTTTATTAAAAGTAAACGTGAAGCAGCCAATCCATAAACTTTCTATGTATTTACCACAAAGAGATACTCAACAATAATATACTAACAATTTATTTAATATGATGATTTAGTAATAAAAAAAAGTAAAGAAACAATCAATACAATGGGTGAGTTGGTGGCGTCGAGGTTAGTGCGCCGGTTTTAGCGCCGGCCTTCGGGACCATGGCAGCGAATCAGCGTTCTGCAAGTGACTTTTATCAGTACGGTACCGTTCACCTTGTACTGCAGTAGATCATCCCTTTACTTTGTCAATAGTCCAGGCTCTGAACAGGTTGAGCATGCAGTGACAGTCTAAGAAAATTTGTCTTTGGATTATTGTTGAAGACATTTAGCAGATGTAAAAAGTCGATGTTGCCACATTTCCAGAATGGGCACAAAACGGGGGACACCCCTAGAGGAAGTCGTAGAGGAATCTGTATTGGCCTATGTCACGTTACATATAATTTTAAATGTCTTTGAATGTATATTCAAATGCCACAAAACCGATCTCTAAAGGTCGAAAATAACACGAGTTATTACGTTTTAAAATTTAGGCAAAATGGTTTTTATGCAAAGTTTGACTGCCTGCCATTTCTGACTCGATCGTTCATTTGAGGTTGGCTTTGAGGCATTGCTTAATGTTAAACATGATCCTAAAGCCTACGTTAAATATTTCACAAAAAATTTCATTGGCTGTCCCAAATTGGGCTGAAAATCATAATGTAGTCATAATATTTCAGACAGCAATCGAAGACAAAAGAAAACATTTAACTTAACCTTCAGGATCTTTATAAAGAGGAGATAGATAGAATTTAAGTCGATTTGAAAACAATTTCCCCAACTCCAACTCAAATGAGCAAGGAATGGCAAGCAGTCAAACTTTGCATAAAAGCAGATTAACAAAATTTCAAAATGCAATAACTTGCGTTATATTTGACCTTTAGCGATCAGGTTTGTGGCATTTGAATCTAAATTCTCAGAGCCTTAAAATGATACGTAACGTGACATAGGCCCAATACAGTTCAATCTACGACTTCCTTTAGGTGGCGTTCCCCGTGTTGTGTCCACTCTGGAATTGTGGCAACATCGATTTTTTACATCTACTAAATGTTTCCAACAATAATCAAAAGTAAAATTTCATTGTACTTTTAGTGCATGCTCAATCTGTCTAGAGCCTGGAATGAGATCCACGCACGGATCAATAGTGTATGTGGACGGTGCAAAGTAAGGCAAAAGGAGATCCTCCAACCTATTTAAAAAGTAAATTAATAATGATTTGAATATAGATTTTGAAAACATTCAATATTTATACGAGAAATATGTAATTACTGAAAAGCATTCACCAATTAAAGACGATCCATCATCAGTTATTTACTGAGATCACGAAACATCTGGAAACAGCATTAATGTAGGCAGCAATTCAAGACTTCCCAAATTAATTTGGGATTGAAAATAATACTTTTACTTATATTAATGAATGTCCACTTCTGATGAGGGTCGGCCCATGATGATTAAGACTTAAATGTAAGAACAGGTTGATGTGAATTTAAAATTGAAGGCATTACTTAGTACGTGATTGGGCCATGCTCGTACTTGAAGCAAGGACAAATATGCAATGTGTGAAAGAACTTTCACTGTTTAATCGACAACTAAAACCCCAAATGGTTTGTAAGAATGGGTTGCATCTATTACCTAACCTTTAGATCACCTCATAGTGAAACTCTTTATTGTATGTAAATATATATTGTATATTCCAGTGATGGATTGTTTATGTATATTATTCTACAACAAAACTAAATAAATGTTTGGTTTTGACCAGATATACACGTGTTATTGTTTTATGTTTTATAAATTTTCATACTCGTAAAAATATGAAAATTTCCTATTATTTATAAAATTTCATATAACATTTCAGTCATCTACAATGTCTTTAGGAACATCGTAAGGGAATAATACTCTGATATATGTTTATTATCAGTACCTAGGGGCCAACCATTTGCTAAGTAAACTAAAACTTTGTTTTTGTAGTCATAGTAATTTCAGTCACATACGGTACGCTAAATGTCCAGGCCCAAAAGCTAAACGAACTCGTTAGCTTCGTTCATGTGACGTCTTTCGTGATGTAATATGGTTCCTTACTCTGTGGTAGGACTAAAGGCGTTGCACTCTGGAATGTTTGAGTTAGTTGAAACCGTAACAATTGGATGTACTGGATGGAGTAAATGAAGTGTAACTGTACCTATACGGTTAACAACTAAATACTCATAATCACCAGTATAAAGTACTATGTATTCCAGATAAGTTATTTTTATTATAGTATCATTTATTAATTCATTTAATGAATCTAAAGTAAAACCCCACGTTTCACACTAGAGTAGGTGGTTCATGCTTTGACAGTGAAGTCAGCTGTTATCAGCAATGTTATTAGCATGTAAAATGTAAAAAAAAAAAACGGTACCGTTCAAAACTTATAAGTGTCATAACACTTTACATTTTTAGGATAATTCCAAATGAATACGTCTTACAAGAATAATCTTGATGAGTTTTTATAGTGTTTACTCGAAAACTAGCAAAAAAGTATTAAATATTGTACGTTTTTTTTCAGATGATATCGTCAATCCTCATCGAAACTATGACTGTCAACTAGTATTGTTGCAGTTAGATAGCTCAGGTGAGTGTATAGTAATATTTTGAATAAATTATATCATACGATAATCATATTATTTCAAATTTTATCTGTCACCTTTAAAGATAAGAATATATCTTGGTTTAAGGATAGTTTACATGGAAAATTGTTGATTAGCAGAAAGCTAGAAGAAGTGGAAAAATATATCTTTTGATTGGATTTTTATTTTTTATTATAATTAATGAAATAACGGTAACCATTTTTACAAGTACCAATGAAAAACGAACTAATTTGGATTGGAAAAAGTATGAAAATTTAGTTTAATATGTTTCTTATTGAATTGAACTGGTTTTAATTTTAAAAAATAATGAATATTATGAGGATCTGTGATGAGTTGCGGAAAATTACATGTCGAAAGTCTCATAAGTGAAGTTGTACAAGTCTTCTGAGAGAGGAAACTTGGCTGAGTCCTTTTGAGTTGGAGAAGCTGCAGTAAAGTTGGGAGCCGGAGGATCTAAACCCCGCAGTTTCTATCCTTGAAAGATCACTTTGGGTTTCTTTAAACTAACTTTTAACCTGGGAAAAACGTATGTCATTGTAGAATGGTCTACAATAATAAATTGTGTATATTTCGAATAAGATCAATTTAATTTATATGACTTGTAAACTTACTGAAGATATTTTAATTTGTAACGACACTAAACTTAAGGGAATGTTTTTATTCTTCATGTTACATAACTTCTAAAAAATTAATAAACAAATACATTTAAAGTTGGAAATCTGTTGAAATTTGTCTGAAAATTCCAAGACTATTGCTTTTAGTAGATAATTTATAAAATATTATCTATATCATGGAACAAATATTTTCTACTCAGAAAAAATATATAAAACTCCATCATAATTTTTTTTTCTTTTTTTTGCTGCCTGGCTATAAAGAAACAGTGTGCTTGCTTTTCATGAAACTAAAAAAAATATTAAATGTTAACAATTTTTGAAAACACATTTAAAACATTTGATTTATATACAAAATTCAAACGATTAGTTTAACGAAGCCTAATAAATAAAACTAAATAATTTAGAAATTCGCAAATTAGACCCACGTGACCTGAAACTTTTTATAAGACACGAAATGCTATTAAACACATTTTCGTTGATTATTGTTCTTCCTCAGGGGACGGCGTCGAGTAGTCTTTAGAAAATCGTTAAAAGCGTGGTTTGATATGCACTTAAAATCCAAGGTCTTAAAACTAAAAAGCGGTTTAAAATGGCAGCCCTTCAAATTTATTATTTAAAATCAAACTAGCAAAAAGTTTAAAATGCAATACTTAATTCTGACATATACATTTTTTTAATCGGATTTGAATAAAATAATTTCTCCGATTTCTTAAGGCCTAAACAACTATGGATGTCATAATTAAGTTCAAACACGTTTTACAAACTACTTTCTCTAAGAGATATCTCGTGGTAAAATAATAAAAATTCATCACTAGCCCATGCCACGAGATATAAAATTATTCCCAATTTAGAGCAATTTACACAAATGCGACCCTAAAGTGTTGATTATGCCAGAAGTAACTGCATTTTAAACTTTCGTTAGCATGATTTTATTGCAACCTTTCTTCAGTTAAAATTTTTAAAATAGTTATCCATTGAGGTTCTTTTTGTTGTTTTTTGTTTTGTCATTGTTGTTTTCTACCAAGACCTTTAATTCATTGTACACACACACACACACACACACACACACACACACACACACACACACACACACACACACACACACACACACACACACACACACATACAAGCCTGGCTATGATTATGGCAACGCCATGGGAATCCCAAAATATGGCGCCCAGTGAGATTTTCACGTTATAACACGAGGTTCCATACCTAGATGTCAGCTGTACACTTTTTTCCTGAGAGTATAGTTGTTAAAATAGTTTACACACGGAAAATAATTTATACACAGGCGCCACAATTATAGGTACGTACGTGTTGCCACAATCGCCTGCGCACGCTATGTGTATGACGCAGCGTTGCCAGTTCTACTCCGCCCCACCGCCACGGCAACCACCACGCCGCTCGGTGAGCTCTTGCGTCTGTCTGGTTCCATGATCTGAGTTTTGGGACATAAGCCACATCGCATGGCTATGATTGTGGCATCGCTTGCCCAACGTTTTTTTTAATCGTACTATGAATGCATTGTTATTCCTTTTGAATTGGAAATAGTGTTTAAATATATTTCTTTCTTGATTTTTAATAATTACGATTTTTTGTATTATTAATTTTATTTTTATAGACGATTATAATAATTTTAAAAGTGTTATCGCCTCAAGCAGTTTAAAATTGTTTAATTCACTATTATTTCTAGTCATAAATAACTTATTTCAATAATACAATGTAGTTGTTGTATATTGTACAATAGCTACCGTACAATTTACAATGCTGTTCCAGCATCCAGACGATAGTTGGCGAATACACATTCAATAGCGATTAAACAAAATGAATTGTTTATGAGTAAAATCATTTATTTACAAGCGACATTACTTTTGCATTTGTTCTTTTGAAAGAAAGTTCTCTAATTTGTTATTTCTTATACAAAATTAATCTAAATTATACCGTTCTCTTGAATACGTTTCCCTAACTTGACTCAATTTTTATCGGTATTGTAAATTTTTAGTAAGCATTATTGTTTCTTGTAAATAAATTGCATTTTAGTATGAGAATTTTTCAAATGGCCTTTATAAATCAACTACTTAGACCTAAAACCACAAAGATATTTTTTAAATAGGCCTACACTTGAAATTGAAAATGCATGTTAGAAATATATATATATATATATATATATATATATATATATATATCGTATGGCTCATTCAGCCAGCCACCATGGTTTAAGAATAATAAAATAAATTCTGCGGTGCAGAGCACCTGAGTCAGTATAAGTAAAAATCTAAATACTAAAATAAAAAAAAATAAAATTAGATCTCTCTTTATAGAGCTAAATCCAGGGCGCTAAGCCATTGCAGCCCAGCTTCACTTGAGCTATGCAGACCGGCCAATCCTTCGGGGAAGGCACTCAGTGGGCACTCTTCGACTATGTGTTCCATAGTTTGATACTCTGCTCCGCAGTCGCATGACTGGTCTTGTGTCATTCCCCATTTGTGCTTCCAATAATTACATCTACCCACTCCAGTGCGGAAACGATTGAGTATAGTCCACTGCTTCCGAGGAAGATTCATACCACCTACCGCTACGGTCGGGTCATCTATCAAGAAATGGTTCCGACCTTGAAAAGCGTCCCAGGAGGAAGTCCAGTTTGTATGGATGGTGAAGTTCGAGTCCATCAACTGGGAGGCTGTTCGTAGAGGTGGTTTTCGGGACCTCAATCGGACCGCATTCTGGGGTAGGTAATCATGGATGGGCAGCTGTGGAGCAGATAAGATCTTTGTGTATTCCCTAATGAGTGCATCCCTTCGTCTTATTTTAGGAGGAGCGATATTACACAGCACCGGGAGCCAGGGTACAGGGGTTGCCATGAGTGTACCACTAATGGCTCTCATGGTCCTGTTTAGCTGGACGTCGATCTCTCTAACGTGCACACTATTTAACCACACGGGAGCACAGTACTCAGCAGTTGAATATACCAATGATAGAGCAGTTGTTCGCAGAACTTGTGCGTTAGCTCCCCATGTGGAGCCAGCAAGGTGATGGACAATGTTAGTCCTGGTTCTCACCTTAGCTGCCGTTTTTTGTAAGTGGCTTTTAAACGTGAGAGACCGATCTAAAGTGACTCCGAGATACTGTGGGTGGTCATTATGTTTCAACTCAACACCGTTGAATACGATTTTAAGCTTTTGGTTGGCCAGTCTATTATTCAAGTGGAAGCAAGCAACCTCAGTTTTTGTTGGGTTTGGATTTAGCTTCCAGGCTTCAAAATATTCACCGAGGGTCGTGAGGTCATTTGTTAGTGTTTCCTCAGCTTGTCGAAAATGCTGGTGTTGATATGCCAATGCAATATCATCTGCATATATAAACTTTAAGGACCGGGTTACAGGAATGTCGGCAGTATACACATTAAAGAGCAGTGGGGCGAGCACTGACCCTTGTGGCAGGCCATACTTTAGTTGCCTAAACTTACTATCTCTGCGTCCCAGATATACTTTTATCATCCTATTGGAGAGCATTGAGTTGAGGAGGCGCAACAAGAAAGGGCAAGGAATAAGGTCGTAAAATTTAACTAGGAGGCCTTTTCTCCAGACAGTGTCATATGCTGCAGTCAGATCTAAAAAAGCCACAGAGGTTTTCAGTCTTCGCTCAAACCCATCCTCAATGAAAGAAGTCAGAGCTAAAACCTGGTCACAACAGTTGCGACCAGGCCTAAATCCAGCTTGTTCGACAGGGATGCTGGCATTGAGAATAGGGAGGATTCTGTTATAAATCAACCTCTCTAGCAGCTTATAACAAACACTTAAAAGAGCTATAGGCCGATAACTTTCAGGCAGTTTTGGATCCTTTCCGGGTTTCAGGATAGCTATGATCTTGGATTTTCTAAATATCCCAGGCATGTCGCCGGTTTTCAGAGTGGTGTTAAAAACTTCCAGAAGCCACTGTCTAGCCTTGTTACCCGAGTGTTTTATAAACTCCGGGAAAATGTCATCCAAACCTGCTGCTTTGCCAATTGGCATCGCATCAATCGCCACTTCCAGCTCGTCATAAGTGAAGGGTCTAGAGACTTCCAAGGGTGCTTGCCGACTCTCCTTTATCTCATTAAGCTTGAAATTATTTTTTCTGTCTGCAGACGTACGCACAAGTTTTGAAAGTACGGAGAGGCGTTTTGCAATTTCACGAGGGCTAGGCTGTGAGGCATCGTGTTTATCACTTGATTTACCAGTGGAGAGTTTCCTGAGCAGAGACCAAGCTTTCCGACTACTTTTGGTGAAGTTCAGGTTCTCAACAGTTTTCACCCACTTCTCTCTCCTGGAGTTGTCGAGAGAGTTAAGGAGTTGGTCAGCTACATCTCTGTCAGCAGTGTCTGTAAACTCACTGTAAAGATCTTCGCACTCTCTGCTCCATCCTGGTATGTATTCTTTTCTAAAACCTCTTGGGATTGTCGCCTTAGCGGAAGACAGGACAAGGCGAGTGAACCGATCATAGTTTTTTATTTTAGAGGGGATGAACCTGATCCCGCTATCAAGCCTTGATGAGAAGGCCTCCCACTCAGCTTTATTAAAGTTCCACCTAGGCCGAGGAAAAGATCTTACGAGAGGAATTTGCATTCCTACTGATATTATTACAGGCCTGTGCTGAGAGTGGGGGAATGCACCAAGGACCATCCTGGAAGTAGGCACGGGTGTTGCTGATGGTTCACGGGAGCAAAAGCATAAGTCTGGAGAGAATCCATGTTAGAAAGACAAGTACTGAATCGGAAGAGACATCAGCTTGTAAAATGCAATGAGGTGGTAAAATGGATATGACGAAAACTTTGCGCTTACTATTTCCTGTTTTATTTTTATATTTAAGTTTTATTTGATGCCTTCATTTCAGCGAGTAATATTCAATAATTTTCCGAAATAATAAGAAGAATATTTAACAGAAAATTTAATGATTTTATTTAGATAGTATGTCAAAGTAATGCTTAAAAATAATGTTTCTGAAAATTTGGGTTTTTGAAAAATTAAGGCACTCTATTTAAACCGTAAGTTATATTGAATTGAATTTGAACTCAAACATCATCAGTAAACAGAATCGGATCCCGTATGAATTTGTTAAGAATGCCTCCGATAACTTTTTGGATGTCTTGTTATTAGTGTATAATAAAATTTATTTGAGCAAAACCGTTCCTTCTAGCTTTAAAGAATCAACCATTTTTCCACTCCAAAGAAAAGCAATGTTAATTTAGTTGAAATCTATAGAGGCTCATCTTTTGTAAATTGCACTTGTAAAATATTCACTAGTCTCTTTAATAATAGATTGCAAAATTGGGTTTTTGAAAACGAAATTTTATCGGAATTTCAAGCAGGTTTCTGGAAGGGTTACTCAACTGTCGATAATATATATATTTTTAATTTGTCATGCATGGTTAATCTTAGACTGACGCAAAAGAAAAAAAAATGATATTGTTTTTTTGTGGATTTCAGCTCAGCGTTTGATGCGATTGATCGAAAGGCATTCATTTACAAATTATAAAATCTCGGAATTTTGTCACGCTTAATAAATAGTTTGAAAAGTTAACAACAGTGAATCTAGCCCCAGCGTGTTGTGTAGAAATGGCGTCACAAGTAGTTTTCTGACTAACACAGGCTTGAGGTAGGGTTGCAATCCCTCACCTACTCTTTTCAGTTTGTTTGTCTTCAGAAAATGTGGTAGGCTTAAGGTAAGCGACAAGTGGTAGTATAAAGTGGAACATATTGAAGTTGTAAATACAAGTATCTAGGATTTACTTTCACATGTTTCAATTCATGGAACATCCACTTTAAGGAGAAAACAAATTAGAAAAAATTCGCAATATATTCAGTTTGGAGTAATTTAATAAAAAAAAAGTACCGCTGGGTTTTAAAATAGTTTGTTTTGAGGCCATAGTAAAAGCAATTAATTATTTGTTACGGCGCACAAGTTTGGGGTTTTATTGAAAGTGATACAATTGAATCGGTCCGGAGACTTTTTATTAATAAATTATTTTAATCGCCGTTCAGTACTCCAATTATGCATTATGTTTCGAAACTTCCTTCGACAATCATATTTTCACACTTTAAAAACAATCATAAATTATTTACATGTTTTAAATATGCCTACGAGTGGATTACAAAAATGTTTAGCCAAACATATTTTTAGTAAGAAAAGTATTATTTTTTCCTCGAAACGGATATTTTGGTGCAAAAAATTTGAACTGTTAAAAACAAGAATGTAATTTAACCGTAAACTTTGAAGAGCCTGAAAATGTGCGAACATATTTAAAAGCAACCGTGGAAGTGTTACGTGGAAAGTGATTAGATGGAGTGTAGAGGCCGCGCGCATATATCTTTCCATCACAAACATCTATTGTCGTTGAACTTGGAGATAAGAGTTCCCTTTGTCAAAACGATTCGGATGTTATATCTTGGGCAATCAAAACTAGAACGGTTACAACTGTTCTTTTTGTAATTTTCAGGAACATGAGACAGTTTTTTTTTCATTTTGTTGCAGTTTGTCCTATAGTAACGCAAATTATAAAAATTCGGTTCGGGAAAAACGTTTTGAGCGAAATCAAATTTAATCAATATTTAAACGTCAGGAATTTGTAAAATATTTTAGGACGTAGATTTGTAAAATATATTAAAGGAGCTTGGCAGTGTAGGTGGGAAATGATCCAAGCATTTAGTTTTTGAATCTGATAAATAAAAGATTAAAACAAACATAGGCCTACTGTTATTTTTATATTAGTTTGTATACGTGCATCACTTTTATCACTTTATCAATGCAGATTATAAACCTCGCATCGTAAAGGATGTCTAAATAATTGTCTTTATCGAATTTTGAGCAACGAGTAATAATATGTTGATATTTAAATCCCCCGTTAAAATTCTTAAGACTCGATTTTATTGATGATTGACCTAGTCCCACAAGGCTTGTATAAAATTATCGATGTCTGAATTTGGGCTGCGATAAACACATAATAGTTCACATGCCACACCGGCCCACCGGAAGGTGAGCGATAGGCAGCTGGCCACGCCCCCCCAGTCGCAGCTGTCGGCAGGTTACATGAATCGCACTGTCAATATGGACCACAATGCCGTCATTTTAATAATTGGATTATCTGTTTTAAATACATTATACCCATCAAGTTGCTCTATTTGTAGGTTTCCATGTAACCAGGCTTCGCTCAAAACAATACAATGAATTTTTATAAGTAAATTAGTTAAGACAACAAACCTTTGGTCAATGTTCTTTGAGTAACTACGAATATTCTTGTGCACAACATTAAAACATAACTTATTCCCCGCATTACTTAAGTTTAAAATATCTTGATAATCCTTAACTACCTTACAATCTATTAATAGCGTATTCTCTATAGGGAAATTCGCTAAAAAGTCATTATCATCTCTACCAATTAAATCTACCATTTGGTTGAGTTCCGGTGTACGGTTAAGTGACAACTTTTAAAGAAATATAAAGCAAAATACATGTTTTATATCAACATAATTACTAAGAGGGAACGGAAGTTAATGAATAGGCAAAATAGTAAATGAGACACTAATCTAAATATCAATAAAGAGTTATTAACCTAAATCAGTATGTCAAGAATGTTAAAAAGAAGAGTTCATAGAGTAGTTAGTAGTGTAGTATAAAATTCATATTTTATAGATATACCGGGTGTTCATAAAGTCTTGCCCTGATAAAGAAATCTAATAGCATGAAAACAAATGATGGTAGAATAATGTTTTATTTACAGTTTTAACTAGTGATTTCTCAAGTTTTATTTACATATATTCAAACTAAATAAAATTCTATGTGTTGCCTTGTGTTAACTGTAAATATTCTAGGCGACTTTTTTCTATTTTCCCATATTTTTATTAACATTTAATGAGTACAGTATCAGACTGCACTGCATTTCTTATTCTCTCTCTTAGTGACTCTAAATCAAGAACTGGGGTAGAACACACTACGTCTTTGACAAACTCTCACATAAAAAAGTCCAGAGGAGTAAATTCTGGTGACCGAGGAGGCAATTCAGTCGGGCTATCACTCCCAATCCACAGTGACTTCAGTAATGCGCGGGCGTCAAGTTCGTTTCTTGTCACACACACTGCCCCTGTCACAAAAATATGGATACCACCTCTCGATACTCTTTACATCAGGTGCAGGTGTTCTGAACGTTCGCACATAAAGTCTTTAGACAGTACTGGTAATGGGGGACTGGGTTTCATAGAACCATAGGACACACTGTTACTTCTTCTGGAGGCTAACCATTTCTGATTTGCTTTTGTACCGAATTTAAGAAAACTGCATTGTTGTCAAACAGCTAAACAAAGGTGTTACCAACTTAATATAAAAAAAACTAGATTAAATTCTCTTCAAAAGAAGCAATGTAAGTTGCGCGTGGCTCTAATGGTTTCTGTACAGCAAAGCTATCAAATCAGGGCAAGACTTTATGAACACCCGGTACTTTTACAAAATCGTTTAGTGATACTATCTGCATTTCGATATAGGTAATACCACAAAAGAATCTGTGCATCCCATTATTCTACTAATCTTGGAAGGAATTCAGACGTAGAAATATGTATATGTAGCATACGCATTTGTCAAAATAGATTACAAATAATCCGCTTTCGTATTATCCACGTTTAGCATTTCATGCTACAGTAGGTTTATAAACTATTTTGAAATGCTATAAAGTGTCACTAAGGAAAAATATTTGAATATTACTTTATTATTATTTAACTTCAAACTCAAATATATCCCACTAGAACTTTTACTGAATTGACATGAAAATATATTACATGTTAATTTAAACGGAATATACAATTGCTCCAAATAAGTCCATAAAAATGTAAAAATCCTCGATCCCATATGAATTATCCGTCAGAGTTATTCCTAGTAAAAATAAAGTGTAAACTTCACTTATAGGCCTAAACCTACATCAAAATCAAATAACCTATTACAGTATATGTTCATTTTAACACATGAATAACTGATAATCTCTTTAAAATCAATTGCACACACTTAATTAAAACTCTCAATTTAAATCGATTGAGAAAACTTTAGATGGACCTATTAGTATAGTATTCAAAGAAAATTTGATGTCTTCTTAACATAATTAATTTATTGAAACTATTTACATTGTTATTTCTAAAACAAACCCGTAAATCACCAAAAGTTATAGACATATTACATTTATTACTATTGATAATTATACTAACAATTTTAAGGCACTTAATTTACAATTAACTTTTATTTTCCATAATATAACTATTCTTCTTAGGTAGGAGCTAATTTTAACCAACCATTTATTTTTATTTTAAAAACATGTATTTTTTCCATGTTGTATTATAATAAAAACAAATGAAATATACAAATATTACTACGAGAATCTGTCTAAAAAAGAAAAAGAGAGGGAAAAAATTGTCCGCCACACTAAAACGCATAGGTACTGATGGGTTGCATGATAATCAATAATTATTATACTAATACTTAATATTCCTTATTCGTTTCATCCAATATTCAAATTATTATGCGACCTTACAACTTTGTTAAATTTTAATCGTACTACTTAACTCATTGAAAAATAAATAAATAAATAAGGGTAATTAAAAGATGTAATGGGTTACATTCTTTACGATTTATTTGATTCATTTTAATAAAGTAAATTATTAACTAAATAAAGTATTGGCTATGTAAAACATTAGATTGTAGTCTTTTCCTCTATGCTTTTCCTCCACCGACCTTGAAGCATTACGATGTAACTTTGGGACAGTAGAATGTCCTTGCTAAGAGAGTGGAATAAATTATAAAGTGCCTTCCCCATAAATGAATAAATATAGCTCTTGAATGACACACAACGCTGAACTAAAATATAGCTTGGATAGTTTGTTTTTTCTGTCTTTCTGCCAATTTTTTCACTGATCAAAATTTTCTGCACAGTATTAAAAAATTTGCTTCCAAAAAACCATCTTCCAACATTTTTCACGGTAGGCTGCAGTCCTTTAAGCCGATACATATGCAATACCAGGCCTGTCTACAAGTATTTCCTGCGATAGGGTATTTTTCCATAATTCCATTAAATTACCAATAAATTAACTGAATCAATTAGGCCTACACTTTTTACACTTATTAATCGGACCCAGTTGCCATTTGCCATTGGGCTATTAATTAATGATGGTTACTAACAATTGGTCGATGTTAGATATTAACAAGACTGGGGTTTTCAGCGCCCCCGTCAAACGTTAAAATTTGCCACTATGGTAGATAGACACAAAATACTAGCCGTAGTATTTCACAGTGGTGATTGAACTCAATATTTACGGCTAACTCGTAATAACTAGATTTGTAAATTATGTGGGACATTCAATGGAATAAATAAGAAAAAACAACTTTATTATGATAATATTTATTTAAATAGACTTATAAAACAAAGTACAATGGATGTTGCCATTTAGTCTAGTTAAATTAGGGTTCAACCCAGAAGTAATTGCAAACAAATATATTTTGATTGATTCTTCTGTAAAATTACCTGAGAAAAACGACGGTGAAAAGTCTACCACTCTCTACAATTGTTCGACAATGCGCTCGCCTGCTGTGGCCAATTTTTCAAAATGGAGGCTGTAGTATTATAGGATTTTGCTGAATATCTTTTGAACCGTTAAATTATATTTATATATATATATAAATTATATATGACAGCTAAATTTTTTCGCAATTTTCATCTCATTTCATTTAGGACCACTTCATTCAGAAATCTCTAACGACAATTCAAACATCAAATTATTAATGGATGAAATGAATACAACATGATGTATAATTATCATCATAGCTGTCGCTTTCGTTCAGTACGGCTTCAAGTAATTCAAAATTAATTATTGTCATGTAGCAAAATTCCGTCCTTGCTACGATTTTACCGCATTTTGATTAATTCATCCTTGACACATACACATCTATCTCTCTCGGACAGTAGTTAATAAATGTGTGTAATTAATACAACATTGTGTATTAGATCGTCTTAGCAGTTGCTTTCGTTAGGCTTCGTAGTTTTCGTAGTTGGCTCTAAATGTGTCGCAAAAGGAGTCCTTGCAGCGATTTCATGGCATTTTGATTAAGCCCTCCGTGACTCAGACACCTCTAACCATATTTCGGACGGTATCGTGTTAATGTATACACTGTACTCATAATTCCACATGAGCATCGTCCTAGCAGTTGCTTTCTATAAGGTGCGGCATGGCTTTAAATGAAGCTCAAAAGCCCGTTCTTGCAGGTATTTCATAGCATTTTGATTAAGCCCTCCGTGACTCAGACACCTCTAACCATATTTCGGACGGTATCTTGCTAACGTATAAACTGTAACCACCATAACATATAAGGATCGTCATTGCAGTTGTTTTCGTTAAGGTAAGGCGCAAAAGCCATCCTTGCAGCGATTTCATAGCATTTTGATTAAGCCCTCCGTGACTCAGACACCTCTAACCATATTTCGGACGGTATCGTGCTAACGTATACACTGTACCCAACATCCCATAAAAACATCGGAGCAACAGTTATTTTAGTTAAGGTACAGCATGACTTTATATGTGGGGCAAAAGCCGTCCTTGCAGCGATTTCATAGCATTTGGATTAAGCCCTCCGTGACTCAGACACCTCTAACCATATTGCGGAC
This sequence comes from Neoaliturus tenellus, assembly GCA_030545055.2. Lineage (NCBI taxonomy): Eukaryota > Metazoa > Arthropoda > Insecta > Hemiptera > Cicadellidae > Neoaliturus > Neoaliturus tenellus. The sequence goes on along the minus strand of CM061533.1, from coordinate 50,207,381 downwards.
GGTATCCTGCTAACGTATACATGAAATGCAACATCTCCTATAAGCATCTTCGTAGCAGTTGCTTTTGTTAAGGTACGACATGGCTTGCAAATTGTTAAAAATGCCGTCCTAGCTGCAATTTCATGGCATTTTGATTAAGCCCTCCATACCTCAGACACCTCTAACCATATTTCGAACGGTATCGTGCTAATGTATACACTGTACCGAACATCCCATATTAGCATCGTCATAGCAGTCGCTTTCGTTAAGGTGCGGCATGGCTTTAAATGTAGCGCAAAAGCCGTCCTTGCGTCCTTGCAGCGATTTCATGGCATTTTTTTGAAACTCTCCGTGACTCACACTTCTCTAACTATTATTCATACTGTGTTGTACTAACGTGTACACTGAATCCAACATGGCATAATTTAATTAATGAATGAATGTGTCATATTTGACTGTAAACAATATAATATTAAGAGTAATTACATACATACATTCATTTTATTATGTATTTTTTGTTAAAGTAAACCTTAGTATAAAAATCATTTATTAAATTTCATTTTATAATGATTTACGCAATTTTTAACAACGTTGATGAAATAATATTGTTTTAAAAATGAATACTAAACAATTTTAACAATTGTAATATTTTGCAAAATTAAAATAAACTTGATTAGTTACGGTGTACACTGTTAATATTTTTCTAATTATTGTTGAAGTTTACCGGTATCTAGTTGGTTGTCTGTAATTTGAATAGTATACATTCAAAAGTAGGCTAATATAAATCTGGGTCAATCTCAAATCTGCCTCAAATTTGTACCAATTGAGCATGAAACGAGGAAAAATGGGTCGGCCATTATGCCGATGAAATGTTCCACTAAGTTCACGACGGTCCCAACTAAAAAACTTTCGTACACAGAATAACCAACAAAGAACTAGAACTAATAACACCTCCCCCGTCACAGCAGACCTGCGTACTTAGCGAAATTAAAACAGATTTTTGGTACTTTTCTATCTTCCCATAAAAAATTCGGGGTTGAGATCGAAGATTTGCCACCAAATGCGTTACATAGTAAATAGATATCACAAATTTGTATTTATCATAAACTTGTACAGAATAAACAGTGATGCTATGATAATAACAGGAAACAAAGCTTTTCATTAAAACGGCTCATACAACCGGTCATTTAAAAACTTAATCATGAATAAATGCCAAAGCCATTAACAACTAGCCTAGTTTTCTACCTAAAAAATAAATGACATGTTACATCAAATGACTGTATTTGGAAATCTTTCATAAATCTAAATATAAGTTAATTCTACGTAGTAAATGTACACACCAGATTTTATCGAGCTATATGGTATTTATTTATTTATTCATCTCCACGACATACACCATAAAAAATACTGTATAATTTACTACAAGACTAGAGAATCTGTACAGTAAATTAACATACAATAGACTTATCACATGCTATGCTTGGCAACAGAATCAAGAAAGCGTAATAGACATAAAAAACAGTACAACAAATCCTATGTACGTAAAAATGTACGAGTACAATAGGATATTATTTCTAAATTTGAGTTAATTGGATGTTTTGACGAATAATGTTTACTATTGCACGTGTTGCTCGACCTCGAGCAATTTATTTTGATACAATATAAAATTTATATTTAGTTTTAAGTCGATGACATCCAACCAATCCCATCAGTAATCACAAAAAACTACAGCTGCATGTTAACAGATGTTTAAAATGCTCAAATCAATCTCAATGTTATTCTAAAGGAAAATTTTTTAATTTAATTTGCGGATGGTGCCCTTATTTTAAGTCAGATTCTCATCAATTTTTAGCGGAAACAACTACAGATCAAGCCCAATCCAACGACACCAAAAACTTGAAAATCGGTTAAAAATTGTAGGAGGTGTTGTCAACACAAAAAAACCCCTTATCGTATTGAATACGTATAGATTATTTTAATTTTTTTCATAAACCTAATGGGAGTGAGTACGTACGTTTGCCGCCATTTGGGCTTTGTAAGCAAAAAAAATTATTTATCGTTCCATGGCATGTCCGGGACTTATTAGGTTTAGTATATACACCTTTACAAAACCTAATTATTGAAAATACTTTGTGAAACTTTAAATTAACAAAGTATTACGAACAAAATAAACATCTATACAAAATGAAAGATATTTGATATTAATTTTCTTGACAATACCTTTTTTATATCGTCATACGGCATTTTACGTCAGAGTGCACTGACTTTGTCTTTGTAGCTGGTGTTGACAGATCTTAACTGAAAACTACAACACTGACATCTTCCATCTTCGTTTCGAGTTTTAAACTCGTTCAATTGTGGCATCATACACACAGCAGCATACCCACAATCATGAGTAAATAATTATGGCAACGAGAGAAGTGGCAACACTCCGACATTTTAGTTCCCGTTTCTCTCCGTAGAGCGCTCTGCCGTAGCGCTGCCACAATAATATCCCGAGATTTCGGGAAATACACACGGTGAAAGAAAATCATAATCAGATAATTATGGCGACTTCCGCCAAATTTTTTGTACTTACTCCTTGGCAGTTCAGTAGTCGAAATACGCAAAAAAAATTGTGGCGACCGTGTGTATGCTGCCACAGTTCGAACCGACGCCACAGTCTGGGATTCTCATTCCCAAATGTTGCCACAAATATTGCTAGGCTAGCACACACACACACACACACACACACACACACACACACACACACACACACACACACACACACACACACACACACTTGATTGTAACATGTTAAAATAGTGTTTTAATAGTAGTCGGGAAAATTTATGTTACGTTATTTAGCAAAGTCTAGGTTTAGTTGGTCTATATTTTATAGCAAACAATTTTGCAAGATGTTTCCAGAATTAAACGATTGATTTTTAAAATTTGTGCTTATTTATTAAAATTATTAATTAGAATGTTACTTAGCCCTTTTATTTGCCACGTAAAAATGTTATAGACCTTATGCTAAAACGCTGAAAAAATAAATTTTCAATCCTTACATCATATACATTACTTGAAAACCACTCTGTGGTGCATATTTTAAGGGTAGATATGTCTGGATGGTGTGATCAGATGCGTCTCTTTTGTTTCTGACACATACCAACAGATTCATTTGTAAGGAACTTGACTTTTGTTTTCATTGGGTTTAATAAATAGCCCTTTGTAAAAAGTCATTTGGGTCCAATCTAAAAAACTTCAAAACCACAAAAAAATATTAAAAATTAATAAAATTTACTCACAATTGATCTGTTAACGTTTAGATTCAAAGACGTTCTATATAATCACTTAGCTACCGTGGAGGAAAAATAACCCACAAATTGTTTTATGTTTTTTTTTTTTTTTTTTAACTACGGTCTTATCGATAAACACCAATGATGATATTACAAGTAACATTATACAGTGGTACATTATTCATCCAAATGCAACCTCATTGCCTAATGAGGTCTTTGACGAACAGGTTTCTCACATTAAAATCACAATCTTTCATCACATAATTTCAGAATCATTTCATTTTAGTCCAATGAGAGCTTAATTTTTGATTGAATTTTGTGTTATATTGGAAATTACGCACATAAACTGATTGTTACATTACGATTCATGTGTTAATTACTCTAGGCACCTAAACTTTAATGAGTTTAATCATATATGAGTGAGAACAACGAATAGGTCAAGCGAAATCGCGTGTGGATACGTTTTGGATCGATAACCGACTATAAACTATAAGCTTTCGACATCTTTATTAATTTCTTAAAGTTATTTACCAAATTTTAGTTGGTCTTAGACAAAGTGTGTATTCAGTGATTTTATTCCTCTTTTAAGCCAATTTTGAGGTAATTACAACTCACTCGTGGCTTAGAGGCCTTCACAACACAATCGTCTCATAAATTACTATAAAAACATAAGGGCTACGCTCCACTGTCCTTCCAAGTACCTATGTTGTTCTTTTGGACACAGGTTTCATAAGACAGGTAAGTATCACTGAATTTATACACTCGGTAACTTAACCGTTGAGGTAAGTAAGGGGAGCGAACGTGCCAAATTATTGACAGTTATTGACAACGCAAACAAAGCTGCGTCGAAGTATTTCATTAATTTAATAATTAGTGTATTATAAAGTAAATAGAAGAATTGTAGAATATATTAAATTAAGTATGAAGCATCTATTTTCATCAATATATTTATAGGTAATTCAAAAACGTATTAAATCGTCTTTCGAATACCTACAAATCCGCATACTACAATACTATTTGCGAATAAACTTTTTATACATTTAGGATTTGATTTTAAAAGGGGTTACTAAGAAAATAAAATGAATTTATTATTTGATAAAAATCCTTACTTTGATAAGTATTCATTTTAAACGTCATTAAAACTACTTTATCCTAGAAATATGAATTGTAAATATTTATATTGTTTAAAAATATTTAATTGTTCACGTATAATGTGAATTTGTTAGTTTTTTTGTATTCAAATAGTTTTTGATGCAAATATAGACTTTTTAAATTGTTAGTTGAATGCTGTGATCACCTATGCATTTACTAACAATTACATCGACTATTTTTACCCTGGCATAAAATTCCTTAAAAATATGCATTTACAAATGTTTTTGAAATGTGTAAAACTTACCTAACGACTTATCATATGTTACCTAACGACTAATTATATGTTTATTTACCTTCCGTAATTATTGTATACAGAATGGGGTAAGTATTTTTTTAGGTAAAATTTTTGAATTTGAATTTTCGTAAAATGTTTTTATATGAACATTCGTATTTAATACTGAAGTGAAGTGTGCATTTACTTGTGATCATTTTTTTACAATCCATGTACAATGAATGTGATCAATTAAATAATTATTTTTAGGCAATATTAAGGACATCTCAACAATATAAATACTACTAATAAAAATTATTGTAACAGAACAATTCTGAAACACCTAAAAAGTGCTAATTTTATTGTTTTTAATCGACTCAGATCTACGTGTTTATGTCTATGTGTCTATAAATTGCCAAATTCGTTCACCATTATTGAGGTAATCTCTCATTTGGTCAAACATACAATTTTTTTACTAGGCGATTACCTAATATAAAATTTTTAATTCCAAGTATGATGCTCCTCCTTTCTACAATAATTGTTTTACTGTAATATCAGGATGTAACCTCATTAATTTGTTTCGCATTTTATTTTGTTTTTCTCGCTATCAATATTAAGTATTTTCTTTAGCCATGTAACTAAACATGAAACAAATAAATTGGAATTTCTCCTATTTCCAATTTGAGGTAATGTCATTGCCTCTGTAAAAACAACATTTGAATTAAAATAACTGAACATGATGTATTCTCTGAAAGTTAGAGTATGTGTTTGAGTTAAAAAAAAAAAAAAACAATAAATCTTTTGTTAATTTTCATCGTTACATTAATTTACAAATTGTTAAGAATTTTTCTTTTTAATCGTCTTAACAACTAAGACCTCAATGTAAATTATCTATTTTTTAGTAGGTTTTCATATGTATTTTTCATCGCATAAATATAAGTGACATCCATCAAACAAAATAAATATTCTGACAAAATTAGAAATATATACCTTATATATGAAATCTAATTTTCAAGGAGATATTTTACTTATCAGACTGAAGCAGGAATATTTCAGTCAAATGCAGCCATCGTTACTTTCAGTAATGGTTATTGAATCTAGGATATTCCTGACTTATATTTCTTTCTCTCTATATTACAATCAAATCAAATGTGTAATAAAAGTCAGAATAATAATTGTGTATTACCATACAATGTAATTAATAAACTTTTATGATAATTGGTCCAAATTTATAAACAAAGAGTATCACGCTAATCTAAGAACAATAAATCATGATATAAAAATAGCATTTTGCACATTGTACTTTTTTACCAAAGTCTTGAGGATTTACAAGATGTATGTTATACGAAAGGTATTTTTCTTCAAACCTATAGCTGCCAACGAGGGCATATAAGGCTGATAGGGTTGATATTTGTGAAAATAATAAATGTTACGGAATCTGCTTATTATTAAGAAACCGTAATATCAATGCAAGTAAATGTATTATACATTTAAATATCAACGAAAAACGTTGCTCACTACACAAATTAAACAGAACAAGTATATTTAGAACTCGATTTCATATGATAATATTTATTCATAAATTTGAAAAATAAGTTTTACGAACGACACATTCAAATGGTATGGCAACGTTTAAGTTGTAAGGCCTCGTCAAAGGCATCAAGAAGAAAAGGGAACGACCATTCGTTTGACACGTTTCTATCCATTTATTTCTTACATTTGGTTTTAAATAAATACATGAATTTGTAAACGAGTCTCATAATCACAAAACCAAATAGGTTTTAGTTACTTTCATATTTTTATATGTATTTCATTAAACTTACTATCTAAGTAGATAAAAACATGTTAACATTACTTATTTCCATGAAAATCAAAAGTTAAAAGGGAATTTTTGGCGTTTTAGTGGTTCTTTAGCTGTGTTTGGTAAGCTCTAGCAGTGTAATGGTTCGTGGTATAATTATTTGTTACTTTAAATACTTATAGGTCATGTTGTCCTTTGTAAATTTCTTTCCTTGTTTCCTTGATTTTAAATAAGTTTCCTTGATCGAATGGATAATAACCGAGATTTAGGTCAAAAACTTAAAAAAAAAAATTGTATTATTAAAAAATAATGATCCGGGCAACTTATTTGCCACCAAACCTCATAGTTGCGCTCAACGACCAAAAAACACAAAAATCTATGTTTTCCAACAGATTAAATATAGTATGGATACAATTAAATATATTATTAATTCTTAATCGTAATGGCTTATTACGATTAAATATAGTATTAATACAGTAACAACTCTCGTTCTAAAAATATTTTTAATGGTTTTTTATCAATATTTAACAATGTGGTAAAATAAAACATATTAAAACACTCTATTTGAGTTATATTTTTACCGTAACAGTTAAAATAAGTATCAATAAATAATTCAAATACTCAGGGATTTTTTTAAATATTATTGTTACATAAAGAATATAATTTTTTAACCATGTAAAATATGTTAATATCTTTATAAAAAAACTTTAACATCGTAACGATTAATACCCCAACTATATTTGACTTATATAAATCAAATTTCAAGTTATTAATGATATTAATCTGAAAAGATCCGTGAAACCCCAACGTAAAAACAAAGGGACTGCCAGTAAAAGCAAAAGTGAGAGCAAACCTACATTGAACAGCCCTTTTACCTTGATGTGGCAGTGATTTTTCCAGCCAGTATAGAAGAGGACGTGACGCGGAGAAGGGCAGGGTGAGGTAGTTCCGGGGCGCGCCGCAACAGCGCTCCTGCAGCCTCCCGGCTCCAGTGGTACTCTGGATGCTCTGACCCGCGAACCGACGTTCATCCCTTTCCATTACAAATTTGGACATTTCCACCCTCTAATCAGCGCGTTTCCGCCTCGTTGGTGCCGTGTGATGGACTGGCCGACGACACGCTGCGAATCCCCGTGAGAAGGACCACCTGCCGTTATGGATTTTCGCAAGAGGTGAGTCTGCATACTAAATAAGCTGGTCGGATAACACTTGGAAAAGAAAAGGAATTAAAGTTTAGCATTATGTGTAAGGTAGGATGTAATAAAGTACAAGGCAGAGCGTGTTGGTACCGTCTCTGTTAGAGGAGAAAATCGATATTTGTCATCACAGCTCCTCCCCGAGATAGCGGCGTAAAACAACTGGAACTGTGGTGAAATGCAGTTTTGTATGAATCTAACACGCTCGTCAGTACTGAGATATACTTTAGTGTATTTGATTTAAATTTTTTTATATATGGAGAAAAAAGGGAGATATTTAGAGAAATACACTAAAAAAGGGTTAAAAAATATATCAGACATGTTTCACACTGGTTGAAGAATGTAATATAGTGTACTATGAAGTTTATTATTGCAGTTTTTTATTTAATACCAAACGCAGGTCGGTGCAAGGTTATGCTATTTAAAATTCATTGCTCTATATTCGTAAATTTCTAATTATAAATCATAATGTAATTTAATCATTAAATAATAAACTTAGTAAACCTAAATTACTAAATGGCTAAGTAGTTACTCCGAAATGAAAGTAATTAAATAGTCTAGAGATATATTTATTTAATATATAGAAATAAATAAATTTCAAAAATAATTTCGAAATGCCATGTTATAACAGAAAACATATGTATAATTTATTTATAATAATTTTTATTAGTTTTATAATATATATGTTTATTTTATGGTTGCAACATCGCTCTAAATAATAAACATTAGATCTTACACAATATATAGTTGCAAAATGCATACATATAATATTTGTTAATGTCATTGAAGACGATCTTTCATATTTATGTTGGCATGAAAATCAGTTTCTTTATTGGTTTATAGAAAACCCAAATGGACAAAAAACAAACATAAAAATAATAGAGAATTTTAAGGTCTTCTAATTTAGAAAATTATTAATATTATCGAGAAACATAACAACTACATGAAATGAAATCAATAAATCCTATATATAAAGTATGCCTACAGATCCACACTGTACAAACACAACATAACAAACAATAATACTCAATTTATTTTATATTTTAAGTCTAAAGACAAAATAACTCACTTATTCAATCAAGTTTGTATGTACACAATTAATTATTTTAAAATAAAAATTATACATGGGTCGTTAGCCTGTGAATAGACTACCGTTGCAGAAATAGATGAAAAAATTACTAAATTTTTTCCAGTTCAAAATATTTATAAAAATATGTAATTGAGAAAAAAAATTTTATACTAAAATATTTTAACACTTGTACATTTTAGCAAAATTTTACAGAGTACAGAAAAGTTGACAAATCAAATATTCTAACCACTATTACCTAGTTTGTATGGGTCTGACAACAAATAACTGAGCTGTATTACTTTTGATGCAGAATATTGTTGATTTTTTATTCAAATTAATGCATTACGTTGTTTTAAGAAAAAAATAATAATAATTTTGGTATTTGTTGTTAGATCCTTACAAATTGGCATCATTGATAAGATAATTTATTTTCAACTTTTTTGTATATTGTAAAATATTTTTAATATTTATTTTTTTTATTTTTACTTTTAAATTTTTAATTTGCCACCATTTTGAAAATACATTATATTATTATATACATTATTATGTGTAAAACAAAATGGTGGCTGTGTAGGTAACTGGTGGAATTTTTACGTTATTATTCACTATGTTACTATTATCGGTCCAGCAACGATGCCCTGAAATAATGTCAGGGTGCTCTGAAACACCCATGTAAATTATTTTATTAAAATAGTTAGTTGTCTTGGCTTTAATGTGTAGTTTTGTAAAAGTATATTTTATATTTACAAACGATAAATCAGTTTTATAAAACAATGAATTTGTTATCGTCAGAATGATTAAAATTGTATTGTATGTGTATTGTTCATTTTATGACTTTTTAATTATTTTCATATGTTAAGTTTTTCATTTTTTTGTATAAAATTATTTAAATGCACATTACAACAGATCTTAAACCAGTTTTCGTAACACGATTAAAAACTACGCCTTATAATAATGATGTTTTTATTTTTTTTATTTAAGAGTTAAAGAGTGAGAGATTCTTCATTAAACTCATAGTGATTGAAAATAGTAAGAGTGAAATAGTAGTAATTTGAAATTGTATTAGGTGTTGTGATGGTAATTAAAATTTTAACCATACCCACAATTCGTTGACTCTATAAAATCGATTATCTATTAATCACGTTTTTAGCTTCTTTTAAATTTGTGGGATTTTCTTCATCGATATATTGAGGTAATCATTTTAGGAGTAAGATTTTTTCAAATGTTTCCAATGTGGTGGTTTGTAAGATTGAAATAATTAGCATGGCTGGTCTTTTGCATATATTATGCTATTTTTAAGAACTGGGCTATTAGTTTTTCTGCCAATTTATGCAGTCGATTACATACATTTACGACATACATGATACATGATGTTTCCATCCGTGGTTCTTTGCCATAGGAAATTGGATAGGTCAAGGTTAGCACAACAAAGTATAACTTAATCTAATTTATATTACCATAAAGGTAACTGTCAACATCGTAAAAACTGGATTCCACCAAGTATTTCTAAACTTCTGATTTAAATTTTTTAATGTTTTGTATTTCTCGTAGTTTTTCCGGCAAGGCCTAGTACAACTTCATTCCGATGTAATCTAGTTTATGTTTAAAGGCGGTTAATCTGTGTTGGATTGCATGTATGCCCTTTTTCCGGGTGTTGTAGTTGTGATTTGTGAAGATTGGTGTGATATTCTGGGATTTTATGTAACATACTAGTTCGAAGATGTAAAGTGAATGCACTGTGAGAAGGCTAAGTTCTTTGAATGCATTTCTGCAGCTAGTTTGAGGTGACATACCTAGCATTGTTCGATTTGCTTTTTTTCCAAACAGATATACAAGACCAGATAACAAGATATCTGGTCCATGTTTTTCTTTCCAGCTCCCATAAAATAATCGAATAAGAACTGTGTTGTTCTATTACCAAAAATAAACAAGTTTGGAAAGATCAAGACTTTCGAAAGTCCTTATCCTTCGCAGGACAAAGACTCCTCGGGCCAGCGACCCCTCCAACTTCCTTACTTGCTCTTCCCAACCCAGTCTATCATCCATATTCCGGGGAAGTTAGCATTTTAATCGGACAAAATTAATAACAAAGCAAAATTACTTTTGACGTGTTAAGCATCATCCCCTGATCATTTTAAGAAAATTTCCAACTTTGTCCACTTTAGAATTTTCCGCCATCTTGGAAAATGGCGTCTAAGCCGTCATTACGTAAGCTTTCATTTAAAAATTAATTGTACGATAACCATACAGTGTAAAAACTTCAAGCAAGATTTATTCTACTCAAAACACATTTCCTACAAGAAAATGTGGACTATTTATCGGTGGCTACACACCAAGGGCAATATTTAAACATGAACTTAAAATTTGACAAAATTTCAATGTTATATTTGAGAATTTTTATAGTTTACTTCGATTGCATTGAAGATATGAATTTTGACCCTCTACAAAAGCTGTAGCCAAACAAATTGTTCATAATTTAATGATTAATGTTTGCACATAACTTATAAAACCAAGGCTAAAAATTACTTTCAGCAGGTTTACAATGGTCCCTAGGACGCAGGCCATAAATGTACCTGATCGCCCTCTTCTGCAGCTTAAAAATTATTTCAAGATTTTTTTTTGATGAGTTACTCCATAGTTTTGTGGGGCAACTCATCAAAAAAAAATCTTGAAATAATTTTTAAGCTGCAGAAGAGGGCGATCAGGTACATTTATGGCCTGCGTCCTAGGGACCATTGTAAACCTGCTTTTCAAAATCTTCAAATACTAACTGTGCCTTCTCTTTTTATTTATGAAATAGTCATTTTTGCAATTAATAACAGTTTCACTAACGTTCCTGTGCATCATAGCTATAACACCAGATTCAGAAACAACAGAACCTCTGTAAATCACAACCTTAGATTACTGGAAAATAAGCCTGGATTTCTCGGACCTAAGTTTTTTAATAAAATCCCACCTCACATCACTTCAATTCGTAAACTTTCAAAACTCAAAAGTGAATTAAAAAAGTATCTCATTGATAGGTGTTTTTACAACCTAGAAGAATTTCTGACAGAATAAACTCCAAACCTAACCTAGACCTATCCTTAGCCATTCCGTGCTACACAAGAAAGTTTCAACTTTAACTTTATGTTTATTGACGACAGGCAACGAAAATAAAACTTGAGCATGCAAGTACAACATTATTAACTTAGTGAAACCACTTGGGACTTGTTTGGCATGGTCCCCTGATCATTTTGCGAAAATTCCCAATTTTGCCACTTTGGCATTTTCTGCCATCCTGGAAAATGGCAGCTTAAATATTTTATAATGTAAGCTTTAATTTATAAATTAATTTTACAATAACCATGAGTGTAAAAAAGGTAAAAAAGAATATTCTACTTACAGAAAAAATTCCTACGATAAAATGTGTTATTTATTGATGGTATCTTACACGCCAGGGTCAATATTTGAACATAAACTTAAAATTTGACACGGGTTTCAAGTTATATTTAAGAATTTTACTAGTTTACTTCGATTTTATTAAAGATATGCACTTTACCCCCTCTACAATAGCTATAGCCAATAACATTGTGCATTTTTTCATGTATAATGTTTGCACATTACTTCTAAAATAAAGGCTAAAAATATTTTTAATTCAAATTATAAGTTGAGCAGGCAAGTGCTACATTAATAACTAAGTAAACCCTTTTTGGCGTATTTGGCCTGCCCCCCCTTCCCCCCCCGATAATTTTGTAAAAATTCCCATTTATTCCCAAATGGTAACTGCCACCATCTTGGAAAATGGTGGCTAAGTTTCGTAATCATATCATGGTTTTTGTTTTAAAATTAATTAATTGTACATTAACCATAAGATGTAAAACCCTTAAACAAGATGCATTGGACTCATCAAAGAATTTTGTGTAAGAAAATGTAGTGTTTATTGATGGCATATCTTACATGCCACACTCAACATTTGAGCGTTTATTTTTAATTTTGGAAAAATATCATTTATATTTCTATGTACCACCAAGTTTGCTATATTAGTATTGAGCATCTGAAGTTTGCACCTGCACAAAATATGTAGCCCTTTAATTTGTGCATCTTTTCATTTAGTTTATCAGCACATAACTACTGAAAGTACACAAAACAAAGCCTATTCAAGTATCGTAATAACACATAAAAACACTTATACAGTTTTTGACATGGCACCTAACCCTTTTTTCAAATCCCCAGATTTTTCACATTATTACTTCTTAAAAATCAATAAAATTATATTTTAGAATCAAGAAACGAGAATATTTATTGTCAGTGGACAGGTACAGGACATGAAATGGGAATAGTCAGGGCTCCTTAAAACTACATGTAACTAATAATACAGTGGAGCATATTAGGCTGTGTGTTGTTACTTATAGGCCTAAAATAAGCTTAAGGTATACAAGCCTCAAACAAGTTTCATTGTAATCTCTACAGAGAAAAATGTATTAATAGAATGAACGATTCAGTTTTCAATTAGATTAATTATTTAATATGGTAACAGAATGAACCAAATGAAGTTGAAGCTACTATTTACGGGTGTGGCATGTAAGATATGCCATCAATACACCACATTTTTATAGGAAATGCGTGGACAAGTGTAATACATCTTGTTTTAGGATTTTACATTTTATGATTGATGTACAATTCATTTTAAAACAAAAACGTGATAAGGACGAATACGACCATTCAATCGTATTGGTTAGTTAGTCTAGTTAGTTAGTTAACCATAAAGAAAATGTATTGATGAAAAATGGTGTGTTTATTTATTTCCAACGGCAAGCAGCCAATTACAAAATTACAATACATGCAAAATATACCATACATACAAAATATACAATACATGCAAGATGGCAAAGAAATCATTATAGATTAGAAATCGTGTTGCCGTTAATAAATTAAAATAAGAATAAATTTGACGACTTCCCAATCCCAGGGTTGTGGCAAGGACTGAAAAAGTATGAAAAAGTAAGTATGAATAAATAAATAAATAAGGGTATATTATTTAGCCGCCATTTTCCAAGATGACAGGGATCGTCATTTGGGAAAAGGTAGGAACTTTACAAAATGATCAGGGGACCATGCCAAACATGTCAAAAGGTTTTTACTTAGTTATTAATGTTGTACTTTCTTACTCAAATTATACTTTGTTTGTTACCTTTCACCTAAAAGTTAAAGTTTAAAATATTTCATAACACTTTTTAAAGTGATGTACAATCATTATACACAGAAAGATGCAAAATTTTATGTACTACAACTTTTGTAAAGGTATATAAATCATATTTTTATACAGACAAAGAGAACTAGGAAAACCCTAAGATAAACATGAAATGTTGCAAAGTTTAAGTAAGATACCATCAATAAATACCATATTTTCTTCAAGGATACCTTTTGACGAATAAAAAAATATTGTCTGAGGTTTTTACACCTTATATCTTTAGTACAAATTTTTTTAAGTAAAAGTCCTCATAAAAATATATTTAACCGCCATTTTTTAAGATTGCGGAAAATGAAAAAGTGGGAAAATTTAGAAATTTTCACAATGATCTGGGGACAATGCCAAACAAGTCCCAAGTGGTTTCACTCAGTTATTAATGTTGTACTTGCATGCTCAAATTTAAATTTTTATGTTGCCTGTCACCAAACTACACAAAAGTTAAAATTCAAAATATTTTGTAGCCTTTGTTTTAGTAGTAGTGTGCAAACATTATACATGAAAAGATGTACAATTTCAATGGCTAAAGCTTCTGTATTGGGACAAAATTCATGTCTTCAATAAGTAAACTAGAAGTAAACTGCCATTACTTATTAACAAAGCTAAAAAATTTTTTTTTGCATATTCTCAAATATAACATTAAAATTCTGTCATATTTGAAGTTTATATTCATGTATTGACCCTGGTGTGTAAGATACCGTCAGTAAATACGACATTTTATTGTAGGAATTCTTATTGTAAGTACAGTAAATCTTGTTTGAGGCTTTTACACTGTATGGTAAACGTACAATTGATTTATAAATGAAAGCTTACATAATGACGTGTCTTAGTCGCCATTTTTCAAGATTCTCGAAAATGCCAAAGTGAAAAAAGAGAATTTTCTCAAAATTATCAGAGGACGATGCCAAACATGTCCTAAGTGGGTTTGCTTTGTAATTAATTCTGTCCAATTGGACCCCTATATGGTTATAACGGCCCCGGACTAATAATTCGCAAATTTCAACACCCCCGTCGCAGCATACTTGTGTACTCATCAAATTTCTGATTGGATTTTTTTTTTTTTTTTTTTTTTTTTTTTTTAAACTACCCATAAAAACCATGGGAACGAGGATGTGGGTTTGATGTCATGGGAGTATTGTAAGTAGATATAAAACAATCCCTTCGTAGTGCACATAAATACTAAGTTGCATAAAATTCAGGTATTTTTAATATTTCCTATAAACCCAATGGTTTGAGTAAGTAGATTTGCTGCCATATGGGTACTTTAAGTAAATTTGATTTGAACCCTACCTAGTGAATGTACATACCAAGTTTTATCAAGTTATGTCAATAAATATGTCATATACTTTTTTTGGTTAATCCCCTTAAAAATAACATGGAAATCCTAGTTTTTTATTTTCCCCATAACCTGTTAAGCTAAGCTAAATACTCAAAGTACTAAATTGTTCGTTTACAGCTCTTTTAAATAGTTTTAGTTAAAATTGTTGAGTTTTGAAAATTTATGTCCATAAATACCAAAAACCCCGATTTGACCCTTTTGAAACAACATAATGACCCGTTCCAATATACCGGTAATACTGGTCGCGAACTCATGAAAATAGACCCGGTCCTACACCTTCATACCAAATTCCATCAAAATAAAAATTTTCTCAACTATTAGGATTATTGGACATTTAAAATAGTTAAATGTCCATAAAATATGAATAAAATCCAAAATTGACATTCAACTAGCGGTTACTATTTAAAAAGTAAATAAACACCTTAAAGGTCACTAAGACTTATCCAGAAGGTAATCTGGTTCTTTTCAGCTCTAAATATAATATAGAGGGTTTGGGACCTTCAGGAAAAATAATATATATAATGCATCGTTTGCCTATTATGTTTTTTTTTTTTTTTTTTTTTTTTTTTTTTTTTTTTTTTTTTTTTTTTTTATTGTGGCTATAGTTTCATGAATTTTTATTGAATATCTTGAATACTGGTGCTATCAAAGATTTTTATTTGCTCTTTCATATAATATGTCTTTTTTACTTTAAAATTAATACAATTCAAAATTAAAATTAATACAATACAATTTGTAGTTCTTTTGATCAACCATTCAGCTATCTTAAAAACTATTGACCTGAATGGATTATAACATCATTTTTATTTTTCAACAAAAATAAAAGGGATCATTTAATATTTCTTACATAATTTTTAAACATATTAATGGTAAATGAAAATAAATTAGCTTTTAAAACAAAAACAAAGATAGTAATTTATACTTGAAAAAAAAATTACATCTTGTCCGTAAAAACCACAATTGATGCAAATAAGAAAATAAGTATCATACTTTAAAATATATGTGATTTGAGGTTAAAACATAAATTATATTTGTTAGTTTTATCAAAATTTTCATTTACGAATGTAAATTGAAAATATTATACATATTTTAGTAGTGTGTAATAATGATGTACTACAAAAATACACCTGTATGTTATATGTTATCCTCGTGCAGTAGTGAAATTGAGAAATAAATCCCAGAGATGGGACTTATATCAGCTGATAACAGTCGAGATATGAGCGTAAAGTCTATCTTGTGTCGCCAGAATAAATGTCGTGTATTAAAACAATATTTCCTTGCGGTGGCAGGAATATCTTCTTGTAATGGGAACGTCTTTTATATTTTACTTTAAGGTGTAATGTCACTGCTAATAACCGAATAAGAACATACATTCTTTTTAAAGAATGCTCTTTGTTAATGTTCTTTTAACTAAAAATATATATTTGTCAAATATAAATTTAAAAGGCATTGATTGTTATTGAATTATATATAAAACAATTACTAAATGTGTTTTCCAAAATATCACTTTCTACTTGTTATCATAAGATGTTCAAATATTTAGATGATTTACAGTTATGTTTAGTAAATATAACTTCACTCTAAGTTAGAAAGAAAAACTATTACTATAGCTGTTTTCTAACTTATTCTAAATGCAAGAATATTTAATAAAATTAAAATGTATATTATGTAGGAGATAATAAAGCAAAGTTTGTGCCAATATCAACTGAAAAAATAATATGTATAATTCAACAATTACATTCGAACATTAGTCTGTAGCGATTAATTTATATTTTATAAATTAATCACACGTTTTCAATGAGTATAGAAGTATAGTAGGGGGCCTATGGACTTTATTTTGTTTTAATTAAATATAAGGTATAATCAAATACAGTAAAAGGGACAACACAAAACAAAATCTATACCTTGTGTATAAATGTCTCTAATTTTATTTAGACTCAAGATATCTTGCTTATTATTCTCTATAACGAAACTAATACAAATAAAATAGATTACACGTCTTTTCAACTGAAAGTATACCTCGGGGAACAAAGAATATTTTTTAAACAATCAGATAAAAAGGAGCATGGCAATATCGCAGAGTTTCCGGATGACTGCGCTTGCACCATGTCAGACATGTTCTGGCACGCCGAGCTTGACTTTGTTCTCCGATACTGGAGATTTCTTTAATATTTTCTTAAAACAAAAAGAACACTTTATAGTGGAATACTTTATTCATCATACTTTAAATGTAGTTTTAACACAAAGTTTTAATTCTGACCTGGTCTGTTTATTTTAAACATATAAGAAAAAATTCAATTTCGTTACACATTAATGACCTTAACTTTTAAATAGACACGGCGTTACATTGAATACAGTATAAGTTTAGAGAAATAAATAAATATACATAAAATACATACATAGTGTTGAGAAATATATAAAATATTACTTTGAATTTTGTATTGTATTTATCACATAACAGCTTGTCCAACGTAAACCCTAAATAATTAACATTGTCCTTAGGATTAGTTTACGAGATTTTCCATCAACAGAATCTTTTAAACTAAAGATAATATTTTTTGTTTTGCTCATTATTAGCTGCAAACTAGTTTTAAAGTATCATTTACTTGTCAGCTTAAAATTTTCAAATCAAAATCGTGTGACAAGAAAGTTAAATCATCGGCATGGAGATAGCAATCATATAGTAAAATGCCTGACTATCGTTATTTATATTAAAAACAAAAAAAGGGTAAAAAACTAAGCTTTTATAAGCTTCCTCCCCCCCAAGCTTTCCGCTTATATCTGACACAAACCACTAGCATTTTTAATCAATAATTAGTTATAATAAAACCATTCAATGCCATTTAAAAATAAATATATATTGCCCATTTAATGTTATTTAACCAAAATATAATGTTCAAACTATTAAAAAATATACAACCTTTTAAACTGACTCTATTGTGCCGTACAATACTAAAGAAAACATTTCGTAAAACTACTCGTACCTAAAGTTCAGTACACTAAATTTTACTTTAGTTCACTCAAGTTGAATGTACGAAGGTCTATCAGTTATTATGATCGCTTATGACCACACGATAAAAGTATAAACAATGGGAATAAATAGAATTGCTGAATAGAAATACAATTATTGACATTGTACACAATTATACCACACACAATAGGTAGGCATATTTTCTTGATTGCAAACATAATATTACTTGAACCAAACAGGTAAAAGCATCTGTTAATCTAAATATAGTCATATCATCGTAACAATTTGCTACCAAAAACAATAACGAAAATCGTCACTCCACATTGTGCATCAGGAAGTGTGTCAGGTCATCGCATCGACAGCGCTATTAAATGTCTGACGATCTCACCGATTCTGGAAACGCTCACTAAAAATAAGATGGTAATTAAACGGATTGCCCCACAGAATACATTTTTAATGCATAGTGAAATTCAGAATTTCCTCTGCACTTCATTCGCTGGAAGATTTTTGCCTGACCAAATAAAAAAATCTTTTTACTCTATTATCAATTTAAATAAAACAAACCTTTAATAAATAATTATTTTAGTTTGAAATATTGCTTTTTAGCTGTAACCAATAACCATCTGTTCGACATTTAAGGCTATAAATCTTCATAAAAATTTTAACTAGAGTGTGTTGCGTTTTGTGTAATCATTAATTTAATTGAAACGTTACATCGTCGTCGGTGGTGGTTTCCGCCAACTTCTAAGATGGCGGACGGACCGATTCCATGTCGGGTAAGGCACCTGAGAGTTCTTATAGTTTATTCAAAGGGCGTTCTAGTTTATTATATACTTCGATGGTCTTGAGGTCCTCCACATAGTTTATTTTTCCCACGTGAAATCAATTGTTCCATACGGGGTTCTATTTTGGAGAGTCTCAAGAGGCATAACTTAAACATAATTTTTTTCTAAAAAAAAAGAAATGGTGCTTGAGAGCTACGGTGCATGTATCTAGGTATTTTAGTATAAGTAGGTATAAGTAGGTGGATTTAAGAAACTAAACCCTGCAGGTATCTTTTTGGTGAGTCGATTGTTCTAACACTGGCAGGTCTTATTGGATTTGAAGCATGCATGTTTGTGAAATAAAATAGTCAAATGTTCATTAAAAATAAATCACACCATAGCTACCAAACAAGATCATTACACCTGCTGACAGTGTTAGAGCACTCTTCTGCTAGATTGGAGAAGGGACCAAACCTTGTGTCACTTTTTTAAACAGCGCTCCATCCAAAATTCGAAATGGACATAGATAGTGGTTTTTAAAGGAAACTAAAATCTAATTTTACACTTTGATGTTTTTGTAGTGTTGAAGAGGCAGTGGCTAAGTTCAATTTATTTTGTTTAATATTTATCGAACAATATTTCTTTTTTTTGCGAGTACAATAGTTATATATACATATATATATATAAAACGATTATGATTTTAAGTAGAACGTGTATAATGTATCTGTGTATCCACTGACGTGTTCAAAATGAAAATTTATTGAAAAAATAAATGAGTTTGCGTTGAATCATCGAAGCCAGTGGTTTCACAGTGACTTATTCATTCAAAAGCATTGTATGATCGACAAAGTCAAAGGTTTTCCTTAGATCACAAAATATTACGTAAACAAAGGCAATGTCCTTAAAAACCAATGATTTTATCGATGAAAGCACCAATGACATCAGATTAATCCCCCCCCCCCCCCGGAAACTAAACAGAGATTAATTAAATAAGTAATGTGACTCGACAAAACCTTTGACCTGTTTCAATAAGGCATTTTCTATGAATTTAGCCAACATTGGAACATAAGACTCAGGTAAATATGTTAGTAGGATCGTTCATATCACCATAAATTATGGTTCATATCAATTCATATCAATCATAAAACTATTATTAACTGTAAACTAATAATATTAAAAATATTATTAAAATAATTATAATAATTATATTTTAATAATATTATTAAAAAAAAAATTAATAACTAATAAAAATATTGTAAATTGTAGTCAGTTTTGAAATTTCAATCGAATTATAAAAAACCTTCACCTGCATAATGTTCGTGACAGAGGTGAGTGGTGCCACAATGGTACTCCAAACATTATTCACTAACCAGTATGAGATGTCATAGTAATCAAACGATTTAAATACTCGAGGTTACTTTGGTAAAGTCCAAAAGACTCACAGGTTTCAGCTATATTTAGCCTTAACTAAATCAAATGTGTTTAAAAAAGCTTATTCAATCCATCGGGATCAAGCGTTCTGTCAGTATTTCTACCTTGCCCACAGACCTGTCTGATAACTACCAGGCTGAACCACGTTTTGTTACTGGAACCTTCAATAAAAGCAGCATTGTGAGACTTTTTGGCTTTTATATCACTTTTGTAGGCATACATTACTTTAACTCAGGGCAATGTGCTTTGTCTGTTCATGTGTAATTGAAAGATGATTTTTAAGATTTGCAGGATCATCACTTAACCTAGAGTTTTTATTACCATTATTTTTTAAACTTAATTTTTGAACAGGAAAACATCTGTAAAAACTTCTTAACACTCTGAGAAAAACAATCAAAACATATTTCAGTTTTTCAGTAAAGCTTATTTTTGATTCTTACGTTTAATGGCAGAGTAAAAATCTATATAACTAACGAAATACAGCCACATAGAATTTACAGGACTCTTTCCGTAACTTGATACAAGCCCTAAAGAATGAATTAGTCTATATAATAATTATATGCATGACTATATATTCGAATGTTTATTGTCATTTTGAATTATATTTACTTGTTTATTATTTGTAATTATTACTTTGAAAATTAAAACAAATAAAATATATAAGTATTTATTTTTTGAATGGATGTTTCACAATAATATTTCTATTCTAAAAGTTACTTACATTTTACCCACTAAACTTTGTAATTATCAAAACAGAACATATTGATATTCATGTGGGATATACACATTAAAGTGTATTTAAAATGAAAATATATATTTTTAATTCATCTAGTAAACAGCATTTGGAAATTCGACAATGCAGTGTTACACGTGAATAGGCAGAACTCAATGTATTGTATTACTTCCAGACGACTGACTCAAAATCCCTCCAAGAATGGTTCTTCTCAATACTTTGGGCAATGCTATCAGATATTATATGTTGACGAGATTGAAGTTGTTCAGCGATATATTTTCTTAGAAACTACAACGTTCAGAACATTGATTTTTATTTCTTTTCATTAATGGAAAAGCTGTTTTATTTATTTAATACAGAATTGGATGTTGATTTATTGTTTTACTTAAAATTCCCCATTATTAAATTTATAAATGTGTTCCAATTCTGTTGAGGATTAGGTCACACAATTTTTAAACAGCAAACAACCTATACTTTTTAAACGATATTTCCTGGTTAATATTTAAGATGTTAGATAAGATAATTCGTAACCAAACAATTATTTGTTATCAACATATTTAACTTTGATTACCAAAATTTGTTAAATTAATTTCAATTTATTACTGTTGTAACCCTAAATTGAATTTTATAAAGGGTTTTTTAATTGAAATTCTTCCTTTCATGTAACAAATGTAAATTTTCTCATTCTAGTCTTTTCTGTCCTCTAAGATATCGTACCAAAAGTATTTTATTTATGAACGTTGCAATAACATATATTTTTAACAACAGATTAATATTATTATGACAAACATTATGTCTGTTACATTATTAAACTAAAAACAATCCCAGAAATTATACAAGAGTCACTTTATGATACAGATTCAAGACCAATAAGAGCTACGCATTTGACAAAAGTAGTGTTTGTTAGAAACTACGCATTTTTCACATACAGTTCATTACAGTTTATATTTTATATTCTTAATGCAAATAACATTGAAAAAGTGTGATCTCTTGTGAATGAGAATGACAATTATATCAAGCAACATTGGGTGAGCTAAATTTTACAATGACATTCATTTATTTATTTCTTTACGGTTTACACCTTTTTACAAATAGTAATACAAAGAGCACATGATGAACGCTTAACTTATAAATGGTTTTAAATGGTCATACTTTAACATTACAATGTTTTACGTCATTGAAGTTAGTCGAAGATAAAATATTTGTAATTATCTACGGATAGTAATAATGTTATGTTTTATAACCAACCGAACTAATGCTCGATCTTCCCAATAATATATGATGTGTGATCATGTAGAAAGAATATGATCAAAAGTTTTTAATTGAGTTTTGCTTGTTTTATAAAATTTGCCACATTCAGCCATGGTATTCAGGTTTGAAGTCACGAGTAGGGGTATGTAGAACCCTAACTTCACCCGTGTTGTAACATACTACGCGTGGCTAAAAGGGGTCCATTATACAATAATTGCAAAAAATACTATTAGGAAATAGGGAAAAGGCTTATACAGCTTATACAATAATTTTACTAAAGGCTATCTTTTGCTTGATGTGTATTTTAATTATTGGCCCTTCAATTATTTATATTGTATATATTGTATTTAAGTGTCCGACAAATTGCAAATACACTTTTAATATTACCAAACAAAATAAACGGTATCAGATAACTGACACATACTTTCTCCCAACAATATAAAAACATGTGTTAAAAGCTTTAAACATTAATGTCTAGATGACTCTGTCGGATAGTTACCAGCTGAGCAGCGCGAGCTTGACCCTACGCGCATCTGTGACTTTTAACAACGTACTGCGTTTACCGCTAAACGAAAAATTGTATTTTCTCCTCAACCACTTGACGTAAAGCAATAATTTAAAGTACTGGATTATTTAGTTTTTTGAGCTTGATTTAATGGTGATGAGTAAAATTTATTTTGAGACAACAGCTATTTTGAAAATCAAAAAAATTGATTTTTTAAACACTTTTTACTCCATAACTTTTGAACGCGCATTTTCTCGGAGATGCGGGTGGTGTCATTTTATCCACCATTTTAAGCTTAATAAACCACAAAATTTTAATCAAAATCGTTAGAGCCGTTTTTGAGAAATTTTGATTTTTGACGATTTTTGAGGGTTTTTGGGGGTAAAATACCCTTAAAAATCAAAAATTCAAAAAAATGAAAAAAACGCCTGGAATTATCGTGGATTTGGACCTATATACCAAATTTCATTAAAATCGGACCATTAGGGCATTCTCTAGCTCTGTTTACATCCTGACACACACACACACACACACACACACACACACAGACATCACTCCGAAAACCACTTTTTTGGACTCAGGGGGAACCATAATGGATAAATCCACCAACAACTCAAATTCGAAAATTTTGACGAAAACAATACTTTCTCCATATACTATGGTATAGGGGGAGAAAGTAATATGCTTTACATTAACTTTTTATTTATGCTCCAATGGCACATATTCACACGGTAAGCTACTCTCAGTTTAACACATTATGCCGTGTACCTTCCCTTTAAAAGACAATGTTTGTAAAAAATACTTGTTCTCACACACTTAAACTAGTATAACGTATTGATAAATTACAAAACTGAGGAGTGCCAACCGGCCCAGAATTGTTGCATTCACTTTGTTTGTGGCCTGAGACGCACTGATAATTTTTTAGCTTTCTTTGATTTGCTTTCCTTGATTAATCTGAAGATCTTCGCAAATTGAAAACGCTCCGTTTATTGCATGCTATCGTCAACTCTAATGTTCCCAGATATCCATCCAACAAGTCAAAATGCATTTCTGTTATAAGCACTAGCGTCACTCGCAGGGATTCTAATAGTTCCTATTCATTGTGCTACTCTGTACAACAAATATGTTTTTTGCTACGCCATCTAGACTTTGGAAATCACTTCCTGGTAACTTACTATAAAATAATTTTAATGTTTGTTTCGTATTGATTATAATCGTACAACTTCATTAAAAAACTTTTTCTTTTTTTTGGTAGTTGTATAAATCACCAATGCCCATAGTTTTAATGTTTACTGATTTACTCTTGATTAATGTACACTTTATAGGAATTGTATACGTATTGTTGTTAGACAATATTGATTTTTACAACAGTATTTTTTCTGTTCTTACATTTTAAAGTAATTTATGAACAATAAGCATGTGTCATAAGCACGTTCTGAAAATGTATAAATGGTGTATCCGTCTGATTTGAAATAAATAAACAATTAAAAATCATATTACGCTGTTTGCATGTGTTTTTCGCTGTTGAAAAATAACGATAACATCTTTTTGAAGGAAAGTGCAATGCCTGATTGGTAGAGGATGAGAATGTACTGTTTCTGTTATAGAAGCAGAATAAATGTCGTGTATGGAGACAAATTTTTCTCGGTGACAAGAATGTTCCTCGTGAAGTAATGAAAACGTTACTCGTAGTCATGTGTAGAGTCAAATGTTCGATGAAAAAAATTTAATAATATTAAAATAATTTGCAAATGATGAAGTATTTTTTATTACGTCATGAAATAAAATAAGAAATTTACTAATATTTTTTATAATGATGAATAAAAATTATACATGTATATAATTAATTTCTTAAGCGGTACAGAATATTTTTAATAAATGGGACATTTATTAATAAATAAATATGTATTTCAAACGGAATATCTTTTTAGTAAATATATTATGCTCTAAAGGTATAAAACTTATCAATAATACAATAATTAACAGTAAATTAATTACACAACACATTTCTTTGAATGTTAAATAGTTAACATAAATTTCTGTTTGTTAATCAGATGTGTTTATTTTTTCTCGTCATAACTCTGAGATGGTATTTTCATGATATAATTAGTAACCCTAATATAATAATCTCAATGATTCAAAATAAATATGTTTTTTTTTTTTTTTTTTTTTTTTTTTTTTTTTTTTTTTGAACGGTATTAAATTTTTTCGATATTGTTTTATAATGATTTGTAAAATGTAACCTGCAAGTGTTAAGTTAATAATATTTAATGAATGGTTGCTAAAGTTTAAACTTTACTAACTATCTTACTTTCCATCATAATTTTAAAATATGTATGGCAGTGGTTTGGAATACTCATATTCAAATCATGGGGATGACTATAAATATTACATAAAACTATTGAATTTAATATTTTATGTAACATAAGTAAAATAATTTAAGGGGTAACAAAAACAGTTGCCCATTAAAATATTTAAATTAAAATTATTTATTAAAAATAAGAATATCCCTATATTTGTTATAAATACTAGATTTAATAAAAACTAGCTGATAACTTCATGAAAACACATTGTTACATATAAGACCTGTGGTTTTTCACCTTTATCAATAAATGCAGTTCATTTTGGCTACGTTATTTAGAGAAACAAACTAATAATTGAAGCAAACCATTTCTTTTTTAAAAGGAAATAGTCAATTTTGGATAAACACACAGGGTATATTACTACGGATAGTAAATTTGTTATGTTTTATAACCAACCGAACTAATGCTCGATCTTCCCAATAACATAAGATGTGTGATCATGTGGGTAGAAAGAATATGATCACATGTTTTTAATTGAGTTTTGCTTGTTTTATTATTTAAACAAATGTATTGCTCATTGTTTATAACACAGGAATATTCACATGAAAACTGCTATATTCACAGCTGTTTTTTTTTGTCTGATATGGACCCTTATTTAGATTTAGATGCAATGGAGAGTAACTTTTTTTGTAGAGACAAATGTGATAAATTTAGTAAACAAAAGGTTTTTCACTTAACCAAAGAACACAGGTACAATGGAGGGACGGTACGTGACGGTGTCGTATGGTGGATCTGGGTTAATGGATACGTGGCGACGACAGCCTCGAGAGCGACCTCAGGTGCTCCACTCATCTCAACGTACAATCGAGGGAGGGTACGTGACGGTGTCGTATGGTGGATCTGTGTTAATGGATACGTGGTGACGACAACCTCGAGAGCGACCTCAGGTGTTCCACTCATCTCAACGTACAATAGAAGGAGAGTACGTGACGGTGTCGTATGGTAGATCTGAGTTAATGGATACGTGGCGACGACAGCCTCGAGAGCGACCTCAGGTGCTCCACTCATCTCAACGTACAATCGAGGGAGGGTACGTGACGGTGTCGTATGGTGGATCTGCGTTAATGGATACGTGGTGACGACAACCTCAAGAGCGACCTCAGGTGCTCCACTCATCTCAACGTACAATCGAGGGAGGGTACGTGACGGTGTCGTATGGTGGATCTGTGTTAATGGATACGTGGTGACGACAACCTCGAGAGCGACCTCAGGTGTTCCACTCATCTCAACGTACAATAGAGGGAGGGTACGTGACGGTGTCGTATGGTAGATCTGAGTTAATGGATACGTGGCGACGACAGCCTCGAGAGCGACCTCAGGTGCTCCACTCATCTCAACGTACAATCGAGGGAGGGTACGAGACGGTGTCGTATGGTGGATCTGTGTTAATGGATACGTGGTGACGACAACCTCAAGAGCGACCTCAGGTGCTCCACTCATCTCAACGTACAATAGAGGGAGGGTACGTGACGGTATCGTATGGTGGATCTGTGTTAATGGATACGTGGTGACGACAACCTCGAGAGCGACCTCAGGTGCTCCACTCATAACAACGTACAATTGAGGGAGGGTACGTGACGGTGTCGTATGGTGGATCTGTGTTAATGGATACGTGGTGACGACAACCTCGAGAGCGACCTCAGGTGCTCCACTCATCTCAACGTAAAATAGAGGGAGGGTACGTGACGGTGTCGTATGGTGGATCTGTGTTAATGGATACGTGGTGACGACAACCTCGAGAGCGACCTCAGGTGCTCCCTCATCTCAACGTACAATAGAGGGAGGGTACTTGACGGTGTCGTATGGTGGATCTGTGTTAATAGATACGTGGTGACGACGGCCTCGAGAGCGACCTCAGGTGCTCCACTCATCTCAACGTACAATGGAGGTACGGTACGTGACGGTGTCGTATGGCGGATCTGCGTTAATGGATACGTGGCGACGACAGCCTCGAGATCGACCTCAGGTGCTCCACTCATCTCAACGTACAATAGAGGGACGGTACGTGCCGGGTCCGTATGGTGGATCTGGGTTAATGGATACGTGGCGACGACAGCCTCGAGAGCGACCTCAGGTGCTCCACTCATCTCAACGTACAATAGAGGGACGGTACGTGCCGGGTCCGTATGGTGGATCACATACCGTCACATCTTATGTTACGTGGCCGGGTCCGTACCTCAGTTAATGGATACGTGGTGACGACAACCTCGAGAGCGACCTCAGGTGCTCCACTCATCTCAACGTACAATTGAGGGAGGGTACGTGACGGTGTTGTATGGTAGATCTGAGTTAATGGATACGTGGCGACGACAGCCTCGAGAGCGACCTCATGTGCTCCACTCATCTCAACGTACAATAGAGGGAGGGTACGTGACGGTGTTGTATGGTAGATCTGAGTTAATGGATACGTGGTGACGACAACCTCGAGAGCGACCTCAGGTGCTCCACTCATCTCAACGTACAATTGAGGGAGGGTACGTGACGGTGTTGTATGGAAGATCTGAGTTAATAGATACGTAGTGACGAGAACCTCGAGTGCGACCTCAGGTGCTCCACTCATCTCAACGTACAATAGAGGGACGGTATGTGACGGTGTCGTATGGTGGGTCTGGGTTAATGGATACGTGGTGACGACAGCCTCGAGTGCGACCTCAGGTGCTCCACTCATCTCAACGTACAATGGAGGGACGGTACGTGACGGTGTCGTATGGCGGATCTGCGTTAATGGATACGTGGCGACGACAGCCTCGAGAGCGACCTCAGGTGCTCCACTCATCTCAACGTACAATAGAGGTACGGTACGTGCCGGGTCCGTATGGTGGATCTGGGTTAATGGATACGTGGCGACGACAGCCTCGAGAGCGACCTCAGGTGCTCCACTCATCTCAACGTACAATTGAGGGAGGGTACGTGACGGTGTCGTATGGTGGATCTGTGTTAATGGATACGTGGCGACGACAGCCTCGAGAGCGACCTCAGGTGCTCCACTCATCTCAACGTACAATAGAGGGACGGTACGTGCCGGGTCCGTATGGTGGATCTGGGTTAATGGATACGTGGCGACGACAGCCTCAAGAGCGACCTCAGGTGCTCCACTCATCTCAACGTACAATAGAGAGACGGTACGTGACGGTGTCGTATAGTGGATCTGGGTTAATGGATACTTGGCGATGACAGCCTCGAGAGCGACCTCAGGTGCTCCACTTATCTCAACGTACAATAGAAAGACGGTACGTGACGGGTCCGTATGGTGGATCTGGGTTAATGGATACGTGGCGACGACAGCCTCGAGAGCGACCTCAGGTGCTCCACTCATCTCAACGTACAATAGAAAGACGGTACGTGACGGTGTCGTATGGTGGATCTGGGTTAATGGATACTTGGCGATGCCAGCCTCGAGAGCGAAATTAGGTGCTCCACTCATCTCAACGTACAATAGAGGGACGGTACGTGACGGTGTCGTATGGTGGATCTGGGTTAATAGATATTTGGCGATGACAGCCTCGAGAGCGAAGGTGCTCCACTTATCTCAACGTACAATAGAAAGACGGTACGTGACGGGTCCGTATGGTGGATCTGGGTTAATGGATACGTGGCGACGACAGCCTCGAGAGCGACCTCAGGTGCTCCACTTATCTCAACGTACAATAGAAAGACGGTACGTGACGGGTCCGTATGGTGGATCTGGTCTAATGGTTACGTGGCGACGACAGCCTCGAGAGCGACCTCTGGTGCTCCACTCATCTCAACGTATAATAGAGGGACGGTACGTTACGGTGTCGTATGGCGGATCTGGGTTAATGGATACGTGGCGATGACAGCTTCGAGAGTGACCTCAGGTACTCCACTCATCTCAACGTACAATGAAGGGACAGTACGTGACGGGCCCGTATGGCGGATCTGGGTTAATGGATACGTGTCGATGACAGCCTCGAGAGTGACCTCAGGTACTCCACTCATCTCAACGTACAATGGAGGGACAGTACGTGACGGGTCCGTATGGTGTATCTGGGTTAATGGATACTTGGCGATGACAGCCTCGAGAGCGACCTTAGGTGCTCCACTCATCTCAACGTACAATGGAGGGACGGTACGTGACGGTGTCGTATGGAGGATCTGTGTTAATGGATACGTGGCGACGACAGCCTCGACAGCGTCCTCAGGTGCTCCACTCATCTCAACGTACAATAGAGGGAGGGTACGTGACGGTGTCGTATGGCGGATCTGGGTTAATGGATACGTTGTGACGACAGCCTCGAGAGTGACCTCAGGTGCTCCACTCATCTCAATGTACAATAGAGGGAGGGTACGTGACGGTGTCGTATGGCGGATCTGGGTTAATGGATACGTGGTGACGACAGCCTCGAGAGTGACCTCAGGTGCTCCACTCATCTCAACGTACAATAGAGGGAGGGTACGTAACGGTGTCGTATGGCGGATCTGGGTTAATGGATACGTGGTGACGACAACCTCGAGTGCGACCTCAGGTGCTCCACTCATCTCAACGTACAATAGAGGGAGGGTACGTGACGGTGTCGTATGGCGGATCTGGGTTAATGGATACGTGGTGACGACAACCTCGATTGCGACCTCAGGTGCTCCACTCATCTCAATGTACAATAGAGGGAGGGTACGTGACGGTGTCGTATGGCGGATCTGGGTTAGTGGATACGTGGTGACGACAGCCTCGAGTGTGACCTCAGGTGCTCCACTCATCTCAACGTACAATAGAGGGAGGGTACGTGACGGTGTCGTATGGCGGATCTGGGTTAATGGATACGTGGTGACGACATCCTCGAGAGTGACCTCAGGTGCTCCACTCATCTCAACGTACAATAGAGGGAGGGTACGTGACGGTGTCGTATGGCGGATCTGGGTTAATGGATACGTGGTGACGACAACCTCGATTGCGACCTCAGGTGCTCCACTCATCTCAACGTACAATAGAGGGACGGTACGTGACGGTGTCGTATGGTTGATCTGGGTTAATGGATACGTGTTGACGACAGCCTCGAGAGTGACCTCAGATGCTCCACTCATCTCAACGTACAATGGAGGGACGGTACGTGACGGGTCCGTATGGTGGATCTGGGTTAATGGATACGTGGCGATGACAGCCTCGAGAGAAACCTCAGGTGCTCCACTCATCTCAACGCACTAAAACTCGATTAAGAACTGCTCCACTTTACCTTTGTGTGCATAACTACCTTCACCTATTCATTTTAATGCAATAGATATCTTTTCATCTACTAAACACATAGTATAAGAATTATGTGGCATACGGATTACTGCAGTTTCACAACTGAAATATCAATACTTAGTTATTTCCTAGTTTTTTCCCAAAAAAATAAATTAATGTTTTTTGTTTCAAAATTTGTAAGCAATTGAATTTAGTACTTCAATGATAATGATAAACAGTTAAATACATATCTTGAGTAATTCATGGAAAAAAGGGATTTATTATGTGTTAATAGTTTTACTAGTTTTTGTTAAGGGCGTTGTAAGAGTAACAGACCTTGATGTTGTAAGTGCTATATAACCATATTCTACTCTGATATTTGAACACAATCTCATTATTAGGTTTGAATATATTTTTATTATAATCGGCTATTTATATGTTACTCTTAAGTTCTTGAACAAATTAATGTTAAATGTTGTTTATGAATAAATATTACCAAACTAAAATAGTTGCAAAAGAGGCCGTATTAAAATCAATGGCTTGTCCGTTGAGCTAGCAAATGTGGCCACATGTGGTAAAGCCAAACACTTGATCCCAACCGGTTTGATGAGTTTACCTGCTAACTTGATCAACTTTGTTTACTGTTTAGAGTGTTTATATCTACATTTTTACCACAAAACCCTACACATACCTTAAAAGATTGATAGTTTAGAAAAAAAATTATAGGTACCCAAAATAGGTTTTTTTTTAAGGAACAAAAATGTTTAGGACAGTGTTTACATTTTTACGTCATTCAGTTAATATAATGTAAAATAAAAATATATTCCATTAAAAAAAATTAGTATTTTTGTTATATTTTGTTTTGTATTGAAGATCAGCTTTCAAATTTAATTTTTTAAATTAGAATTCTAGGTCAAATTGTAAATTCGTAAATCAAATGTAATCAAAAACCTTATTTCGGTTAAAATTTATTACAAGTTTGTAAGACAACAGTAACGTTTTACGTTATAATATACTATAAAAAATGTTTTTTTAATATTTTACCTATTATTCTCAATACTAATTACATTTAAAATAAAAAAACTTCATTCATTTTTTTTTTCATTTCATGGGCTTTTACAATACAACTAGTTTAATAAAGAAAACGATTATAATTAGTAATTAAATCAAAATAAATAAACTATTTTAACGTTATTAATATTGTTGTGTTGTTAAGTTGATCAGGCATGACTGGCACAACGTTTTACAACTTTTTATACAACTAAAATAGATTTTTTTATATTGTAGGTATACATATTATTCTCTGCAGTTATTACATATATTTAAAACACATTTCATCATTATTATGTACATATATTTAAAATATTTTTAATATAAAACGTGGTGAATTGTAAAATCTAGTTGGATCTAGTAAAAACAATGTAAACAGGGTGTCACAAAAAAGTGTCATTGGCTATACAGTACCTGATTTTACATGCAAATATAAGTAAGAAATGAAGAATAGCATTTTTTTGGATTTTGGCTTAGTTTAGCCGTAATCCGCCATTTTTTTTAATACATAATAATTTTTATTTCCTTCACTGTTCGTTGTATTAAGTTCATATTTGGTATGAACCTTTATGACAGCAATGTCCATTTTCAGGAAAAATATTATTTTTGTCCGATGTGTATTTTTAAAATGGTGGCTATTTTAAATTTTTAAACTCAAATATCTCAAACCCGGTAAATTTTATCAAAATTTTACGTGACACAAAAAAGTTGACAAATAAAATTACCTAACTAATGGGGCCAAGTTCGTAAGGATCTGACAATAAATAATGGAGCTATTGTGATTTTTCTTCTAAAATAACCTAAATTTGCATGCATTTTAATGGAAAATCAATGATTTTATGCACAAAAGAGGCAATCACTCCGTTATCTGTTGTTCGATCCTTACAATCTTGGTATCATTAGTTGGGAAGTTTTATTTGTCAATTTTTTTGTCACCTGTAAAATTTTTATAAAGTTTACCGGTTTTGAGATATATTTGTTTTAAAATTTAAAATGGACGCCATTTTGAAAATACACATTGGACAACATTTTTTTCCTGAAAATGGGAAATTGCTGTCGTAAAGGTACATGCCAAATTTGAAATTAATACAACGAACAGTCACGTAAATAAAAATTATTATGTATAAAAAACAAAATGGCTTTTTACGGCTAAACTAAACCGAAATCCAAAAAAATGTTAATCTTCATTTTGGACTTTTTGGCATGTAGAATAAGGTCCTGTATAGCCAATGACAATTTTCGTGACACCCTGTATATGCACATCAAACCATTAAACCCTCGAGAGGACGCAAAGCGGAGGAATCCTCCGGGTCAATATTTTTTGTTGTGGGAAATATTTATCTTGGGGTAGACAGCACTGTACTTTTGTGTAGCTGTAGTCCCCCTCCTCACCATGCATTTGACGTACCATTATCCCGGTTTCAGCGTCCAGGATCAGTTTGGTGAGCGCTGTCCTCAGGTGCTGGACGATTCCTCCGTGAGCGTCCTTGTGTGTTTTGTGAACCCGGAGGAAGAGTGCGATTGTTTTTTATTTGGTTATTTGTAATTGTTTGGGCTACAGTTGCCATTTTAGATTTGTATTTATTTGAAGCAACTTTTTATTTTTCATTGTATAACTATTAGAATTGATTGTAGTATCATTGTTATAATATTTTATTTACGGTTTATGTAGGAAAACCTCATAGTATTTTTTATATAATCTGATAGTTGAGTTTTATGCAAAAGGTTTTTTGTTATTTGTACCCACTCTAAAACGTTATTTTTACTATTTTTATACTATTTTACAAAACTGTTATTGAAAAATATTAAGTTTTAAGTAAAAAAAGCGAAATATGTTTTGTATAATCTATAATAGATATATTAATTACATTTGTTAAATTAACTTTACCATTCTTGCTCTTTTTTGCAGGGATATAGCTTGAAATCTATTTTATAATCGTTTTCTGTTTTTATTTCAAACAATAAAAGTATTTAGAATACATTTTGTGTATTTATTTAAAATCCGGAGGAAACCTCCTTGAGCGAGAGACGGCGTTTTAAATTTTAATCGACCTCTGGAGGGTTAATATGAGACCATTGCTCGGTAGTTCGGTAGTTCGGAGGTATGGCAGAAACATTGAATCATCAACTAACTGTAGGGTCATCAATACAAAGGAATTATTGTAATCAATTTTCAATCGTTAACCGGTAGAAGTATGATCAAATACGAGGGCTTCTACGATTAATCAACTTTTTGCGAAGTGTTTTATCATTTAGTACTATATAGCCTTCCATTTATTATTTTGAACGTGTTTTAATTCTAAAACCTTTTAATTCAGACCGGTAATATTACGCGGTTTCAGATACTGGTAGTATTAAAAGTTTAATTTTACCAATGTGCGTAATATTGTTTTATGTTTTTAATTTGAGAAACAGTTACCACCAACAACAAGTTTCTTTAATTATTAACATTTTAATTATTTTTCAAGCTTTGATGCTTTAAACTTATTACTTGTGGTTTTGTAGAAAAAGTATAATTGATTTAGGTTGGTTAATTACAACATTTTATTTGATAAACCCAACACTTATCCTTGCCGTGAAGATGCTTCACACTGCGAGCATCTCGGAGCCTCTTATTGTGTTGATTCCGGACGGTTGGGTCTCAATCATGTCACGAATTGTTCTGAACAACACTTGGACCATCAGCGTATGGCGTCACATGTCACTGGCATTATTGAACTCTACATGTACCAAAGGAAAGTCTTCCCGGTAACACTCAATCAGAACTTTATACTTATTGTAAGGCAAACTTTGGAATTCTCGTTCTCGTACCTCACATGTTCTAATTTATTTTAACTGCTTTCCACACAGAATTCCACAATAATCCACACTGTACACTTTTTGTGTTAAGACAGTTTAATCCACTTTTAACATTTTACTAGTCTACATATTCATACTTATGCCGCTCACTATAGTTGAGTTTTTAATAGGCAAATTATAACAAAAATATTTTGTTACAGTATATCATTATTAAAAACACCTCATATGAGTATCAATATTGGTATAAGGATATTTGTTGAAAATTCTATGATCTTTTCATAGATATTATAAATAAGACGAATGCATTGAATCAAAACCTTTTTCTTAGTAATGTGGAGACATTTCCTGGTTATTTTCATTCTTTAAAACGTGTTAAAATTTAAAAAAGGAAACATTTTATAATTTGTCTTGGTTTGATTTCCAATATACAAATTTCCAATAGATTCAAATAGTATTTTAAAAACACTCCCTGGATAAAGTTTTAATCATAAAAGACAACTAAATCCATTGTTTTGTTTACACAGTAATTTTGCACAGCATTAAGATATATTCCTTTTAAAGCTATATGTTGGTATTTTGTTCAGCGGTAATGTATTATAGTATTTTTTAAGTATCAAATGTGGAATTTACGATCCCCATTTAAAAAACATTGTCAAATAATAATACCTAAAGTATGACGTTAGTTTTTGGGAAGTGTATGTCAATTATGTATTCGCATTAACGTCACTGTGAATTTTATACAGGGTGAGTTCCTTAAAGTGATCCAGTAGCTAAGTTTTTTATTCTTTATCTGACAGTATACTAGTAATGGGATACCCCTTTACTTTTGTATGTTGCTTTCAGGTATGTATTTCACTTTCAAAATTTCCCGCCTTTTTTCCAATATCGTGGCCAATTTAAACATTTCTTATGGAACACTCTACATTTTATTGTGTTTTTGAAATTATAATGTAATTGTAAGACTTTCACTATTTTTGTTCTAAACCTAACGGGAGCTAGATGCAATTTAAGTTCGTTTTTAGTTCCGTAAGAATAACATGGGGCAAACTTAATCTGCCCATATCTCTGAAACCATTGATTAAAATAAAAAGTACTCTAGTATAAAAATGCCTAATTGAAAAAATTATTAATTTTTGCACGCCATATTTGAAAGAAGTTAATGTATGTTTAAATCATAATTTTATGAGTAAAATGTTCTCAAAACATAATTCTAAGACTTTATGTTTTATATTAAAATTTATGTTTTATTTTTAAAATGTATCAGATTAAATTTGTATTCTTAAGTATTTTGTTATTTTACTGAATGGTTTCGGAGATATGGGCAAATAAAGTTTGTCCCATTTTATTCATAAGGAACTAAAAATGAACTTTAATTGCCTCTAGCTCCCTAACCATTAGGTATAAATATATATATATATATTTTATATATATATATATATAATATATATATATATATATATATATATATATGTTTTGTTTCGTTTTTTGTTCTGATTTTTTTTACCAATATTCAATATCTTCATTAAGGAATGAAACATTTTTGGGTCAATCAATTTCAGTTTCATACAATGAAATTAGCTAAGTGCTACCTCCATGTTCTTTTTTTATCAGCTTGCATTCACCTAGGCTTAACACCCAAGGGATTGACAATCAAGTTTCCACTTTCAGGACTCCCAAAGTGCATGCATAATGCTGTGAAAATAATAGCAGTGAACACCAACATGATTTTAACTCATACTGTGCATCAAATGTACTTGAGTCAAATAAAGATTCACCAGGCACAGGTGTCTAAGTTTAATAGTCTAATAATAAGTCAGTACCCGGAAATTGGACAAGAACTAGATAAAATTAACCGGGAAGCTATAGGTTTTATGAGCCAGAAGGCAAAAAACACCTTAAAAAGCTGGATGTATTAAGAAAAAGTCAGGCAACAACTAATGAATTGGATCAGGTGGACAATGCCCAAATATTGTATTGTGAACAAATTAATTACAATAATGCAATACAAGACGCCTTGTCTAACATTAGAAAACTTTTCAAAGATGTTCTACCACAAAAAAACTACAACAGTTAATATAGACAATAATCCTAACAGTTCATTGTCTATTAAGGATACTAAAAAATGTCATTTAAACTTGTCTAATTAAATGACATTTAAATGACAATTAAATGTCATTTAAACTTGTCTACTAAATGATGATGAAATAAAAGTAATAGAGAAAGGACTCAACTTTGCTCCCACCTCCCAATTTGACCACATGAAATTAGTATCAGATGCATTAGAGTTTGCAAAAAAAGTAAGAAATAGATATCACTTACTAAACAAATGTGACAATAATAATGGAAATGCAAATAATGATGGTGATATTGAACAATGTTTGATCAAATTCAAGCATAAATCTGACTATGAACCCCAACATCTAAACCCCGACCACCCCATTGAACAATTTCTTAATGTTATACTGTCAAATGTGTCTGATCCTAGTTTCCAAGACAATCTACCAAAATATGACAATCTATCGGTTGAAGAACGCAAAGCTATTACTAAATTACGAAACAACAAAAATATCATTATTCTGCCAGCTGACAAAGGAGACATGTCAGTCATAATGAACACAGAAGATTACATTAAAGAGGCTAAAAGGCAATTGGATGACTGCTCAACATATAAACTATTAGATAATGATATGACAGAAAAGTTCTCAAAAGATATAGAAAAATATATCAAAAGAAATGGTCCAAAAGAAGGGATAGGTGAAAAGTCGATAAATCTACTAATTCAAAAAAAATCCAAAGACACCAATTTTTTATATACTACCAAAAGTACACAAGGGAGTTATACCTCCACCAGGACGACCAATTGTATCATCGATCTCATGTCCTACAGAACGAATCTCTGCATTTGTAGATTCAAATCTTCAAGATTCAGTAAAAGATTTACCAAGTTATGTAAAGAACTCAAATGATTTTTTGGATAAACTGAAAAGTGTTGGACAACCATTGCCTGAAGACACTCTTTTGGTTACGATTGATGTTACTTCCTTATACACGAATATCTCACACACTGAAGGGAAAGAAGCTGCAGAATATTACCTAGAAAAAAGAGCTACCAAGTCCCCTTCAACAAAATTTTTAATTTCACTGATTAACTTTATCCTG
Organism: Neoaliturus tenellus; assembly: GCA_030545055.2. NCBI lineage: Eukaryota > Metazoa > Arthropoda > Insecta > Hemiptera > Cicadellidae > Neoaliturus > Neoaliturus tenellus. The sequence goes on along the minus strand of CM061533.1, from coordinate 50,169,921 downwards.
ACAATGAACTGCTTCCGATTCCAGAACTCTTACTACCTACAACTTCAAGGTACGGCCATGGGAACCAGAATGGCTCCGAGTTATGCCAATCTTTATATGGGAAAATTGGAAGAAAACTTTTTGAACTCTCAACCATACAGGCCTATATTCTGGAAACGCTACATCGACGATATATTTATGATATGGACATTTGGTCGTGAAAAACTTGACCAGTTTCTGGATTCTCTTAACAGCTTCAATAACTTAAAGTACACATGGAATATTTCCAAGACTACGGTAACATTTTTAGATGTCAAAATTGATATTGAAAAAGGAATTTTGAAGTCATCTATCAATATAAAGAATACAAATACGTTCCAATACCTTCACTATGATAGTTGTCATCCTCCACATGTCAAGAAAGCAATCCCAAAAGGACTAGCGAAGAGAGCAATAAATTTATGTTCTGAACGAAAAGATGTGGAGAAATATATAGATAATTTATTGGTAGCTTTTGGTAAGAGAGGTTATCCAAGAAAGTTATTGAACAGTAAACTTAACCCTAAGAATTTTAATACCTCTCAAGCCACAAATTTTAGTAAAGATGGTCCTAAGTTTATTACAACCTACCATCCAGGTTTGTATAAACTAAATAATATTCTTAAAATTGCTTTTAACATCTTACAGCAATCATCTTCTGCTAACGACATATTTAAAAGAGTACCAAGAATTATCTTCAAAAGACCTCCAGTCCTCAAAGAAATATTATCAAGACCAAAACTTCCCCTTACCACCAGTGAAAATAAAAGTAAAAATTTTAACAAGAAAAAAGCAGAGCCTTGTAATAAACCTAGATGCCTTGTTTGTAAGATGTTCACGGGCTCATCTTCCTTTACAAGCCACTCTACAAAAAAATCATACAAAATCAAAGACCATCTCTCATGTGACTCCTCAAACATTGTTTATCAGATTAAATGCAATCAATGCCAAAAAGATTATATAGGATCAACAATAAACTCGTTAAGAACAAGGATCACTGGCCACAGATTTGCATTTAACCACAAAAAGACAGAACAGCCATTAGTCAAACATGCAGAAGATCGTAACGAACAGTTTGAGGAGTTATATAGCATATTACCAATCCGTCAACTCGGTTCAGATTCCACTGTACAAGACCTCAGATATATGGAGCAGGCTCACCAAATGGTTATGAAATCAAAATTTCCTAATGGACTGAACCTGAGATGATTAGAATGACTTCTAGAAAATCTACACATGATCTTTATTTATATTATTGTTTAATTTTATGTTTAAGTTTTGATGTTTATTTAAAATGTTTTAGTTGTTAGTTTTTTTACAATTTTTATATTTTCTACACCTGATGACGCGTAATGCAAAATATAGTGTTATCATGAAATTTTAAGATTTTTCTTAAAATGTAGCTATATATATAAGATAAAAAGTCTTAAAATTACGTACAATCACTTTAACATTTAGGGTTCTCCGTAAGAAATTTTTAAGTCATATTGAAAAAATGGCGGGAAACTTTGAAAAGTGAATTGTGTACCTGAAAGCCATATAAAAAAAGTAAAGGGGGTCCTCCCTAACAAGTATACTGTCAGATATGGAATAAAAAAGTTTGCTATTGGATCACTTTAGGAAACTCACCCGGTATATGGTATCTATCTATAATGATATTCGAAAACTACGACGAATATTAAATATTTTGTTAAGTTAAGAATTTATATAACTTTACTCACATAAGTGTAATTCTTAATAAGAACTATATTTATGAATGAAGTAATCTATCAATATTATTGTACAATATATACAACAACGTTTATCAAAACATTATCCAAATATGTTTTAACTTTTCTGAGATGTATAAAAATTTTAAAAGGTACAAATTGAATGGCATGTATATAATAGTACAGTAATTAGAGTTTTAGATCGGCAACTGATGTGCATTCACAAAAATTTGATAAGAGCTTCTGTTAAACGTGTTAAGTTGTTTTTCACCTATAAAACCACTTTTAAAAATGAAGTTTTTTTTAATGGGGTGAATTTTGAAAAAAATGTTTTTATTTTTATTTTTCAACTGCATTTCTCAATATAATGTTGTGGCATCAACACCGATAATTTTTGGATAGGGAGTAGTTCATTTTGAGCGGTCGTTAATTATTGGCCGCCATCTTGGATCCGCCATATTGGATGAAAGTTATTTTTTTCTAAAGATAGTGTTATGACACATCATTTCAAAGTAGATTTTTACACTGATTACAATGCCGCAATCCGTTTTTGAAAAATTTGGTTTGTTTTAAAGATACGCTCAAATAAAAAATCATCCCTATAAATTTCTTATGGACATTTCGAACTTTAAATTTATTTTGCATTATTTTCTTTTATATCCAGTTCTAATTGAGGAATGCTGTTCATTGTGACCTTAAAATACTCAGTAATGTTACGGCATTAATTATAGATATTCTTCATTCAATTTGGAGGATACTGAGACGAGTTATATGCTTCTATTTAATAGAAAATTCAATTTTTTTATTCGCTTTTAGATAAAGATTGATATCTCAAGTTCTAATTAAGACATAAAGTTAATCCTGGTCTTAAAACAACTAGTACATCAATGTCTTTAATTTGAGTTGTTGACCATTGAAACTCGTTGGATTGTAAGTGGCTTATAACTGTCTAACCAACATCAAATTTATTGGTTTCTGAAATTCGTCTTCAGTTAAAGACATACAACTCAAGTTGTGAATGAGATTCAAAGTTCGTTTTTGTCTTGAATTACACGGTACATTATTGGCTTTAATTCCATATATTTATTGTTAAAATTGAATAAGTTTAAGATGTGATTTTATAAACTTTTCAATAAAAAATATTTCCATTTCTGAAATTTGGGTAAAGTTTTAAATTTACAAACCGATTTTTAAGTTTTGATACTATATAAAAACGTACTTAAAAACGTAATAATATAAAAACGTAAATAACGATATATTGGTTTAAAATATTTAAATATTAAATTAAACAATCCAGACAAACATATTAATTAAGTAAAATTTATGTGATTCAAATTAGAACGTCATTACATAGACAATGGAAAATATGTTTTGAATAGACATTTAAAAATATTGTTTTAATTCTAATCTATTCCAATATTTTTTTTTTCATTTGGTTTAGGAAATGGTTATCAGCACGGAGCTATAATATTCCTCTTGACATTTTCAATGTACGCAAATAAAACACAAAGCGTGTGAAGTGTCCAAATTTCGAGATAATTTCTATTTTAAGCATCCAAAATAGTGCAATATAAGCTAGACATTTCTCGTTTATAAAATGAATAGGGAACACAAGGAAGGTTTTACTGCCTTGTAAAGCCGAAAGTGGAGCAAACTCTAAATTGAGTTTGTCTACGAGATGGCACGGAATCTAATTTTATTTTATGTTGAGGTAGAAACCATGAGATTAGAAAAACTATGTCAATGCTAGAAAAATACACTAATGTCTAAAATTATGGCGTTTTTAAAATTAACTTACATATAATTTATTTAAACTCAAATTCATTGATATTTGAATGTTTGTGTCAAATAATTAATTCCGTTTATGCTTATTGTATATTATACAAATTAAGATTTTTTACTTGCCTTTTCCATGCAGAAAGTAAATATATATTTTTTTATTTGATATCTTAAAATTTTTCTCGCGATCACAGCGAAACATAAAGGAATTAAATTAACTATTATTTCCTGAAACCTAATTATCAATTAAATAATTGTTTAAATTATTTAATAAAATTTTCGTCTGAAAAAGTAAATATTATACAGTTTTAAAGTTTCCTTTCGTTATTTAAGTTACATCAGTTTTCAAATATAGTTATTATTTGGATATACTGACACATAAATTAAAGCGCCATAAGGATGTTGTAATGGCAATTATTTACAAGTTGTTACACAGAGCTTATCTTGAAATTTTGTTTGAACTAACGAAATATTTTTATTAATTTTGGAATGATTATTTTTAATCGAAAATAATAACCTCAAATTTTGTTAGTTCTTTTAAGACAAACAATGTTAATCAATGTTGAACAATGTTTTATGGTATAGCTAGGAGATCACGTGTTCCATGCGTATAGGGATGAACGACAACAATAGACAATCAGAAATCCTAGTTTTAAGCAATTTAAAAATATATCTACAGGGTGTCCCTGAGATCTCAAAGGATCTTTGCAGGTATTATTCCTATACCAAAGAAGAGTCAAAATAACATTTTTTTCCAAAACTCCACAATCACACATACAGCCGCTATTTTGAATTTTTTTAAAACTTTTTTACTTAAGAGCGGCATAATTTTTAATTTGAAACAGAGTTTTTTTAGGTTTTTTTTAAAATTAAAGACCCGATGTGGAAAAATAATTAAATTTTCATTACCAACTTTTCAAATTAGCAGGTATTTAGGTAATTTAAATCTTTAACCTTAAATTGTATAAAAACTACACAAGGTACACACAATTATGCTTTTACGCAACTTTTAGGAAATTCGATTGCAAATCCAACCATATAGAAATTGTGAAAATAAGTCCAGATACGTGAAATAACACCATTTTTAAGAATATGTACAATGCACGATACCAACTGACGTCGTCGGAACCACTAAAAACTTACGCAAAACAACCAGCTGTTTTAATTGTTGCACCGGTGCAGTCAACTGGCGATGTAATTACATTGTTTAACTCTAATAACAGCATTACAGTAGCCTTACTAATTAATATATAAATTATAAAAAATGCATGTAACACAAAAAAATCACTATCACTAATAAAAATACCAGAAAATTGGTATAATACACCGTTGAGTAGCATCAAGACCAAACATTTATTTTAACACTAGTGCAATAGTTAAAGGACAAAATGAAGTCGATTAGGCCTAAGTTTGGATATTAATGGTGGACCGCTTTATCTTGTGCAATAAAATCGGTTGTGGACATATTTAACACCGGCTGTTACTGACACCAGTGTTAAAGAAAATGTTTGGTCTTGCTACCATATACTGTGGATTATAGAAATATTTTGGCATTAAAGATTTTATTTTTGATAATGTTACATGCGTTTAATTTATTTTTAATTTTTTCCAAATACAAATTTACATATCAATTAGTATGACTACATTAATGCTGTTATTCCAGTTTAACAATGTAATTGCATCATCAGCTGACTGTAACTGTGAAATAATTAAAACATCTGATTGTTGTGCGTATGTTATTCCGGGTGCCAGGCGGCGTCAGTATGTATCGTGCATTGTACATATTCATAAACGTGGGATTATCTATCTTTTTATGAACCAACTTTCATTATATTTATATGGTTGGATTGATAGTTAAATATATTAAGCAATACAAAATAAATCTTATGTACATTTTATGTAATTTAAAGTTAAAGATTTTCAATAGACGCCATTCTAAAAATATAAATGATGAAAAGTTTATTATTATTTTATAGCTAGGTCTTAACTTTAATAAGATTTGTACTGCATATCATTTTATTGCTACAAACCGTTCTGAAATAAAAAATTACGAGTCGTTGCCCGTCGATACTTGACGGAGTCAATATTCGGATGGTGAGTGGAGTGCTATAGGCAAATTGCTCTTTAATTTCAATATTGATCAACTGCTTTTCATAATTATATGTAGGCCTAAGTGTAGATACATACGTGTTTAGGTAGTGGTCAGAGGAAACCCAATCCTTCTTGAGCGTTGGTTTGCTCTTCTACTGTATTTAGACCTACTGAGTTTACATCGGCTGATAGAAAAGAAATTTAAATTTTTGTAATACAAGGAAGTGAGATAACGTAAAATAAATAAAACCTGCTAATAAAGAAAAGTGTTGTTTTTATATGGTACAAACGGCATGTAAATCGGTCCAGTGGTAATTTCAGACAAACTGTATATAGGATTTAAAAATCTATTTTTTACATGTTAAATCTCTATAAGAAAAGTTAATTTCTAGTTTTAGCCAATTTAACCTAAATATTTTTTAGTACAAATAAAACTTGCTAATATAGGACCAAAAACGTTTGTTTTGGAACCACTCCCATTTAAATTTTCCGTTAGAAGCCTCAGACAAACTTTTCATAGTTGTTTTTTACCCTATTTTTTTAAACATATATTCCTTAATAATTACAAAATGACGTCTGTATGGGTAACTATGGAGTTTTGGAAATTTTTATATTACATTTTTGTCTTTCTTCCGGGAATAATTCCCGAATAAGTCCGTATAGAGAGTTCAGTGACACCCTGTATATAAAACATATATAAAATTTAGTACTTAGAACATAGTAACTACATAGATCCTTTTTACCAGTAATTTCACTGCTCTCATCTTAAATGTCTTCAAAACAAAGATTGCAAACAATCGTGTATTGTTGCACATTAAAACATTTTTAGTTCTGTACCTTGATAAATTTATTCGTTTCCTGATGAGTGTCCTTAATTATTTACTGCCTCAAATTTTATTTAAATAGGTCGAATGTAATCTAAATTAACAGTCAATATTTTACACGTTTTGCTATACTGTGAAATAAGACTATTTAACAGCAAATCATTGTAGAACACAAACATTGTGGCGAACAAAAAAATAAATCAGGACAAACTGGATTGTATTTTCGCGGAAAAAATTCTGTATACGGGTGATAAGCCTGCCAAATTGGTTCTAGGAAACTTCAATATGAGGAATAGTTGATAGGCTTGATTTAACAAATTGACCCGTACAAAAGAAATATCTCCAAATTGCTTCATTCTTTTTGTAAGGTTTTACATTGTAAATTACTAATTACTCATTATAACACTTACTGTATTACAAAATATTAAATTAAGTTTTTTTTTGTATTCCCATAAAAAATTTTTCTGTGGTCATGATGACTTGATACATATATTTATTATATTTGCTATGTTGCTTTTATTATCTTTACACTTAGGATGACCAAAAAGGAAGTAGGTAGGAGACGGGCATGTTTACCACATTCAACAGTTCTATTCCCCTAATAATGCTAATATTATGCCAGTTCTATGTTGTATGTTATCTTATTAATGGATTTTAATATATATTTTATTATAGGCCTAATCGGATATTTCATCGTTAGTTATTTATTTTTGGGCATATCTATTTTTAATGTTCTTAGTAAACATGAATAAAAATACTATAAAATTATAATACATAACCAAAAAGTCCGGTTTAAAACAAAGGCTTTTCTTTTGAGCTAGCAGATGTTTCCGTACATGGTAAATACAAACTTGATCCCTACTGGTTTGATAAGTCACCCTATCTTGATCAACTTTGTTTAGTTATTGGTGTTATTATTTCGTACATTTCACAGAGTTTTTGTAATAAAACATGGTGTATTGTAAATATAGTTAAACAAAAAAGATTACGGTATACTTAAGTAAATTTAAAATTAATACTTGCATTATAAACCATCATTAATACAGACCATTGTTTTGTTGTTCGGTTGATATGAGGTATGGCGGAAACATTGACTCATCAACAATAGAGCCATCAATACAAAGCAATTGTGGCAATCAGGGTCTCTGGTCAACCACTCGGCGCATGGTGAATATGAGGGCTTCGACAAATCACCAACATTTCGCGTTCTGTTTTATCAATCAGTTGTAAAAAATATTTTATTACTTGAAATAAATTTGAATCATATTAAGATTATTTTGTAACCTTCTCTAAACAAATTGAATATTAATATTTAAATATTTAACTTACTGCTTACGACCTTAAATGTTTCTACTGAGTTGAAAATAAGATTAAAAAAGTGTGTAATGGTTTTTCGTATCTCATTACCGGTACCTCAAAATACCATTCTGAAATAAAAAAAATTGTAACGACATATTTCTATTTTTTATTAACGTTTCAATTATTATTTTTAAGCGTTTTAACATTAAAATTAATCACTTTTATAAAGAACTGCAGGAAAATGCAATTGCGCACACAGGTGGCCAGCCTGTAATGTGGGACTCCCCTAAAACGGGTTTAACCACAAAAAAAAATCCTCTACTCCTTAGGGTTATAACCTGGAATTGTTTATCACGTTACATTAGGCTAGGCCAAAATATTTCTGACACCGTTGGGCTCGCTGCTTATCTAGCCGCTCTGGCAATGAGGCTGGGCAACTTCACGGTTCTGATTGGTTTTCTTTTCCATGATGATGTCCCGGACGAACTATGATAAGCAATCCTAGTTGCCCTCGTTCTCTATCATCTTATTTGCAGACCGTGTCCACCAATTAAAAAAAATTACCGAGTTTTCTTGTTCTGGGGTCCAATCTTGCTGCGTCCTTGCCGATTTAACCTTGTCTCTAATATGATAGATAACCTTCCTCTCCCCTGCCAGGAGCTTGACAAGAATGACTTTGGCATACCCCAGGAAAGCAGGCTCGGATACCGTACAATAGGCGGAACTCACTTCGAATGCAGCTTGAAGCTGAACCCAGGCGAGTCGCAACCTATAGAGTTCCAGAGCGTCTGCGGACATCAGTAACCGCCTTTTAGGAGACCAAGAACCTCCGAGATTTGCCATCAGCTTACTAAGATAAGAAACCACTTTAGCAGCTTTGTTAGCTATTCAGAAGATCTGGTCTCTCCAGCCTAACTTGTTGTCTACCATGACGCCGAGGTACTTGGTGGAACTCGTTGACTTTACCATTTCCCTTCCTACTCGTATCGGGACTACGGTGTCAATTCTCTCCTCTGTGAGAATCAGGATCTCCATCTTACTCAGGGAAAGTAAAAGAAAATAATGGAAATCCAGGCGTTGACTATGCGCATGAATTGGATTAACTTTAACTGGGCCAGCTCATCTTTTTGTGCGTCAATGAGGGCTTCAATATCATCGGTTTACACAACTAAGATGGTTTCCTCAGGCATTTAGGACCTCAGGATGCTGTCATATTCGACATTACAGAGCTCCGGGCCTAATTTTGAACCCTTTGATGCACCAAAGGTGACTTCCATTGTCTGCGATCTATCTTCGGTGTCTTACATGAGACGTCTAGAACAGAGATAGTCCTCGTTGAGAAGCATCAGATTCGTTTTTATGCTAAGGTGTTGCGAAGCGCATCCAAGATATCAACCAATCTCGCCAAGTTGAAAGGATTCATGACATCAAGCGGAACAAGAAGCATTACTTGGCGGGAGAAATGGTTGTAGCTCTCGGCTATCGCTACAGCTTTCTGGACTTTGGTGACCGCATGGAATGTTGATTTCACTTTCTGAAGCCGTAATGATGAGGGCAAAGGTTCCGAGGAGAAACCATGGTTGAAGTCAGGTGGGAACGAATAAACTTTTCATAAAAGTGCAGTGTCCAACATGCAGAGAGGTTTGTGGGCCGATAGCAGCTCGGGATCACCTTTTCTCTTGCTGATAATCACAAGCCTGGTGGTTTTCCATAGAGATGGAAACACCCCTTCAAGCAAGCAGGCATTGTATATTCTCAGTAACAACTTGGAATTGATGGTGAAAATCTTTGCTGGGAATCCCGTCCCGGCCAGGAGTCTTGGTGATCTTCATGTTGAAAACGGAGGTTTCCAACTCCACAAACCATTAAAAGAATTCACTACTGAAAATGTATATGATATATATTAGATCTGGTAAAATGTGTTATAGTAGTAAACTTAAAAAGTTTGTTTTTATTGTCATGCGTAAAATATATATTTTTAAAACTTATGTTGGGTTTTAAGTGAAATAAAAATGTATATATTTATATATCTCGTTTCTTGATATTAACAAATAAAGTGTCATATTTTAGGGCACTATAGTTAGACGTGCATTGCACTGATCATATGCGATTGTATCGCTTGTAACAGTTGCAATAGTATTAAATATGTAGGTTTCATATAAAAGTATATTTCTCGTTTCTTTTAAGTTTAGATGCTACCGATTTTACAATGTTCATGTCTTTATTGCTATTTGCAATATTTTTTCTCCGTCTTATTTGTATATCTGATGCTTCTAATTCATGGGCAAAGATATGTCTAATTGTCTAATGGGGTCTAATGGGTTCTAATGTGTTCTCCCAAAGCTACTTTGAATACAATTCTGAATTCTATAAACAGAAAGAAGGTTTAGCTATGGGTTCACCCCTCTCTAGTCTACTGGCAAATGTATATATGCAAAATTTAGAAACAACAAAAATATTAAACTACACAAATCCTTTCAATGAAAATATTATCTAATGGTTTCGTTACGTCGATGACATTTTATGTTTGATAAAATGCGAACAAAACACTACTAATGATCTACTTTCATACTTGAATCCTATTTCGAAATCAATTAAATTTACAATGGAAGTTCAAGACTCCTCTATAAATTTTCTATACTTAACAATAGCAAACGATAATAAGAAACATAGTTTCAAAATTTACTGAAAACCATCACAATCTGACCTAGTAATACCAGCTAACTCCAACAGCCTCATGGCAAACTCATGGAAACATAAGGTGTCAACGTTTCATGCCCTTATTAATAGATTACTAAGTGTACCAATGAATACAAATGACTACAATAAAGAAAAGAAAATCATCAAATGTATCGCGACAGCAAATGGTTACAAAGAAAAAATGATAGACAAAATGATACGAAGAAAAATAAATAAATCATCAAAGCAAATAACTCAAAATGACAAAAAAAGTGAGTACTTATGTCTACCATTTAGCGCTATCCTAAATAAAAGCATACGAAAAACATTTTGCAAACAGTAACTATAATTTAAGTTTCAAAACAAGAAACAACGCATTTCAACTTATAAATCAATTAGTTAAATCAGAAAATACTGTTGTTGACAATTTGAAAAATGTGGGATATACGGAATCAGTTGCAGTGATTGTCAAAAATACTACATCGGCCAAACTGGGAGGTCATTCAAGAAAAGATACGCCGAGCACATACAAGCAATAAGATCAAATAATATGACGATCCAGAAATCAAACTTCGCGGAGCACGTACTGCAATCAGATCACAGCTACCATACAGTGAAAGAGAACTTAACAATTCTAGATTTTGAAAACAAAGGCAGCAGAATAGATATTAAAGAAGAATACTACATATATGATAGTTACCAAGAAAACCAATATAATATTCTAAACATAATGCAAGTCCATAAACAAAACCCGATTTTTGACCAAATTATTAAAATTAAAAAGAATAAAAAGTAACACCTACCCCATTTGAAAGGAATAAAAAAAACATCTGTTTTAATGAATTATTTGTTAAAATGATAAACAAATTTCTTAAGTTATTAGGTACTACGTTTTAATAAAAATAATACTACACTGTGACCATGACATAATTGTCGAAACACGTGTAAGTGAGAATAAAACCAATAAAAAAAGGGTACTCATGTTTCATTTTTTTTTAATAAAATAATTATAGTAGCCCTCATCTGTGAACTTCATTATCTAATAGAAATGGCTAACAACCCCAAGATAGTTCACAAACTTAAGTACCTAACGCTTAAAGAAGAAACAATAAAATGCAACATCCGATTCACTAAAAGATGTCTTCAAGAGAAAATCATACCCAACTATGTACAATTGAATACTAAATCAAAAACTCCAGCAGCTATGATAGCCTTAAACAAGGCGAAAACAATCTGGATAAAGGAAGAAATCAACTTCTTATACTCCAAACAACAAAATGTAAAAGATAACATAATTAAAGTAAAACAAGAAATAGACTCCAAGTTCCATCCTGATTCAGTTGAAGAGTACTATGAATATATTAACAACTGGTGTCAACCTATTTTACATAAAAAAGAAAAGACACAGGATAAGAAAAAAAGTTTTGATTGAAAAACAGATAACCAATGCAACAAATAACATGGAAAAACTGGCATTTAGTTCAAAAATTGAGAATTTAACTGACATTTCCTTCACCAAAGAAGAAGAAAAAATGATTAGTAAATCCATCAAATACAAGATCAACTTAGACCACCAACAAAGAATAATAGAAGATCAGCTAATCGAATTTGAAACAGCCATCCGTACAAAAAATAAAGATGATCAAGAACCCATTAGACATATCTTTGCCCATGAATTAAAAGCATCAGGTATACAAAAGACGGAGAAAGAATATTGCAAATAGCAATAAAGAAATGAACATTGTAAAATCGGTAACATCAAAAGGATATTTCATATATTCATATATTTTCATATATATATATATATTATAAATGTGACTTGTCTATTTATATGTTTACCCTGGAATAACCATTTGACTGGCCATATTTGTAATTTTAAATATAACAAAAATTTTCAAACTAAACAGAATTGATTTGATAATAATCATTAATTAGAATAAAACCAATGTTCTATGAAAGATGTTTTGTCATGAAATATGAATAAAAGGCTAGTAAGTTTTCTTATTTATAAGAAGCTATACAAAAGATAGACAAGATTGATAATACTAGCCTAGATTACTGTTTACGAAATTGGCAATTTACTAGCAAAACATCTTAATAATTATTATATCCATCGAAGGTTAATATTTTGTGGTGATTTAACAATGAATGTGTTTTTAACAATCGGACAAAAATCTTTCTATGTTTATTGGACAATGATTCTAACTAATGATCCGGTGTTTGTAATTTTCTTTAACTCGTTTATGTTACTTTTAGATAGTTAACAAAGCCACTGAGTAATATAACTAAAGATAAATAGTGAAAGAATTGCCGGGTAACAATGTGAACCGGAGCGCAAAGCGTGGAGACCTTTTATTAAACCGCTTCTCACCATGTTACTTGATTCTCTACCTGCATTTAGTTGGCGGTGAAGACCGTCACGTGTTAAAAGCCAGGACCCCAAATGAATTTTTTATGTTGGAGGCAAAATCAAGTAAATGTAATTCGATGTAAACAACTGCTTAGGTGATTTAAGTAAATCTCTTCCCACTAGTTAAAATTCCAAATAAAATACCACGAAAGTAGACCGGGTATTAGTGCCAACATCTGTTTTTATAGTCTTATTTTTTAATTATATATTTTATTGTGTTAATATAAAAGATGAAGTCTACTATTACATGATACTTTATAGTTTATAAGGTAATGCAATACTTAAATGTATTCATTACTTAAAAATATTTTATAGTTTTAAATTTAAAAGTCTATCAAATAGAAGCTATTATTTTCTATAATATCTAAAACATAATCAATGATTATTAATCATATAAAAATGTAACATTCGTTTATTTATTTTTTATTTTGTTTCAGGTGAGTACTTCACATTTATTAAGATGTTTGGTGAGTAGCATTTTGATGTTTTATTTTTTCTTTTACCCGGTCAGAATGAATGGTACTTACACAATTTTAATTCCATGATATTTATTTTAAACATTTTTAAATCAAATATGTATAAAAGAAATTAAGTAAATAAATAGGTGTTCCAAAATTATAACTGCTGGTTTTTAATTATTTTTTTACGCCGGATATAATGAGATTACATTATTAGTAGGTCTTAGTGACCAGAAGACAAAAATTTTATAGCCCAATATTTTCAACCTAGATTACTATTTTTTTTTTTTTTTTTTTTTTTTTTTTTTTTTGGGGGGGGGTAAGTCAACAAATTATAAATACCTTAAGTGATTTATAATTTCAAAGATAAAAGGGTAAAAAATGTGAGGTCTCTATCATAATCATAGGGAGACAGGTAGCTGATGGAAAATGGCCATTCACACCATTCATTAATTATCGATAACATTTTAATAAGGCACAATTTTTTACTGGGTAGAGTTAAAACAATATGTATTTGGTTTAAAGTTTATTTATTTTATTTTTTGTTTTTTCTTCTTTTTAGATATATTAGCTTAGATTCTGCAAAACATTTGGATAGCGATCTTTAACTTTGGGGTATTATTTTATGTATGCCATGTCAAATGAGGTATTAATAAAGGGTGATTACCAATAAAATTATTTTGCTTACCTACAAAAACACAATTTTGAGAAAGGGTGTTGGAAATTGATACACACTAAAACTTTACTCTTATACTACAAAAACTAATATTAAAAAATATGTATTGCCCTTCGGGACATTCAGTATATGCTTTATATGTCCAGCATATTTTTATAAATACAAAAATTATAGAAAACCGTACCCAATAAATTCATATAAAAAACAATTCCGTTACTTTGAACCTTGGAAGATAAAAAACGCTAAAACAAAAGAAAACGTTGTTTAAATTTGATCTTGAAATAATCTTAATTTAAAGTAATTTGAAATATTATTATTTTATGATAATATGTGAATTTTTGAAGCTTTATGAATATATGAAGCTTTTGTATGAATTTTTCTGATGCACGGCTATTAGGTATATTGTTTTAATATCTATAGACAAAATGTCCATTTCTTAGGATTACCCTTAAATGGTCACTACATTTTGTCCTACTTTATGTCCACTTGGGCTTTTGTCCAACCATTGTAACGGCCACAATGTTTGAACGTAGAGTATATGAAGTAATTCCAAAAATACACTAATATGTAAAGTTTTGTAACAATTAAATAATTGAAATAAGTTTTTGAATGTTTATAATTCGGTTAGTGATCAAATAACACTATGCGAATTTTTTGTGGGGGATTATCTTCAGGAATTTCTTCAGAATACAGCTCAGCTGGTAGAAAATAGCCCTCAGATATCATTTCCCCTCTATTCTGTATTGACTGTGATTCCGTGTTATTTTACGTTAATATACTACATACGATTATTTAACAGATTGACGAACACTGACATGTCCTCAAAAAAGCTGATTTATCAGGTTATTATCATGTTGGTCCTTATTGAGTTAATAATACAAATGGATATAATATCAATTGAGTTTTTAAATTTACATTGATCAACTTGAAGTAGGCCTATAAGAAATCCTACTGATCTTACTTTCTGAATGACAGTGGTAACAAATACTTGCGTTTTTTAATACCTGTTTATGTTTGTCAGAAGCAATAAAGTATCTTTGTTATCTCATGCACAAATGATACTAATTTAATTAGAAATGTATTCTAAATAGCTAAAAATATCTAACTTATCCATGAAATTTTAATTTCTATATAAACTTTTACAAAATGTAAAATTTAAATGTACAATTTTCCAATTTTATTGGGACATTTTGTTTTGTGTCCCCAATTGTGAAGGACACGATATGTAAGGACATGATATCGAGTGACCGTAATAAGTAGTATAGACGTTTTGTAAAAATTTAAATTTGGGCTGTAGATTTAACAGCCGTAAATGATTTTCCAAACCCAATTATTATTTACTATCATCTTTATATATATTTCCTTTCATTGATTTAATAAAACAAATACTTATCCATGCCGTGAAGATCCTTCACACTGCGAGCATCTCGGAGCCTCATTGTGTTGGTTCCGGACGGTTGGGTCTCAATCATGTCACGCATTGTTCTGAACAACACTTGGACCATCAGCGTACGGCGTCATATGTCACTGGCATTATTGAACTCTACTTGTACCAAAGGAATAGATTCCCGATACATCATATGACACTTACAGAAAGAAAAAAAAATTAACTGTTGCTGTTGAGATTTTAAAATCTTGCTCGTACAAAATACAATTACTCTATGTCAGGTTTTAACGTGTTTTAAGTACCTCCCACACAGTCCAAACTAGGATTTTCCACACCATAAAATCTTTTCGTTCAAAGAAAATGGATTCTGGTTTTGACATTTTACCAATTATAAAATATACTTAGGCCTTTGTTGGGTTTTATGTTAATTACTAATAATTGAATTCTCAATGTCGTATACCCATAGTTATTATCATAAACACCTTAAACTAACATTTCTTACTAAAATATAATGACATTTTTTTCTGTTATTTACTTTTAGCTTTTGCGTCCTACCATAGAATAGTGCTATAAATGATATATTTAACTGGAATATTATATAAAAATTAAAATAAGTAGATGAGTGAAATCTAAAATCTAGCACCATTTTCCAAATAATTAATAGTAAAATTTCAGGTTTATTTTCAGCTTTTAAAATGTTTTGATGTTTGCAATGTAAAATTTCATGATCTGTTTTGGTTATATAAATTAATATTATAGTATATTATAGACATTGTATTACATAATATATACACAATTTTGCTTTCATAGTCATTTAACAAAACATTGAAAAGTATTCCTGTTGATTCTTTATGATGCGTTTTTGTATTTAATGTCAAATGTAAATATAAGCATTCCAAAATATTTCGTTAATTTTTCGAACAATATTACCTAAAGTGTTAACCCAATTTTCGGTACCGCAACTGAATGTCACTGAAGTATTCAGAAAAACGCCAATAAGAATTCTATAAATAGATTATAATAATGGTGAAATTTCAAAACAACCATTATAATTATGACTATAAATTTTATTTGTTACGTAGGAATTTTGTAAAACTTGACCCACTTAAGTGTCAGTTTTATACTCTAAGCTCGGTAGTATTTTATATAGCTAACTTCAATCTTAAATTAAATACCAAATTCATGAGAATATTTATATTTTAACATAATTTTACAGTCTATATATTAATGTAAAAAAACATATCTAAAAAGTTATAAGGCATTCTAAAGATGGACGAGAAATGTAAAAAGTCTCTTTATTTGCATACTGCAACAATGCTTATTATCCACATCTGGTATTAATCAGGTATTGAAATCCACCATCATCCTAATATGCCTTTAACTTAAGAGAATATACACCAGAAGTTTATGTGTTTACCAAATCTACAGCCAGAAGTGAAATTAAAACCTGTAATTACTCATTAATAAGAATAACTCAGAAACGTTCCTCGAGAGATTTTTATTTTTTAAATGGCTTATAAGTTTTCAATTAATATATAAATAAAACAACTGTTTAGTCTTTGTTGATTATATTTAGAAACTGACTTTGTTCCATAAGTAACATTTAGTTGTGGTTGTCAGCTGGGTTGTTATCTCTACTTTAGATCACGCACCGTAAAACGTTTTATGGGCAGTAACTTTTCATTCTCCGACGAAAACTTGCATTTTAGGGGTTTTAATAATGTTTTTAAACTAGAATACTCTAAAGTAAAATGTGTTTTATTGATTTCTATAAACTCTGGTCCCACGAAGTTCAATGTTACTTATAAGAAAAAAAATGTCCTTGGAAAGATTGTAAGTTAGAGGCAAGATACAACTTATTTTATTTACTAACAATCGATTCTCAATCAATGAATTTTACTACTATCAATTAATTTTACTTAATAGATAAGGCATGAAATCTAAAAATCCAATAAATCATTTTGGGCTTTTATGTCTAAATAAACTACATGTTACAAAAAAAGG
Organism: Neoaliturus tenellus; assembly: GCA_030545055.2. Lineage (NCBI taxonomy): Eukaryota > Metazoa > Arthropoda > Insecta > Hemiptera > Cicadellidae > Neoaliturus > Neoaliturus tenellus. The sequence goes on along the minus strand of CM061533.1, from coordinate 50,152,587 downwards.
TAAAATCATACTTGTATAGGTAGTCATGAAAATAATTTGGAATGTTCTAGTTTTGAGATTTGATTAAAACATAAACAGGTTACTGTACGAATATACCTATATTAGTTCCCTTGTCGTTTTTGATGAAGAAAGATTAAATAAAACACTAATTGTTTAGTATAAAAGTTTCTATGAGAGTTATATTTGAAGTATTTTGTAACTTATTTATTGATATAACTTAGTAAATTTTGGTATATACATTCACTCAGTAGGGTTTAACTAATATTTGCCTACAACATCCATATGGCGGAGAACCTACATTCTCACCCCCAAGGCGATTATGGGGAAAATTAAAAAGTGACGAATATTGATACAATTAGATTTTTAGCTTCTCAACTATTACATTTCCTAATAACTAACATTTTTAACGAAATTCCATGGCAATAAAACTACATACTCTTTCCTATGGTGTTTATGGGGAAAATACAGTGTATCAAATTAATTTCGAAATTTGCTTAGTACGCAGGTCTGATGCGACGGGGTACCAAAAGTTGTACATAAAACAAAAAAATAATTCAATGCAGGTTTTAATGCCTCGTAAAGCCAAAAGTGGGGCATTAAGGTTGTAGGTAATCTTACTAAATCCTATTACATTAAAATGTATATGTTTTTCGTGTTAATATATAATCAACAAATGATACGCGTGCACTATATGTTTATGTGAATGCATGAATTAATTTGAATTACTTTTTCTCTTTCTGTTACCCAAATAGATGAATAAATATAGGGGCCTCCTAGAAAATGCCAGTATTGAGGCTTCCATCAAAATAATTAAACATTTTTTATGGATGGAGATGTTGTAGTTGAACTGGAATATAAAACTTATATAATAAAATAAGTTATGTGTTTTAAATAAAAATAAATAGATTTTGAAACAGTTTCTGTGATAGTTACTAGGACAACAATGTTAATTAAATAATTAATTTTAAGATTTTCATTGTAATTTAATTAACTAAAAACCTCTTGTCTATACAATAGGCCTATTTCTTATAATTCTGTAAAATAACTCAAAACGGTTACAAAATGGTGGAAAGTATTACACTTCATTAAAATTGCTCTTATCATATAAACAAAAATTGGCAGAAACTATCTGAGTCAATTTAGTTTTAAGTTATCGAAATTGAGTTGTTTTGATCAAGAAGTAGGTTAGTAGGTGTTTTTGAAGACGAGCTAATTATAAATTTCTCCCAAAGTTCGTCATTATTTATTCTAGATAAAATTTCTCATTGGTTTTAGAATAACTTTTACTTGAAAAAAAGATCAATTTGTATTTAAATTCCACAAGCTACAATATTTAATTATAAATATAATCGAATGGCTTCTTGACTAAGTACATGTATACAAAATTCGTATTGTAAGTTAGTTTGATTTAATTCTAAATATACACTTGATATAAAAAAAAAAAATACTTTGTACTCTATATTGTTCTTAATTTTTCAAATTAAAACGTTCACACAAGAATTGGAATTCAAAACAAAGAGGAGAAAGAGAATTTCACCGCAAGGTTTAATGAAGGACATAAGATATGCAGCTCTCCGCAAAACAAACCACCCATATGTGAAACATATATAGCAAGGGCTGTAATGACCGATATAACAATGTGTTATACGATCTCGCCACAGCTGCCTTTATATACGTTTTATGATGTTCATTTAGTTTTACCGACTTTGTTTTTAATTAAATGGTTAAAAATAGTTAAATACATTGTTTATATCATTCATTAGACTTTTAGATAATAAAGAGAGACCAAATATCTACTGCCATTCACAAAGTTAAACGAAATAAGTTATATTCACGAAGTGTCCCATGATTTAACTAATTATTATCACTAAATGCAGTTTTATTTTATCGTCTAACTTAATGCAGGTAGTTCATGTACAATTTTGATTGTGTTTGTATAACTAAAAAAAGTAAAAATGTTTGTACTAAATGATTAAATTTAGTTTAATTAAACAATATAAAATTATACCATTTGTATTTTTTCATTTATATTGAGAGTCATTTTTCTCAAGATTATTTTAAAGACAGGTATGTCATTTATAATGTGAAATATTGCGTTAAAACTGAAACAATTGCTAAGGAAAGCATTTTTTTTTCAAAATTATGACATAAAACTGCTTAGTGAAAAATCGATAGAGTTGAAAACTAATCCGTAGTAGCTAATCTGTTACTAATCCGTAAACTAATGTTAGATAAAGTTTCAACCTTTATTTTTCATTTTAATGTAAAAAACTTATGATTAATGTGTATTTTTTTGTACTTCAATATAACTTTTTTACCACTTTTGTAGTACTTGTCTACAAAATATAAATACTTTTAGATTGATACAATGAATGTAATGTTTTTTTGCCATAATTTATGAAAAAATCTAAACATTAGTCTATTGAAAAGTGTTTATAGATTATTACTGACAACTTTGATGCCTATAAAACTAAATATCTGTAAGAAAAAAATAAAAAATCTAAATAAGAATCTTATCTTTAAACTAAATTTGCACTGTTTGTACGGTAATTTTTCCCTTCCTGGTTTTCATTTATTTTAAAATTTATATGTGTCTTTGGGCATGAGTAATCGATCGATTGGAGCTTGTCCCATGATTGACAAAATCCTGTGTCTACTGAATTGCAAAGTAAACATGTTATCCTTAAAGATGTTTTCGTAGCTATTTAATTGGACAAAACAGTTAGTATCCGTAAAAATAAACAGAAGTGGTATATGTTTTAGATAATAATAGCGTACTAAATATTTTTATAATTTCTCACAATATTATAACATATTAGAGGAATACCTAATAATAAATTTCTTTTAAAATTACTTACTATTTTATTAAATCTAATTCAAATTATATCAAAACCAGCTTTATTTCGATAAAAACACACATTTACAAATACATAGGCCATTGACATAAAAGATCTTAACTATTTAAAAAAATTATTTAAAATTATAACATAACAATGGCTAATAAAATAAAATACCCCTCACTTAAGCTAGGAAAAGCCTATGCGTGAGAGCATGAGATGATAATTATCATAGAAATTTAATCATTTTTTAGATGTTGCTAATTATTACATATTAGAAAAAATTTTAATAAAAAAGAATACTACTATACTAAATTACAATAGAAAAGGGATTGAATTTATTTGTATACAAACTATTTGGAAAACATAAATTTTTAAAACTATAAACAGTGATTAATTTACTATGACATTAAATCATTTGTCATCTTAAAGCTGCATTACACAAACATAATTAATTTTTTATTTTGAATTAATATATTACAAATAGTCTATTGAATCAAATTTTTTTGTCATTTGGATAAAATATAAAAGTGGCCAACCTCATTTCTTTAAATTGAAAACCAGAGTGCAGCCTTGTGGTGTTTCCAGTGAGAGGAACGAACGGGCTTGTCATGCAATTTTTACAACTTGATAGGCTTATCAAGCAAACGCTTGACCAACCCTTTGTTTTTCAACGCCATGGGTTGGATAGCTGAGAGGTCAACTTTTTAATTTTCATAATTTTCATAGTATATCCTATTATAATACAAAATATCAGTACACTCAATAACCTGGAATCAATGTTAGCTCTCTCGTGGTGTTTTACAACCAATAACACATTCGGCTAAAATCGGTTATTATTCCTATATGATACAAAGTATTTGTTTCAATAGGATTTAAATGTAATAACTTTATAAACCACGTAAAACCATTATGCAGTACATTATATTTTAGAACTGGGTTAAAGTAATTGATAAAGCTTTAAAGGGTAGTTTGCACATTATGTCAAGTTGTAAAATATATTACTGTTCGTCTTGGATCCGTGTTTGCTACTTGTGTTGGATTCTAACTTTATTTGATAATCGATATCAGATATGTATCTTTAATTTCTTAAATTAGTGTATTAAAATAACTTAGATAAGAATGATCTTGAAATTATGCTGACCTTATTTAAATTTTTGTTTTTCATCAGAAACTACAAAAAAAAATGCACAGCTTTATATTTTATGACGTTTTTAATTAACAGTTTTTATAGGTTTCTTCTCCCATTATTCTCGTTTTTCTTAATAAGAATTGTATTATTAATGTTTTGTTTTGTCTTTCCTTTGACTCAACACCAGATGTTATCATTTCACGATATCTCTGATGAGGCTAAAATAATATGTGTTTATAAAATAATCTAAAATATATAATTCTTGTTGTTAATTTAAGATTTTTTCTTGGGATATTATTTCACTACAACAGGTAAAATAAAGTGCTTTATTTTCCCTTTTTACCTTTATAACTGTTTTGTTTAAACCTCTCAAATTCATCGTTGATGTTCAAAACCTTGTTTGATTTGTACTATAATATACCAGAGTCCCCAAAAGTCCTGGATCGGTCAAATACCTGTTATTTGTTAAATTTAAAATAAAACGTTTTTATTTGTAAAAGGTTTCTTTATAGTGATATTGATAACAATTGATATCCTTATCCATAGGGGGGTAAGTTTCCATCGCCTTTCAGTGGGGTAGCAACAAAGTTGGGCCACATCAGACATTGGGCCACCCGGGGGGCCGTAACATCCGATACAGTTTGTGATATTGATCCTTTTGTCCGTCGTTCACATAAGCCTATCCTGTATAGTAGGCGATAAACATGGTCGACACCTCTACAGCTGTATTAGGTTACGTTTAACTGCATAGCAGCTCACCACTGGTATCATTTAAATCAAGTATTGTATGAGTGTATACACTATACGTCTAAATTGTATGCAACAATATACAAAAAGTACATATTCTAAATTACTTGTATTTATAACAATTGAAGTTTTTGTACTATTTATAATAGTTTCGTGAGTAACAATGCTTGACATTTATAAAATAAGAAACACCATTATCCTCCTGCTTGTGTGATGGTGATTGCCGAAGTATGAAAAAAAACGATTTTCCGAATGATCATAATATTACAAAATGTTTGAGTAAACATTGTTTTCCACAAAACTTAAAAGCAAAATGAAGGGAAAATAATGGATTCCAGGAAACCAAAATACCTTAGGCCTACTATTTTATTTATCAATTCCCGAAATTAGATATTTACTAACGCATTGAAGGAGGGGTTTACGCACTAATGTCATATACGTGGTATTACGCACTTTCGGCAGATAACATAATCAGTTTCTTGATTATTTTCCCCATCAATGTTATCTCGAGAGCACGTCAATATAAATTTTCTTATTTATGAATACAAAACCAAGTAAAGGGCTCTTATCAAACTGTTAAAACTCACTTTTTTGTCATATTAATAAATGTAATGTAGATGCAACCATGATTATAATATTTATTTTAATATTGAATCCACAAAAATAATGTGTAGACATCCGGTATTTTATAGTAGTAATGTCGATTTAAATCACGAGTGTGAGAAGAGCCGTTTGTGGATGTAGGATCCTAGATGAAAGGTCCCCTGGCTCGTATACATCCAGGTCAGCGGGCACATTACGTATGACAAACACCACCATAGCCGTGGTCAGCTTTAATGTCACGACACTCGTCACTGCACTCGGATATTGTGCAACTGCACCAAACAAGTACAAGTTACATTGTTAAAACTTACAGTTTATTTTAATTCCTCTGTTAAAGTTGTTGATTTTCAAAAAAACAACCCCTCCCAAAAAACACACTCGTTTTTCTTCCAGAGTAATTGCGCTTGATAACCTGTTATGGCTCTATTGAAGAAATGAAAATTTTTTATTTCGGGAGTTTCTCTGTAAAACATTTTTGTTCTTATTGAGATTATTTTTATTTACTAAAAGTTTATAAATACTTTTTAATATCCTTAGAATATATATACCGATATATATATATTTTCTATATGGCCCATTTTCGTAAACGAAAAACTTTACTGAAATCGATTTTTGTACTGCTCTTTATATAGCTTTAAGCCTTTAATAGATTTTCGTGGGCCCCTGTGAGACGTTAAGTTTACGTCGGTCAACCGTACAAGAGGCATCTGTAGATAGCCACCTCAATCTTTCTAGGGATAGGCCACAATCGGCCGTCTCCGATGGTTGTTCCTCATGATTCTACTAGGTGATTTTGGTGGTAAATGTACCAAAGACAGGAGTGGGGTATACATCAAAGTGAGATGCATTCGTAAGTAGTGGTATGCATCTTGGCAATTGCAACAAGAATATAATCGGGCCAGGCTGTTAGAAATGTGAGGAGTTTGGATATGACCAAAAACAGTTTGGCATTCCGCTCGCTGCTTCACCTGCAATTTTCTGGAGTTGGAGGGTGTAGCCGAACCAGTCGATCAAGCTGCTGGTCCGGGGCACGTCGCAATTTTAAGCTAAGCTTTGAAAAGGCTTATAGAAAGCCTAGAGGAAACTGACGAAAAGTTTTAGATAGTTTGAGAAGTTCAAGAAGTTTAGGTTAAACAGGTCTCCTTATAGACGTAAGGGTGATCTGCAACAAGGGGCTCCTCCCGAAGCAAGCGACACACGGTCCCTGCCTGGACTAATCCAGAATAATTTTCACCGTCCCTTCCGACATCAACTGGTGTTTGACATATTGCCTCCCTCTCCTGTGCCAAGATGGACAGGTATAACTCCAGCGATTACCAGGACAGCCGGCTCGGACACTGTGCGAAACGCGGATGCGACCCTGATTGCTGTTTGACGCTGCTCCCGAGCAAGCCTTTGTGAGAACATCGGTCACACTTCGCAACCATGCAGACTATCATAATACTGTGGACAACATCATTCTCCTACTACTCGACCGTTGAATGCTACAATCATATGCAACTTTAACTGCTGCCATAAATAAATACAAACTTGCTCTACTGTTACTATTTGAAAACTTACTTGCATTAGGATTATGTCACAAATAATAACAAACCCTATTATACAGGATGTTTCAGAACTCCCTACCAATATCTTAGGGCATTGTTCCTGGGTTAAAAACATATCTAAATATCATATTTAAATTGTCCGGAAGTCTTAAGTTACTCACACAGCCACCATTTTGTTTTTTACACATAATAATTTTTATTTCCGTAACGGATGGTTGTATTCAGATCATATTTGGTATAAATCTTTATCATACCAATGTACATTTCCAAAAAAAAAAAAAAAAAAAAAAAAAAATGGCGGCCATTTTAAATTTTCAACATCAAATATCTCAAAAGAGATATTTGATATTGAAAATTGATATTGAATATTCTTGTCGTAAGACAAGAAAAAAGAAATAAAAAAGTTGCCAAATTAAATTACCTAACCAATGGTACCAAGATTGTAAGGATCTGACAACAAATAACGGAGTTATTGCAAATTTTCTTCATAAAAACCTGGATTTTGCATTGAATTTAATGCAAATAAGGCCATTTTAACAGCAAAATCCATGTTTTTATGAAGAAAAATCGCAATAACTCCGTTATTTGTTGTCAAAGCCTTACAATCTTGGTACCATTGGTTAGGTAATTTAATTTGGCAACTTTTTTGATAATTGTACAATTTTTAAAAAATTTACCGATTTTGAGATATTTGAGTTTGAAATTTTAAAATGGCCGCCATTTTGAAAATATATAATGGAAAAATTTATTTTTTTCTTGGAAATGTACATTGGTATGATAAAGATTTGTACCAAATATTATCTGAATACAACCATCTGTTACGGAAATCGAAATTATTATGTGTAAAAAACATAAAGGCGGCTGTGTGAGTAACTTGAGACTTCCGGACAATTTAAATATTATATTTAGATATGTTTTTAACCCAGGAACAATGCCCTAAAATATTGGTAGGGAGTTCTGAAACACCCTTTATGTTGATAGTGATTCAAATAACCATAAACAGCTATATAAATAAAAAAAAAAAATACTTGTAAATGACTTAAGTTTTAGTTTTTTGTTTTTAATTTACAATTACTACTATTATAATTATTTTTAATAGATATAATTATTCCATACCTATTAATCCGTGGAAGCTAGAACACTCAACTTTCAAAGAGAATATTCTAGGAAAAATTAAATAAAAACGCAACCGACTATAACTTTTAGAATTTCATAGTAATCAAATATACACATGAGTAATAATCATAGTTTACCAAGTTTTGCAATTACTGTATTTTTCCTTGTATATATTTAAATAAATCCGTTTTGATATTTTTAGTTTAAGGTTTTTCTTATGTGGTAAATTGTACCATAAATGAATAATTACTGATTGCATCCTGCTATTCTAAATATTTAATTTTCATCAACTCTTTAGGATCTGGCAAAATAAAACCACGTAGCTATGAAACCAAAAAATCTATAAATGGAGGTATCTGTCGGACAGTCGGTTTCAATCATGTACATGTCACTGGCCCGGCCATGTTGGATTTTTTTATAAAAAATTATACCAAAATTTAGTACCTATTTTGTACTATTTAGTACTAAGTTTAAAAAAATTAGTACCTCATTCATAACGGAGTTATTAATTGTTTTAAATGTCCGGGCCAGCGACATGCTAGCCCGGCCATGTCGACATATAACCATAATTTATATATCATTATTTAGTACTTATTTAGTACTATTTAGTACCTTCAGTAAAATAATTAGTACCTCAATGGATTTGGAGCAATGCCCTCTAATTAGTAGAGGTCAATGACCTCTCAGCCCGGCCATGACGATAATTATATTAAATACTTATATCATCATAACCGAATTATTTTGTACTATTTAGTACTTACATTAAAAATATTGTATCAGTCACTAAAAAAAACATAAAAAATATAATTATTACAACGTGGTATATTGTTAATAAATGGGCTTAATTACCATGTCGCTGGCCCGGCCATGTTTGATTTCCAAACTAAAACTTATGTCAAACGATTGTGCATAATTTGTACTATTTAGTACCACTGTTTAAATAATTAGTACCTTCAAGGTTTAGGAAGGGAATGTATAAACATTCATAATTATTCGAGATATTTTGATTCATGATCTTGTTTTTACTGTTCATGGTAACCAATTATTTTTTATGATATACCTTTAACTCTTACACCACCATTGAGTACTTATTTTGTACTATTAATTAGTACTATTTATATAATTAGTATATAAAACGTTTAAACATAAAAAGGATGTAAAGATTCAATTTATTTTTATAATTTGTTTCGAGATGGTGATTTGACTCAATATTGTAGACCAGCTCTGATATAAAATACCCATGATACATACTCCCATGTAGTTTCAACTGTGTACTATTAAGTAACACTACTTTTATAATTAGTACCTTATACGTTTAAAAACTAAATAGTGCCTTAACATTCAAATTATTTGTATTTTTTGTTTCGAGATGCTGATTTGACTCAATATTTTAGACCAGCTCTGATATAAAATACCCATGATACTTATACTCCCATGTAGTACTAATTGTGTACTATTAAGTAGCACTATTTTCATAATTAGTACCCAATACATTTATAGATGAACAGTGAATAAACTTACCAAAAAATTTCATTTTTTGTTTTGAGAAACTCATTTGGATTTATATTGTAGAACATCTCTGATATAAACTACACATGATACTTATACTCCCATGTAGTATCAACTTTGTACTATTGAGTAACACTACTTTTATAATTAGTACTATATAAATTATGGTTATATGTCGACATGGCCGGGCTAGCATGTCGCTGGCCCGGACATTTAAAACAATTAATAACTCCGTTATGAATGAGGTACTAATTTTTTTAAACTTAGTACTAAATAGTACAAAATAGGTACTAAATTTTGGTATAATTTTTTATAAAAAAATCCAACATGGCCGGGCCAGTGACATGGACATGTTTCAATCAGGGCCGACAGCTTGCCAGTGAGCCGAACTGAGAGCCTATTATACGCCAGTCTTGAGGGACGAGGGCCAATTACTACGTCTCTGCGTTTCCCCTCCATTATTGGCATTTGCTACTGCTGGACAATCTTTTGTCGTCTTTAGCCTTGTTTCCATAGTACAGCTGGATAAAAGTTATACATTCAAAAAGACGTTTTTAATAGATAATAAATAACATATTTATTACTGCATATGTAAAATCTTTTGAGCCAGCTAAAACCCACATACTGCCTATTTTTTACTTATCATTCATCGAATTATGACTTACAACAATTATTAGTCTAGTATCGTGTAACTTATTTATTTCATATCAGGATGACCTTATGCTATATCAATTGCATGTTCCGTTATTTAGTGACTAAGTTTTAGTTTTAGATTGTTTATAGTAAACGCTATAACAGTAATACATATTGATATAGTTTCCATTCAAACATTTTTTCTAAAATTTGAATCATTTTTTTACGATTTACTTTATTTTATTGATGTATTGCAATTTATGTTTAGTGAGTTGTAAACAGCTTCGCGTATATCATTCTTAACTAATAATGTTTTCAAAACTAGATTTTTATTTTCTTCACTATAAATTAACTTGATTTACATTCATGATAAATATATAATGTTAATGATAATGTTTATTGAACGTATTCCATTAGAAAAGTGTTATTGGATGTAATAATAACTACTCAATAACTGCTCAACTACTCTTTTATCAATAAGAAGTATCTTTTTAAAATACATAGGAAAATCAAATACTAAACCAACATTTTATTATCGTCAAGGATTTAATGTTTGACCGATATTAAATTATGAATTCGTATATTTATATACTATGTAAAATAATTGAAAATCTTTGTTCAGCTCTTTAAATAACAATTTGATGTTTTATGTATATTTATTTATATCTAGATATTTTTATTATTTAAACACTAAAGACCATGTTTTAGACATCTCATTTATAAGGAAGGTTCTCTGTAAAAGATTAATGTATTTAAAATATAAATATATAATTCTATGCCAATTGATTTGTAGTGGGTTACTATTGACAAGCACATCCTGTATGGTATACGATTTTGTATTTATAAATCTCAACTCTATACCCTTTTAATAAAATTTATAATAAATTAATTATATTTTGTAGAGATCTACTTTGCAGTATAAGACTGCACTGAGCCATAACTCTACTTTATGGCCCGCCTGTATTCTGACATCCCATTCCCTAGAAAATGTTATTCATTCTTCTGTTGCCCTCGGCAAATGAGATTCATCTATTTTCCATTCATGCTAAAAATCATTTCCAAAATCCAAAATTATGAGTATCATTGAAATAATATTTTTTATATCCATATCTTATGCATTGGAATTAACATCTTCTACCAGTAAGTGCTCTTCTTCATCATCTAAAAAAATTAATTTCTTAGTATCCGTATCATATTTTGTGCCAGTCACATCTTGTTGTGAAAAAACGGAAAACAACGAAATAAAGTGTTACATGTTAATAAAAACCTTTACATAATTAAATGTTGACGCCTTGTCTGTCACGATGTTTTGAAAGGCATTTTAACCCATTGACAAAGATAAAAGTCTTTTTTAAGATGTTTTAAAAACAATTGTGCGACCTAAAATCTCTATCGTCATATCATGAATCCTGTCTCTTGAATAGGTTTAATGAGCTAAAGAGATATCCTACAACTCATGATAATACTTAAAACCATCCGCACTATTCTGATAAACTTTTTTCTTAAGAATAGTATATCTTAAAACGGTATCGGACTTGTTAATCTATCATGAATTGTAATGCACCATATGAGTCAGAGTCATTCATCTAGTTAATATATTTACTCTGGTTACTAACCGTCGGTTATTGCTTGGTTAGGGTTAAAGATATTTTACCATTTACATAAAATAAATTTTAAGTGGTTATGCATGTCACAATTTGGAGCTAGTAGATATCAGATATTTTATTGTAAACTTACCGATCAAGACTGCAGGAAGATTGTGCTAACACTGGTAACACATTTTCAAACAAGAATATACTAGATTTCAATTTAAAGATGCTGGAGGTAGTTAGTCCTGGCTCGTCCAAATCCTTTGTTGACAAAACACCCACTATTGTAGCGTGGACGACGGGTTAGGCACCGGAACGTCGTCGGCAGATTCTAGCGAAATCAAATGGGTAAGTTTGGAATCCTCTTTTTTTATCCCTTTTTCTTCTTGGTTATTAAACATTTTAGAATTATTACTCAAATTTCGTTTAGATCGTCTAATCAGCACAAAAATAAAAGCCGTAATTTATTACTGTACGAGAATCTGTTCGATAATTCTGCAATTTAGGCAATGGTAAAAAATAATGAGAGCCCCACGAGACCCGGGCGGCCTTCCGGTGCCTAACCAGTAGGCCCCGCTACAATATGGGGTGTTTTATCAACGAAGAATTAGGACGGGCCTAGGCTACCTGAATCCAGTCACTTTATATTGAAATCTACTATACGTAAGAAAGTACTCTGAACCTGAAGAGAGCGGTAAAAATTATTTACAAAAGTACTACGATTCTATTATAAAAGACAATTATTTCGGATTTTATTACAAATTCATAACGAAAAATATCATTGATATTTATTTGTATAAAATTAGATTTATTAATACAATTTTTAACTCACTGATATTTTAATGATGCCATTATGTTTCATAAATAAAATATTACTTTTTTTTAATGTCATCTAATTTTTGACCGAGCATTACCATAAGATAGGAGCTTACCCCTACTTAATTCAAGATTTATCGAGTGTTACACTATACTTATATGTTACGAATTATGACATAATAACACGACATAACGACATACTACATAATAATAGTTGATTGGATAATGTTGCACAAATCTGATCAATAGAAGGTAACCAACTCTGCAAAACAAAATGTCATTATTAAATATAATTCTTTTTATTAAATACATAGGACCTTTATTTAAATTGCCCAATTTTTCAAGAAAGAAATTTTTCTTAAAAGATATACTTGACAAATAAATAGAAATTAAGTTTTACATCTAATATATAAAAATGCTAGTTATCACTATAAATTTGTATTTAAAAATACACATTTATTTTTTGCTTATAACTAAGTTTTCCTTTCACCCAGAGAGCGCCGATATTTGCTTCACTGAACCGATTTGGCAAGAATCAATAATTCCAATACATATCGTATACCTCTTTCGACTCATTGCGAATGTTAAACTGTTAACATTGTCTGATTTAAACGAATGTTTTACGTTTCAATCCTACTTCTTTCCTGGTTTTTGTTTTATTGATAGTTTAAACATGATTAAAATTAGATACATATCTTCCCAAAAAAGACCGTACATTTCAGGGTTTTTTCTATGCTCTTTTAATTTAGACCATTCATTGTGATAAAACTAATTTTATTAAAGTAAATAGTAAATAAAAAAATAGGCTTATCTTATATTATATACTGTACATTATTCATTTATAAAATTAAAATCTTATTTACAATTAAATCTAGCTTTTTAGAATAAACCATTAAAAGTCCAGTAGGATCTACTGACACCAAAAGGATCCAAAACTATGTGTTTTTCAGGTCCTTAATTATTAAAAATATATCCCAATGCAATTTTTTTTGTATAAGAAAACTACTATTAATCCTCCTCTTGTCTTGAAAATGCTAAACATTGAAAATCGTAAAGGTCTGACTATATTAATTAATTTTATAAATGATTTCCTTTTTTTATATAGCACAATCACTTTTAAAACTACAATCAATACTATACACCATTTAATTTTTATAATAAAATCAATAGTTTTGAAGAGCCTATTCTTTAACCAGAGGATTGTAATAGGCAATATTACAGTGTAACGCTGGTTTATGAGTTCCATTCTTTCTGTTCTTATATTTCCAACGTTGTATTTCATATCAGCCATTACTTATGTTTTTTTATATATTTTATAACCAAAAACATGTATATTATTCCAAACTTTGAATCAATTTTTTTTTATTATTATAAAGGGAAAACTTAATACATCACCAATGGAAGTAACGATTTGTGTTGTTTTATTTCAAACTTTTTTACATTTCTTTATGTACTAAGTTTTAATAAAGGTCTTAAAAAGGTTTTTAATAAAGGTTTTTCTAAGCAAATGCTATACCAAATAGTATTTATATACTCACTGAATGTAGACTTACGGTTCCTTAAATTGCTAATGTGTCGTAGTTATAGATCTGCTTTGATAACATATTGCTGTAAAATACCATAAAAAAGAAGAATTTTGTTTTTAGAAATACCATTCATATAGTGTAGTTAATTATTATTTTAGACAATATTAATTTAGTAAAATATATTTTGCAGTGTACGAGAATTTGACTTGTATAACTTGTATGTGTATATTTTATCTTGGTGTTGTGCTTGTATGTATAAAAAGATTTTAAATTATATTATTACACTACGCCGTTTGTTAAATTTTATGATCAACACGTGTTGTATACATACCCGCACAACACCAAGACTATACTAGTTCAAGTTGTAAATGACCAGTGTTATTATAACTAATATTAAGCTTAACAATTTTGATGATACCCATATTATCATCAGTAAACAGTCTTTTAGGAATCAGTGGGTGGGGGGGGGGGGGGAGTGTGGTGATACTTATATGGGCAACATGAAAATATAACGCAATATACATATAACGCAACAATATAATGCATATATAATGCAACAAGAACAACAATATACATAATCTCCACTGTAAATAAGTTACAAAGAATTAAATAATAAAAGAAATTAATGAAAAATAGTTAAAAGTTGTTAGACTTTATTCAAACAATATTAATAGAAGGAACAAGATAAACATAAACATAACACACATGATTTATATTAAATCATATGCTTAATCATATAAAGCAAGTTAGTTTAATTCAATATGCCCTCAAACTAACGTACTTCAGAAGGTATTTTAATCTTGACACTGTTAGGCCCTTCGTTAGAAAATCTGCAAGTTGTTCATTTCCAGATACATGACACACATCAAATGTTCCTGCAAGGAATTGTTCTCGTACATACTGGTACCTCACATGGATGTGTTTCGACCGTTTATGAAACTCTCCAGCATTCCTTGCTAATCGAACAGCTCCAGCGTTGTCTACAAAAAGAACAGCCTTGATTTCATGACCATAGATCTCGCCCAACATAGTTTTTAACCACACAATTTGCTTAGAAGCCTCACTTGCAGCAACAAACTCTGCTTCTGTGGTTGACAGTGTAACACAGTGCTGTTTTATGGAAGACCAACTTACAATTCCACCTCCAAACATACACAGATATCCTGTTCTTGACTTTCTTGATTCATCATTTGCAAAGTCAGCATCACTATAGCAATGGAGAATTTTTTCACCTTTAGAATATGTTAGTGAATAATCCAATGTCCCCTTCAGGTACCGGAATATTCTCTTCACATCACTCCATGCTTGCATAGTAGGATTATTCAGCTTCTGTGCAACCATGTTTACTGCACAAGTTATGTCTGGCCCTCGTATTGGTTATATACATCAGACTTCCCACAGCCTCTCGGAAAGGAACTCCTTTACTTAAAGGTTTGTCTTCCTCCACTGTATCTTCACGCTTTGTGCATAAAGGCGTGCCAACTGGATTGCATTCGGACATCCTGTACCTTTCAAGTACACTCTTGATGTAAGACTTCTGACTCAAAGAAATCCTGCCCTCTGCTCTGTGAATCTCCATTTCCAAGATAAGTTTCAGGGGTCAGTAACTTTCAACTTGAAGTCTTGTTCCAAATTCTTAATAAAATCAGATACCTCTTCCTGATTTGAACCAGCAATTAGTCCATCATCAACAAAAATAACTACCAACAATTTTGAACCGTTCTTGTTACGAATAAACAAACATGGATCCGCAGTACTTTGACTAAAACCCTTCTTAAGCATGTTTTCCATTAGAAGCTTACTCCAACACCTTGGACTTTGTTTTAGACCATACAAACTACGTTTAAGTTTCCAAACTCTTCCACTTTTGTCGTCATAACCTTCAGGCTGCCAAGTATAGATGTCTTCGTCTAACTTAGAATACAAAAATGCAGTTTTCACATCAAATTGTTTTAAATAAAGATCTTCTTGAACAGCTACATTAAAAATACATCGAATAGTATCACTTCGTGCTACAGGACTGAAGGTCTCATTGTAATCTTCACCATACTTTTGAGCATATCCTTTTGCTACTAATCTTGCTTTAAAACATTCAGGATTTTGTTTTCGTGTTAAAACCCACTTTAGACCGATAATTTTCTTATTATGAGGACGTGGAACTAACTCAAACACTTCATTTTCATTGATAGATGCCATTTCATCATTCATTGCAGATTGCCAGTGCCACCAATCAGGACTACTTACTGCTTCCTCATAGGTAGGACCCGTCTCAGCAAGTAAAACATAGTCTTGCAGGTAAGATGGAGTATGTCGCTGACGTTGAGGTCGACTGTCATCTTGATTGTCATGGATTCTTATCTCGCCATTTCCAGCAGAAACTTCATCATTTTCAGCAGACACTTCATCATCTTCCATTTCCACGCTTTGATTTTCATTTACTTCACATGGAATTTCAATTGAAACTACATCTTTAGTTTCTTCATTCCTTTGAAGAGACTCAGATGAATCATTCCCCATGATTTCCTTAGTACTCGGCTTGAAAACGACGTCTTTGCTTACGACAATCTTTGGCGTGACATAGACTCTGTAGCCATCTTGTTCATCACAATATCCAACTAAAATTCCAGAAACCGATTTAGCAGACCATTTCTTCCTTTTCGGTTTTGGTATATGGACGTAACACTAGGCACCAAACGGATGAAAATGTTCAACAGGCGCAGGACCCTTTTGAAACCATAACTCATAAGGAGTTTTGCCACCCACAGACGGTCCAGTGCGGTTGATTACATGACAAGCAGTGTTCATGGCCTCAGCCCACAAACTCAAGGGTAATTTCTTAGCATACAGCATGCTCCGTGCTGCTTCTACTAAAGTTCGCATTTCACGTTCAACGGACCCCCAATTGTTCAGGTGTATAAGGCATGCTCGTTCTTCATAGTGATACAACGATCAGAAAGCAACTTCTTTACTTTGGCATTGCAGAATTCCGTTCCGCCATCACTCATGAACGTTTTAACAACATGACCTGCTGTTTGACACTCGCTGAAGAACGTTTGTAAACAATCAGCAACCTCTCTTTTGTCCTTCAAAAAGAAAACTCGTCGAAACTTAGTGTAATAGTCCTTCAACACTAGACAATAACGACTACCACCAAGAGAAACATTCTCCATTGGTCCACATAAATCACCACTTATGATCTCACCTGGATTTTCAGGCTTCACTGTTCGTGTGTGATAAGTTTCTCTGTGATGTTTCCCTTTTATACATCCCTCACAGAAAAAATCGTCCTTTTTCACAGATATACCCCGATCGCAAAGAAACTTAAACACATGAGCCTTGTTTTGATGAGCAAAACACTCATGCCAATCTTGTAAGGTTTATTTTTACTATTTACAAGCTGTGCAGAGCACTTACTCTGTAAAACTGACATTTCAAGCTCATACAAACCATTGACATTGTGTCCAAATAAATGTGGTTTATTTTCCTTTATAAAAACACATTTATTTTTATTGGCTTTGAAAGTATAGTCTTTTTCCACTAACCTGGAAACTGAAAGAAGATTTATTCCTAGTTTGGGAACATACCATACTCCTGTCAATATTCGTACCATTTTCTTCTTGCCAATTTTTACAGCAAACCGAATCTCGCCTTCACCTTCAGCATAGATAGCTTCTCCTTTAGCTACAGTAACTGAAACAGGCTTAGGATAACTTTGGTAAGTATCAAAGTACTCCCGATTGAAACACATATGTTGTGAAGCACCAGAGTCAGCTATAAATATACCGTCACTCTGTCCATCAGCTACAAAACATAGAAACTGACTAGATTTCTTCTTGTTCTCATTAGAAGAAACAACACCCCTTTTGTTGGTCTCTTGCTTCTTTGAATTCTGATTCTGAGGACACTTGCTTGCGTAATGCGGCCCTTTACAAATAAAACACTTAACCTTTGAACTATTAGAATTGTTTTTATCTTTAAAATCCTTGACACAATTCGATGTTAATTGTTTCTTGTTTGTTTGTAATGCATGCCCTCCACTTATTGAATTTTTAGAAGGTAACCTAGATTCAATGAGTCTAATTCTTTCAATCAAAAGATCTACACTTCTATCAGCTACAGGAATGCTTTCCCACACGCTCTTAAATTCAATGAATTCACTTGGCAATGTACTCATAATTCTGGACATTAGTACAATATCAGGCAAAACATTGGCATTATGCTTTTGCAACTCCTCATTTACTTCCCTAAATGTTAATTGCAAACGAGATATGTATTGAACTAATTCCTCATCATCAGTTACTTTAGCAGAGAAAAAATTTTCTAAAGTCCTATCTAACCTTTGACTTGAGGACTGTTCATAAACACTTAACAGTTTTTGCCAAATTTCTTTTGCTGAGTTGCATGTTGCTGTCAATTCAACATGAGCATCATCTACAGCACTTACTATCAGTACCTGGGCTAGAGAATCATCTTTCTCATAAGCTCTTACCGCCTCATTGTGTTCTCGTTCTATTCTTAATTTTTCCTCAGGACTTGGATCAGCCACATTTTCCACAGCGACTGTAGGCATGGTTCTTTGGCCCTTGGCAATGTCAAGGACTCCATGATGCTTCAACATAAATTCCATTTGCCTTTTCCATCTACGCCATGACTGAGCCCCATTAAGTTTAGATATTTGAACTTTCATATCCATTTTGAGTAAATTTTCAGAGTTTACTCAAAGTTAAATGTACTGGGCAACATAACCAATTAAATAATAAAAGAAATTAATGAAAAATAGTTAAAAGTTGTTAGACTTCATTCAAACAATATTAATAGAAGGAACAAGATAAACATAAACATAACACACATGATTTATATTAAATCATATGTTTATATATAAAGCAAGTTAGTTTAATTCAATACAAAGTCCCCGCTAGCCGACCAAGCAAGCGGCCACTGAAGATGGCGGTCCTCGACATTTCTAAGGAAGAGGCTACCAGGGTCTTAAACTTGGCCATCTCATGGTGGGATTCCTCGTCTGCGATGTGCGTTTGAAGACCCTAGTTTTTTTTCGGTGCTTTAAGTGACTGAACTGTGGGCATCGTCACAGTGAGTGCACAGGAAAGTATCGGTCCACTCCCTGCTACAAAAATGATCGTTAACAGCTGAGTGTTGAACCGGTTCACTGCTTCCTCAGCAGTGAACTGAAGTCGGACGGAGTAGCCACAGCAGTCGACCATGTCACTGGTTCCGGGGCGTATCACGGTTTTAGGTTCGACCTATAAAAGTAATAACAAACCGAGTGGCAACGGAAAAAAGAATAAAAATAAGAAAACTATGAAATAGTGCTGTATTCTGAGTACCAGAAAAGCGCAGTCCCGGTAATCTACAAAAATTGGCTCCTGCTGAAGTAATGAAATAGACGTTTCCTTGGAAACAAAGCCTGGAAAGGAAAATTCAAAAGTACTGTTAAAAATAACTAAAAATGAGTTAAGTTAATTTTTTTAGACATTTCCAAAGAGATTTTCATCCTTAAAAAACACCATTCATTTAACTAATATGTTATAGTAGTCACAAATAATTATGGGTTGGTCAGTCTTAGGTAAGTCAAAGATGTGGTAGACCAAGGTCGCCCTATATGGTTGAAAATGATATTAATTATTTATCATATTAAAACTACAAAACCTTAAGTATTAAAATCTTGTTAATATGTAGTTATGGGTTAATAATATATTAACAAAATTAATATAATGTTTATAGTTTAAAGTGTATAGCATGTATGAATTTTTTAATTTTACTTTGAAAATTTGCTTCTCCGCAATAGCTGAGAAACAGAAATATTATTGTTTTCAAGAGAGAAGCTTCGCAGTAACAGACTCTATTATGCCATAACTCTGCTTTATGAGTCCGCCTATATTTCGCCATCTCATTTTCATGAAAATGTTATTCATTCTTCAGCTTTCGTGGGCAAATTACTTTTTATAAAATATTTTTGTGATCAAGATATTCAGTAATCGATTATAAGAATAAAAGTAAACTCAAAGTAAATTATAAATGTAAAAGGATACATTATTCCATGCTTAAAAATGGTTAAGCCTATGTATTACTTTTTTAAATTACCATAAAAAACAAATAATTATATTTATGTGGAAAACTTTGAAGCAATAAAATATCAAATAGAATCAAGATTATTCATTTACGTTTTCAAATTATTTTGTAACCATTATCCAGTAGGATGAATCTTTGATCTGTGCCATTACGATAAAAACTATATTAATTAAGATTAACTACTCCATTTAGAAAATACTAAGTGTTTAAAGAGGACTTTAAAACATAGAGAATGCATATCATTCCATGAAAGAGCATTCAGTGAAAGTTGTTGTATGAATTTGTTTAGAACATTCCAAATATAAGTACATATTTTTCCAGTTCGGTAATTAAGAATTCTACCAATGCGAGTGCTAGTGGCAGTTTCGTTACAACGGCTGCATTCATCTAGCTGAGTTTATAAGCCATGCGATTTTGTGAAACAATAAAATACTGCTCCTTCAACAGTTTAGCGACTCTTTCTTATACATTAAACCAAAAGTTTAACTAAAAGTGCAACATTTCTGATTGGTCCTGTGGAGAATTTGGACTTTTCAAAATTATAATACACATTTTGCATGAACGAGTAAGAAGGAAGCTATTTTAACACAATGTCCACTCATATTGGTAGGCTGTGAACTAGTAGACCAAGTGAAAAAGGTGTAGTATTTTACTTACGAAATGTCACTAAACCACACTTACGTTTTAGCAACAACTTTTTTTATATTAAGCTGTAAAGTAATTCTAAAATGTTCGGGATACATCGATTGTTTTCAGCTAGATTTTATGTGCGTGAAAGTGAATTAACAATTTCAACGCGAGAGAATATACCGGGTATATTCACTTGAACGTATTTGGTGAGAATCAATAATTCCATTACGTATTGTATCTCTCTCTCTCTCTCTCTCTCTCTCTCTCTCTCTCTCTCTCTCTCTCTCTCTCTCTCTCTCTCTCTCTCTCTCTCTCTCTCTCTCTCTCTCTCTCTCCCGGATGCAAACTTAATTTCGCTTTCTCATTTCATTCGTAACAACTTAACTTTTTTAATTCTTCAAAATACTACATTTCAATGAGTAAAGAATTTCAATAAAGAATATTAAATATTTGTAAGTAAACAAATATAGGGAAATTATATCTTAATATTTGGACATTCTGCTTAACCTTATATAAGTTTTTGTTGGGATTGTGTTTTTAATGAACTGGACTACTTCTGCTGTTTAAAGTAACTGAATTTCATTTTTTTTTTTATTTATTCTTCTAAGAGCCGGTTTTTCGAAGCAAGTTTAAACCTAAAATCTAGTTTATTCCAAAATTGACCATATGATTCACATTGAATTAAACTAATTATAAGTTAAACATGTTAGGAGAAACCGGCCCTAAAGGTATGCATTTTATAAAATGAGTTCACCTCAATAATAAAGATATTGTTGAAATTCCTCACTTATTCTCTTTTTGAATAACATGATTGTAAGAGTCAATTTATTTCACAACACGTACTCAAAAATACATAGACAATGATGATCGTCCCGAAGTTAACAGCTGACGTTTTGCGAAACGGAAAATACACAAAAGTCTCATTTCTTCAATGCTTGGCTTGACATAACAACTCTTCTGTACAATTCTCCACCAACGCATAACCACGATTGACGGCTCCGAAACAGGGGGTCCTTTGGGGGAGGGCGAGGAGGAGGGTGTGCTATTCACCTCTGATAGGCCGTCCAACTTCTAGGACTTATTTTTTAACTGTTTTAGCACATCTATAAGTATACTTTGGTAAAAAGGATATATGTTTTCTGATGACAGAGACAACAGTTCGCTTTCATCCGCCATAAAAGTCGACTCCACTATGTTCCTCCTCTTCCTCCAGTCAGGCTCTTTGAGTAAAATTATACTATCATCATACTTCATCAAATAACCCTATTCCTTTTAACTTTCTTGCCATCATAAGTGTATGTTTTTAAATATGTGTTTTTGTGTGTTTTTCAACACTTCTCGAAGAGTCATATAAGGTGAATGAAGCTTAAAATGATAATAGCCCATTTTTTTACTTATAGGTACTAACACTATAAATGAGCAAATTTAATTTTCAATTTTATTTATTGTATCAAGGAAAACTATTAAAAACTAATTAGAAAAGTAAGATCTTGCAAGTTACTGGACTCAAGAAATGGATTCTGTGTTCCAATAGGTCAAACCCCACCAGCCATAATAGGGGTAGGTATGTTTAATGACATCTGAAGAATGTGCCTAGCAGCACTTACTTTCTTACTTTTGGAAAATGTTAAAAGAAAAAATAGGAGAAAACAGATGGATTTTTCCAACGTTCAGATTTAAGCTTCTGAACCAAAGCCACCATTGGTCGATATGATCGTCAAACAATTTTCAACACCCCTGTAAACGCGGCTTCAATATTTTATATCAAAACAACCCATTTTATCTATTGAAGCATTTCAACGAATAATTAATGTGATTAGGAGGCAAGTTGACTGCGATACTTTTTTGAGTGTCTGTCTACGCCAGTGGCATTTTTTAACGTTTTGAAGTGGAAAGTTCCAAACCCCAGTCTTGTTACTATCTAACATTGACCAGTTGTTAGAAAGCATCATTAATTGATAGCCCTATGACAAATGGCAACTGGGTCTGGAATCTATCCTTTAAAAGGCCACTAACTTTCCTTAGGATCGAACCGGCAACCTTTGGATTCAAAGGCGAGCTCTATAACCACTCAGCTACCCAGCCAGTTTGGAGGAGTCATCAATAGAGCATTACGCTTTATCTATATTTGCCTTTGACAGGAGGTACATTAACCGAACCCCAATGGTGTTTGATGTAGGTATTTTTCTACGGTCAAGATACTGGAGATAATGCTCTTTTCAGACGAAACCTTGAACCATGTGTCACCCCTAGTTGAGGCCATTTTCATGACGAAAAACTATACCTTGACGCATGATCTTCGTTGTCTTCAGTGATGATGACCGGCGATGGATAACTGACACCAACGGCATTGATTAAGCCGTAAACAATTTTTAAGCTATTCTCTTGGTGTTGATGGTGAAGGGGGGGGGGAGTTAATGTGAGAGCCCCAAACTAACAATAACTGACGGTTTACACTATGACATTCCCAAAACTTTGAGGACCAAAAGTACTATAATTCTGTTATTAGGTGTACTAAGAGGCTTGTTAAAAATACCTTATTTGAAATTAGAATAAAGACAGTTGTTGAGGAAGTAAGGTTGTCTTACGTAAACAACATTATGCCTTACGTTACATGTCGGCAAGTATTAGAGGCGAGAAGGCGTTAATAAAGGGCGCACGCTTCGCACTCGACTGGCTCTTCCAACTTAATGAATATTCTTCGTTCACAATTCCAGCCTTTACGTGAACCATTATTATTGGAGGTGTGAATTAATTACAATTAACACGCATTAATATATTATCTCAAAACTTATTTATATTGTGTTTAATGCTTTAAGAACGTAATTAGATGCTTATTCGAAACATATTCCGTACATGATTGTATCTAGCATACATTTGGTTTATAGGAGTAAAATGTTTTATTCTTTCAATTTTTTTACTTAAGTAGCTTATTGTATTATTAAATATTTGGGGGGGAAATCAGTAACTTTACCAGAAGCATTCGTATTCGATTACAGGAGAAAATATTAAGCATTTTAATTTAAATTGGACTGCGGGGCTTATCGATTATTCTGTAACGAATCAGTGGTTTGTGAGCCGGACTTTGAAGTCATGACCGAGATGTCGT
Organism: Neoaliturus tenellus; assembly: GCA_030545055.2. Taxonomy (NCBI): domain Eukaryota; kingdom Metazoa; phylum Arthropoda; class Insecta; order Hemiptera; family Cicadellidae; genus Neoaliturus; species Neoaliturus tenellus. The sequence continues at coordinate 50,128,703 of CM061533.1, read as the reverse complement.
GTTATCGAGTCCTCTCAATGTAATTTTTATCGGTACCATCCACCCATTTTTATTTAATAACTTTTTCCATTACATTCTACTTGCCGATCTGACGTTGACAGGGATGAAAGATAAGGAAAAAAGGTGCAGAAATTCGAAAAAAATAATTTTAACTAACAGTTCTTCCATGATTTTTTGTAATAGTAAATACTTTTTCCTAAAAAAATACAAGAATGAAAAATTAATTAACAAATCGCTGTATTTTACACGTGTAGTATTGACATTTTGTAAATTTGATGGTAAAATGACATTGCAACACACTAATTTCATGAATTGATCAATCAAAATGCTATATTTTAATGAATTGCTGGTTTTCAGGTTAGTATGGGGCTAGTACCTTAAAACGGGATCCAGTACAGACAAGGTACGTTAGTAATAAATAATTAAATTATTGTGTAAATTAAATATAATCAGATATTTAAATATTCTTATGCAATGGTTGCTTAATAGTATTATATTTATATTTGTATTTTTAATGTCCATTAATAATTACCAATTTAATTGGAAAATTATGTAATAACACCCAATTTCTTTTCCTCGTATTTCAACTTATATATTTCAGTTTAAACGTATAAATCAAGGATTTTCTTCTATTTATTAAAAAAAAATCAGTTTTCAATGAATGAAATGAATAATCCATATCAAATATTTTATTGAACTTTAATCATGGCGGAAAACCTAATTTTTAATTCTATGTTGGTATAAATGCATGTATCTTATTAATAATCTGATATTTGTTGATATTTTCCTATCAATTTTAATGGGAACAATGAAAAAAATTCTTATATTCATAGTTAAAATTTTTTTCAATCAACAAACCAAATAAACTAAATTTTTGACTAAACTTGAGAAATGGCGGAAAACTTTTTAATTGTTAATTTAATGTTGGTTTAAGTATATCTACCTTATTTATAAGACTTAAATAGCATTTTCTTATCGATTGTAATAGGAACAATGAAAAAGGAATCACAACGTAATTAAAAGTAGTTGAGAACCATTTCTCTTTACGTTCACAACACTTTTATTTGTTACACTGGATTAAGTACATTAAAAATTAAATGGAAAATAAGTAATTAGTATTTTGGCCTGTGTTTCGTTTAAATTGCATTAACTTCCATTACTAAAGTAAATACATGAAAACCCAAAGTAAAATAGTACAAAACTTGTTTAAGGAACTTGCATAGCTGCATATTTATGTGTCGTGTCGAGTACAAACAAACAGAAAAGTTATGGCTCCGCCAATGCCTCGTTTATTTCTACTCCCCTCACGAAACCTACAAATGTACTGTGATTGTGATATAAACAAGGGTTAGTTGAATGTTTATGTATTATTTACGTGTTCGTCTTTATAGCATCCCTTACTTGTTTAGTGGTGGAAGCTAGTGGACACTGTTGAGTACTAGGTACCCATGATAAATTCAATCCTTTTAATATTTGTCAACAGATTAAGTATTAAACGAACAAAAGTGGATTTGGTTTTAGAGATGTTTTCTATACAGAATATGCAGTTACCAAGGCCAGTTAAGGGTTCATGTTTGTTTGTATAGTGTATTATAAAATAAAAATATATAATTTTCTTATGGTATATATTGACCAAAATATTAACAATAGGAGTGAAATGTTTTATCCTTTCAATTTTTTTAAAATTTAAATAGCTTATTGAATTATTAAATATTTTGTTATTATTTTAAACTTGTTTAAGGAACAGTGTTGGAAGTACGGTTACTTTTCTTTTCTCTCAATTCCTTTTAGGGTTTTTGCTTTTAATAATGATAAGTATAATTAATTCTAAAAAAACAATTTTCTTACAAAAATGAGTGAACTTATTAAAAACAAAAATTATTTCTAAATAATTATGCATTTGAAAACTTTTAAAAACACAAAAAATTATATTACAATATTTCTGAATAAAAATATTGTTAACTTCATCTACTTTTATTATTATTTTCGTTTTTAGTTTTATATTATAAAAATATTTTTTTATTCTGATACAAATGTAGTTATAAGTAAAGCCGGATCCACACAAAAAAAGCTAAAAATGGCATTCAAGGAATTCCTTATACACTTTCCACAAAAATAGGTCTAAAATTATTAATAAATGATGTTAAATAAATAGTTATTTTGATATAATTTAACACAACCCCTATTGAGCACTCAATATAGGTTCTAATATTAATACAGGGACAGATAAATTTCCTAAAGCTATATTTTTAAAAGACTATATTCAATCATACCCAATAACATTAACTTTAACTACCACCCCTAGGTCCACAAAGAAAAATTTATGCTATTTTGCCCCAGAGTGTGGACTTACTTTTTAAAAATTTTTAACTACAATATCCTTTTACTTTCACAACAGGTATAAACATCTAAAAACTCGCAATGAAAATATTTTGACGGAATACATTACATGTTAATATGGTTTAATATAAATTCCTAATAATCGATGAGTTTAATAATAAACTCATGATAAACTCACTTTAATAATAATAATAAAGCCTTCCTTATTAGTGGGATCGGGGTGGAGGAAAAGCTTGCTGACCTCAAGCCAATCGATCAACGTCAACAAAGACATCACATGACAAAAGGGAACATGACAGGGATATAAGGAAAATTCTCAATAGATTGCAAATCAATATTATTTTTATAGCAACACAAATCATTTTCTATAGTTGATCATGCGAATTACTATTGAAAGTACTTAAAACTAAATGTGATACATTTAGAAAGTCTAAATAACTCCACTAATAATAATTTCAATAAAAATAATATCATAGATGATACAAAAATTTATTTCCAATTTTCAAGTTGGTATTTTTATAATTTGACATACCTGGATACCACATTACTGATATTGTACAGATATAAGAATTAAGTGCAATGTACAATAGGTATGTAAGACCCAATCGGGTGTGTATATTCTTTATACATTAACCATTTACTCGTATTATATTCTTTTTATTTATGAAGTTCTAAAACGTTAAAATAATATAAATCTACATCCTATAAAATTTAAATCAAAGAGGTAAAAGCAACTAAACTATACTATAAAAATGTATCAAAATAATGTATTTTTATCATCTTTGATTGAAATATCAACAGTCATATTTCTATTTGGCCCATTTTAAGAGAGCTCATCAGAAACCACGTATGCGATGCTATTTACAATAACGCCGATGAAACCGAAACATTTAGTATCAGTCGAAGCATTGAAAGGTTGTGGCGGGGATGGTGGATTAACATATATTTTGTACGCACCAACCCGCGACGCCTCGGGCAATATTCTCGGCTTTGCCGGATTTGGGGAGGCTCAATAATTTCATTCCAAGACGTATCTCTTCCCTGTCTTACTGAAAATTTGATAAAACAGAAACATGTAGACTGTTTCATTGACAGCATTTTTATCTTTAAAAGTGTTAAGTGTGCAATGTAAATGATACTGATAAATTGTAATATAAGATAAAACTATCACTACTTCATGCAAAAAATCTACGATATTCATTATAGAAATAATATTGCCAGATTTTTTTTTAAATATAAAATAATAACATTACCATAATTATTCATATAAAACAAAAGTCTTGGTATAGTGTTTGGGTGCAGACAACTAATCTAGTAATTATTTTAGCTTAGAACTATTACACTCAATGTTCATTGAATGTTTTTATACGTAAAACCATAACATAAAACTTACATTTCTTCTGCAAAAAAGAATAATTAGCTGATACTAAGTTAATTTAGTAACTCATTATTACGAAAATCTATACGAAATTTGCAGATTTTTGGTTTGTAAATGTACCTTGATGTTATATTTATTTCTAAAGTTTAAAATTTTGATATGATTATCAAATAGCCAGATAAAAACACATGTAGTACATTTTATAAACCAAACATAAAACAAATCCTACGTAAGAAACTATTATTTCCTTAATAGCTTCAAACTGCAAGGTAGAGATAACCCCTAGTATTGTGGAGAGCCTTCTTCTCTTTCCTCGTAACCGAATTATCTTCTTAGTACATCCCTCAAGAAACTTAGGAATCACCTTCTTTTTTCTTTCTATATTACGTCATGAGTTTAAAATCACTTTTATTAAACCAGGATAACTTTTGTTAAAATAATATTACCAACAATAGTATTAATATACCAGCATAATAATGTAAATAAAACAAAAAAATTATGTTAACAGAAAAACATTGAGTATAGTTTTACTGATTAACGATATTTGAAATCGTTCACATATTTATTTCTTTAATAGCTTAAAATCTTTACTAAACATTTAATGTGTGAAAATGAGCTTATATATTGTATGTTAAACACTTTTTCTATCTACATGAACAGGCTTTTAGGTTGTAAATAATTTATGGACTGAGAAACAGGTGAGAATTACGTTTACAACAAAATAAGATGTTGTAATATAGGCAAAATCATCAAGCAGAGTACGGACTGAGATAGTCTGAAGCAGACAAAATGCCTCCCTGAGACAATATGTTTTTGCAGAATAATAATATAATGTATGGATATTACAAAAAAGATTAATGCTGTTGTGCAAAAGTCTTTTTTTTCTGTATAGGAATGATTCAGTAGTGTATGAAATGAATATTAGTGAATCATTCCTAAAAAATCATTACAGCGGTTAAATTTGTAAATTCTCAAACATGCATACTGCCAAATCTACCTTTGTTACTTTAATAATTATAAAAGAAGCCTATGATGGATGTGAAAACCCCATTGGATTATATATTATTGAAAAATACATTTGTTTTTAATTTTTATTTTATAGTAATGCTTTCGTAGAATGTACAAGATCACTTTTCTAAAATTGCGATATATTTTCAATTGTTTTTACTTCATAAGACTCTTTATTGACACTAAAGATAGCCCACTGTTCAAAACTTGACCAAAGTTTCAGTTCCTCTGAACATAAATAGTTTAAATTATATTATAACTGAGACATCTATTATACATAATTTTCTATCATTCATTATAACAAGAGTTCTGTAATGCTTTATTCAATCAGCCCTCTTCCGTAAGATTAAAGTACAGCCACACATAGTAAGACAGGACACAAAAGGACTTGGACGGGACACTGACAAAGTTATGATGGGGTGGCTACACATATCGGGGTACGTAACGGACGTTTCTGAAGCGGGACATTGCACGTGCTCCATCAGACACTTCTCATATCGCGTGCCAGCCACCACACCACACTGAATCCACTATTCACTGTTCAGTTCCCACATTCACTCCACTGTACATTGTTCAGTTCAGAAAATAACGAAGATTTTGTTTTTTATGTGTTTGTTCGAGGAAGAAAATAAGCGGAGGAATTTATAGATATAATATCATGAATGAATATTATTAATGCAAATCACATATGAAGAAAAGTACAGTTGACAATAGTTTTTTACTGATAAAATCTACATTTTCTCATCAATTTTGGTATATTATACTTCAACCCTATATCTCAAACTCAGCCAGCCCCAAACTAAATCCCGAATCAGAAGAGCTCCCCAGAACATATATGAGTGTAAACGAAGGAAACTGAGCTTGCACGGTAAACCCGATCTTCCAGGGCTGCCGTCAGATTTTTTTATCGTGTCGGAAGAAGTGGCTACTTATACTAGAATAGGATACGGACGGGGCACGTCATTTGGCGAATAACTGCTCGTCTGGCAATCCATCCTACACGGCGAATGTCCTTTCCGTGTAATTCCCGTGTCCCGTCCTGGCATGTGTAGCCGATCCCGTTTGATGACATAGAGAGTATTCGTCAGAAACTGTCCCATCCGTGTCCTTTCTGTTCCCTTCCTTACTATGTTTAGCAGGGCCTTAACAAATAATACTTTGAAATCTTGTAGGGCGTAGTTCTTCTGGGCCGATGTTAATTATAATGGAATTATTATCATCTAAATGACCTAGAACTTATTTTATGAACGATTATCGTCGCCCAATACACATGAGCCCACCATAGTGTTAATATCACATTTTCATTAACAAAACAGTTTGAACACAGCGACAGTCGCTGAGAGGTGTTGGTGTCAGTGTCGGTGTAGAGACAGCATTCATTTGCCGGGATATTCACTGGAGCGCGAAGCATGATACCTTTTATTAACTCTTCGCGCCTTTAATACCGGAATGCGGTGGCTTGCGTTAAAGAGCAAGCGTGGAAATATTTTATCATTTTATTTTGGAAATACTTTCAAAGAAGACATAGCTACGTGACATAATTTTAAATTATAATTTAATTATTTATTAAGAGAAATTCAATGAATTAGTATAATAATAATATTTATGTATCGTGAGTAACAGATCAATACGACAGTGGTGATTTGGATAATTTAAGTTACTTCAGTTTACAGCATGTTATTTACGTCAGGGTGGTAACAAATTTCGGGGTGGTAACTACCACCTAATTTTTTAGTGATTTTAATTTCTCTTCCTAAACATGAAGTATAGAAGTCATAAGGATGCTTCATTTTTAGTAGTGATGTAAACTCTCGATTACTGCCCTGGACAAAGCAACCCTATTAGTTCACGGGGTCTCTTAGACAGCATTTATTAATTTTATTTATCATTATTTGAAACATTATTAAAAATTACTCAAACCATACGTAATTTTTTTATTCCATTCAATGAACATGTCTGTAGTAATTTAAATTTCAAATATATATTTTTATATACATGAAAATATATATGAAATATATGAAAATATATGTAAATGCCTTCAAAAATTTAGATATATACATAAAATTACATTAACACAATAATAAAACAGTTTAAACACATTTTGTATTTGAATTTTCTTATAGGTTTAAGTTCACTGAATAGGGCTATTATAATTATTACAAGTATTGAAATTACCTGAATACCCTTCAAATTCATTTTTTATTAATCAACTGACAATTGTTTCGGCGATAATGCCATTTTCAAAGTCAATAAATTTTTTAGTACATATTGTAACCTTCAAACTATACTCAACAAGCTGGATTTCTTATCTCTATAAACATCTGATTAATTATGTTAATTTATTTTCCTAGTTGGTGCAGTTTTTTCTTTGTATTCTTTTATTTTGTTAAAGATTGGGTTGTTTTTCTCTGTTTGCATTATGTTTAACAGATCTTTCTTGTCGCTCATGTATATATATAATTCTTCTTTAGTATTCATTTTATTACCTTTTCTTTCAAATGACAATATTTCTAGGAATGTGAAAAATATTACATTGGACAAACAGGTAGAACGTTCTCTTGCAGATATAAGGAACATATCCAAGCGATTCGATCCAATAACTTAACAACACAAAAGTCAAAATTCGCAGACCATATATTAACAACTGACCACAATTATGGAACTTTAAACGAAGCCCTAGAAATATTGTCATTTGAAAGAAAAGGTAATAAAATGAATACTAAAGAAGAATTATATATATACATGAGCGACAAGAAAGATCTGTTAAACATAATGCAAACAGAGAAAAACAACCCAATCTTTAACAAAATAAAAGAATACAAAGAAAAAACTGCACCAACTAGGAAAATAAATTAACATAATTAATCAGATGTTTATAGAGATAAGAAATCCAGCTTGTTGAGTATAGTTTGAAGGTTACAATATGTACTAAAAAATTTATTGACTTTGAAAATGGCATTATCGCCGAAACAATTGTCAGTTGATTAATAAAAAATGAATTTGAAGGGTATTCAGGTAATTTCAATACTTGTAATTGAATTTTCTTATAAATAATAAAACAAAACGATATTGTATGGATAAATTATTTGCAGAAGTTAGTGGAACCTTATTTTTATCTTTAATATTCACATGTACTAAAAACCAGAAATAATGTGGAATATAAGGGTTAAAGGGACAACAAAAATTCTTTGCCAATAATATATTTGTTATTTTAAAATGATGACAGTAACTAGTTGTTATAGTAAAAAAAATTAATATAAATCGAATTGAAATATCTAAAATATTGTAGGATGTATATAATAAATCGTCTTACACATTTAATAGTTACCCTACTAAAATTACAAACTGCTGTAGAGGTAATTTATTATATAAAGTGAATAAATTAACTATTCTTACGCTTAGGTCTACATATAAATGTAATAATACAAATTATATTTATAATCTAAATTCATATGAATATATAATGTATTTGTTGGACACCAAAACATCTTACACATCTACTTCACAAGGTCTGAGAGACCGCACAAGCACACCAGAAAAAAAAAAAAAAACTACAACACCCATCTACAAGGTATCAACCACCACTGGCAGTAAAGAGGTTACTGAAGGTACTAAAGGACTTGAAGGTGCTGGAATCCAAAGATATACATAAAATTACCATACACTTGTAGGAGATATACGTATATCCTTTGTGGAAATTATTCTAAAAATAAATTTTTATGCAGTCTGTCTGACCCCTGTGCAGTAATGAAGAGTAAAGTAAGATGCATACCCAATAAAAACCATTAAAAATACAACTGACCGATTTACAGCGTTAAGAACACTTAGTAGTTAAAATACCCTCAAAACTAGTTGGATATAATTGTCATTAATATAAATATCATTATTCAGTAAACACGAGTAACGACACATTTTACTTTTTAATTCAAATAGATACCGACAATGGTAACCACTTTTATCACTACGGTTCTTAACATATTTTCATTCTTATAAATTACAATCCATTCTTCGAAGGCAATTTGTATTGAAATTATGATATTAATATAGGCCTACTATTACTAGTAAATAAATATTTTATGATTATTAATTTTTTATGATTATTAATTTGACTTCAAATTAGAATAATTATTAATTATTTTATTAATCCATTGCAATATATATATATATATATATATATATATATATATATATATATATATATATATATATATAATTTTTTGGCAATTTTTTTTTTTGCCAATAACATAGAAATTCCAATAACAGTTTGAAATTAAATATAACATTTCACTGGTACTAATACGTATTTTAAATTTGATTTTTAGTCATATATGTGCATTATTTTCACAGCCATCAGTATATTTCTGGATATTATATTTTAGAATCACAGTTTATCATGGTACACATTAGCTAAAACAAGTAGGAAGCGAAACTTATGGTGGCATCGAATGTTCCATTTGTTTCGACGCCCCTCACGAAGCCTGCAAATGTACCGTGATTGTGTTATAAACAAGGATTACTCGACGGGTTTATTTCACTTTCGTGCTACCATCAACTTCGCCAAACAGGCAGCCCCACATACTGTTGTTGTCAAGAGAATCAAACAACCCAAAAACAAATAGTTCTGCTCCAAACATAACTACTAGTATGTCGAGAAACAAAAAAATATAAAATTTCATTTTTCAAATTGTATATTATTTTTGTTTTGTTTTTACCATGGTGACTTTAATTTAAAGGTAAACTACAGTTATGTGATTTTTTTTTTATTAGTTTGACAGTTAAAGTTAGGTTATTAACAATTGAAAAAACAACATATATCACTCTGTATTATGTAATTTAACCAACATTGAAAACTTCAATATTATAATTGATTTATATGAAAATACAAAAATAAACGATGAAAATAAAACTAGGAGTACGCTTGTTCCACGCGTATGGGGATGAACGGCGACATAAGCAAGATAATCCTAGTTCCACGCTATTATCAAATAAGTAAAAACTAAAAAATATATATATAAAAACACAAATTACCTACATAGAACGATTTTAAAGTTATTTTTCGGCATTCAAGAAATTTGATTACCATTTGGTACTTTTTACAAATTTCATTATTTTAGTAAATATTTTCTTTTTATTATTGTTTGTAAATACAAAATATATCTTACTAGTATTCATAACATCTTTTCAAACAATTCTTAAATAATAAATTGTATTACCTATATTTAGTGCAGTCATAGTACAAAAGTCAGAAAATAGTTTCAATAGCACATGCTTACACTATGTCTAAAAACAAACAACTCAATCACTGTTTAACATATTCTTAAGCACCGTTATATACAGCCCACAATGCATTTGTTATGGAAAATTAAATTACTTCTCATTACTTTATTACTTAACAGAATAACTTCAGAAACGAACTTGACGTTACAAATTATGCCTAAAGTCAACTGTGAAAGTTTGAAGTCGATCTGAGGCTTCTTACGAACGTAATCGTCGGTCAATGAAATCTGGATTTGTCACTACACTGAGGGACCAACAGTCATGTATGAGGATTTCACTCCTCTTTAATCCGTTCATCAAATTATAATTAAATTTGGGCTGTTCCTCGTTAAAAAGATACAGCATACTACACGCACAAAATAAACACAGTTATTATAATTTATTGATAACAGTTATATTATAGCAACATTGACATTTTTTATGTTAATACATTTTTATAATTTTATATATGTGATTGAAAAATACATAAAAAGACGATTTTATTTTTTTATATAAACTGTATGTGTTTTACTGTAAGACAAGTAGCAAAGGGAAGATAATTTAATACTTTTAGTGATGGTAAGATTACGATGGTGATGGTAACGAGGTTAATATATTGATATACGCAGTGGCTGTAACATTTTGAACTGGGGGTTTGGGCGAAACTTTCATCTATATCCAATGTTTTGAAATAAATTTATTAACTTAATGATAATGGGGTACATAAAATAATGACAATGGTTTATATTGTGATCTTTATCTAGTGATGTGGGCCGGGCAAATGCCCAGTGGGCGGGTCGTTTATAAATGGGCATTTGCCCGGGCATTTGCCCAAAGCGATTTTAAGCGCCCAAAAACTGGACGTTTATAAAAAGTTCAGTTCAAGGCGCAGTACAATAAAACCTGTAATATTTTCAGTGTGTTATTTTAAATAAATATTTTTCTAAATTGTTATATAAAATCTTATTTACTGATTAAGCAGGTTTCTACTGTACTCTGTAATTCATAAATATGTGCATAACATAAATTTATAATGTCTAATTAATTAAATTTAAAGTTAAGTATTAAGGTTTTGTTAGTAAAAAAAGTGCTTTTTAACCACAATGTAAATTTCCTAACATAAAAAGGCACCTATAAAATTATTTTTATTCATATACAGGGTGAAAAAAGTCTGGAGACGATTTAATATTTTTAAAAGTATTTAAGTAACAAAACTAAAACGTTGCATATTGATTTTGAGTGACTAAGACTACTTCCTAAAGTACTTAGTGTCCTTAAATCTCGAAATGGGGGACTGTCCACAAGAAGTAAGAAGAAAATCTTAAATGTAAGCATATGTCAATATGTACATCAAATTAAAGGTCTTTGAGACTGGAGAACAATGCCGCAAACCCGATCTCAAAAGAATGACCGAGTAAAAAATAGCAGGCGATCAAACTTTTTATTAAAATCATGTTGCTGAAAACAAAAAAATGCAATAACTCCGAATCCACTCTACCTTTTGAGGTCGGGTTTGTGGCAAATTGTTCAGAATGCAATATACTTTAAAATGATGTATCATATGACGTAGCCTATTGCAGTTTTCCTGACGACCTCCACTAGGGACGTCTCTAAAGGAAGTCTTTTGGGAAACTGCATTGGCCTACGTCATATGATACATCATTTTAAAGGGTTTTGCATTCTGAGCAATTTGCCACAAACCCAACCGGAACCAAACTACAACCTTACAACCGTTAAGTTAAGACTGATTCATTGTGTGTAATAAACAAATGTAAATTAATTTTATTACATTAGCCATATATATTTTTTTTTTTTTTTAATAAAAATAAACCTATGAAGTTATTTTCAGTCTAAATTATTTCCTCTTGTTGACAAAAGAAAAGTGTTGACTCTCTAGTACTGACTTCCTACCAATATAATTAAAATTATACAAGTAATTATTTTTTTTAATATAGGCTATCATGTAAATATCTAATGTAGAGGTTTAAAAAGTTGACTAGAAGAGTAGTGTTCAATTTAATTTCCATTAATTAGGTTTATTAGCCTTTAACTGGATAAACGCCCAGCACTTATGGATTTTGGGCGGTTATTTGGGCAAATGCCCTGGGCATTTGCCCTGAGATTTAAACGCCAGGGCGTTTTACATCACTATCTTTATCTTCATTACAATTGCAAAACCGATTGCCAAACATTGTACATTGATGCAAGTAACGCTCCTATCATCAATTAAAAAATTTTCAGGCATTGCATGTTATCAACTTATCAACCCACACAGATATTTATTTCAATAAAACTAAACTATCATTAGTTGTACATCTCCCTTTTGCAACTTGTATTTTTATTTTTATTTTTATGGTATGTATATCTTTAACTCCATGGCCCTGCACCACACTTAAATAGATGCATCATACATCACTTTATCACCCATTTAGTACTCGGTAGATCACTAAAAACACATCCATCAATCATGTTCTACAATACATGACTGATGTACACAAGTAACCTGGTAATTAACTAAGAATATAATTATGTACTATCAATCATGATAATGTTAGTACTATCTTTATTGATGCAAACTTGTTTACAAAAATAATTAATGGATTACCGATAACAACTAATAAATTACATGAATACCCAACCTATACTCCGAATAACACTACTTAAATAACATAAAACCAAACCAATAATTTGAAACTTTTATATTTTGAGTAAATCGTTCTAGAAGGCTAATAGGAAATGCAAGTGAAATAAGCACATGCATCCCTATAATCAAATATACTTTCCCGATGTACGCTTTCGTTGTTTCAAATTTATAAAGAACTAATTAACACCACGTTAAATGCTTTAGTTCTACTTGTAACAAATAATTTTCTGGAAGTATTACTTAAAAGTAATAACTGCACGGTGTAATATTACAAGAATAATAGCTCCTCGTCGAAGCAGGCATTAAATTATGCAAGCTCCAATGCGGCCGGCTGATTAAATGCTTGTGCCAATAACACAACCACTGTACATTATTGGGCGGCCAACCGGCGGCGTGGCTCCACGTCTTATCCGACGGCAAACCTGCATCTGTATCATTCAGATAACTACCGCTACATTGAGATTTATATCGATATTGAGATTGTATATAGAATCAGTAATTCTCTACATATATGTTACGGTATTAGGGGGTTTTATTGTAAAACTTAAATTTGAATATTTTTAGGAGAGCAGTTTTAACCTGAGATGAAATAATGACCTTCAACAAACAACTAATATTGGTTAATTCGTCAACAGAATTAACTAAATTTAATTAACTAAATTAACTAAATTAACCAATTAACTAAATTTATTTAGTAAATTTTAAACTTAAGGTTTATTGACATTAAAACTTGTAACATATTTTTAATTGATCAATGTTTGGTATAGCTTCGTTTAGTTATTTAGCGTGTTTTTGTATTTATAGGGCGTTTTCGTAAACTATTCTGTTCAAAGCATTGGTGTATAATAAAACATGTCAATGATTTATTTTCGTGTATCCCTGACCAAGATTTTTGGATTCAAATAAAATAGTACATAAAAATTAGGAAAGTAAATTAAATTGTGGCATTGCTTATGATTGTATTGTGCTACGCATTGTAATATGAACACTATATGAACGCATAATATTGAACGAGCTCGCTCAAAGACATCTTAATTATTCGAGGTACCGATGAGGATAAAGTAATTGCTATGTTGGAATTCACTTCCAAGGAAAGCCTGTAAGCCCATTGGACTGGGACGGTGGCGACGTCCTGTAATCCAGCTACTTGGAGGTCACGAATTGTGGATAGTTATGAGCGATGGCTTGTGGATGCGATATTCCCTGGTGGGGATTAACGTCCGCACTAGTGAATACTAGGTCATCGATAAGTACCATCCTCATAATTAGACCAATTCGTATATGGGAGGTTGAAATTGTGGTTCGGATCCCACGTTAAACTGTAGGTCCCTAGATACCATTGGCTGTTGGGCCATGAATTAACAGTCCTGTCTAAGGAGAATGTCGGCCTTAGTCAGTAACAAGACTACAAGATCGCGCCACAATCATCCTACACTCATCCCTCATTCATACTTGGCTTTAAACTACCTATTGAGTTAGGTCGCCATTTCAATAAAGGTATAAAAGGTATTAAAGGTATTAAAGGATAAGCTAATTAGATGTGAGTTAGTTGGCAGACTGTAACTTAAGCAGGGAAGTAACTTATTTTTAAACTCATATATTAAATAATACCTTCATTCATGGGCCTAGCAAAGAATACTTTAGCAATAAGAGATTCAGCCTATTGCCTTAAAATCACATATTTTTCATTAGTGTTACATTTGACTTTAAGCTATTTTACAAATCAAAATCTTCTTAAGGAAATTACGTTATCAGAAAACAGGGGGGGGAGGGTACAGATTGAAAATGACGGTAGGGTGATGTGCAAGGGGGTTCGGCTTTGATATGAAGTCATTTTAAAAATGATGTTTTATATCAAATTTGTCAGTAAAACAATGATATATTTTAACACAATTCAACTATTATAAAATAATTATCAGAAAACACATTAGTTTTTTTGTGCGTTGATTTGTATTTTATTTTACTTTGTTTTTCCATTGAGAAAATCATTTTGGCTTTATTTCTGAAGGTAAATTCAAATTTCATTAGTCAATGATTTAAGTTTATCAGGTAGCGTTCATTATCACACCAAGGTAAGTACAATAAAGTTCTTTTAGAAAGTTTTTCTAGATAGTTCTTTCAACCAACTACCTCCTATAAATGGGGTTCAAAAGTTAATTTATAGTCTTTATAAATTAATAAAGAATAGAACTTAAGTAGCTTTGACGAAATAAACAAAGATTTTTATTTAAACCGGAGATTTGTTAAAGATAACGTCATTTTTCTGAGAGAGGGGAGGGTCAGACAAATTATGATGGTAGGATGATTTTGGTTGGAGGGGGGGGGGGGTCTAAAAATGGCCAAAATGTGATTACTGAATTTAAGGACGGTCCCATTGTATATACACATATTCATAAAAGGAATGCATAATTTATTTCCTTGTTTCACTAATTAACGAGTACTAATTTTATAATTTTACATCCAAAATTATTGAGGAATGTCACATCTCTTATTGTGTAATTTTAGTTTTAATACTAAGTAATATTATTTGTTATACATTATAATTATAATTTTACTACCATTAATCGACTGAACTCAAATTTTGATTATTTTTACGGACACTATCATATGGTAATATCATTTTATTTGAACTATCGATACATAAGTGATCTAAACTGTAGTGAACAGTCAAATATGCGACAAGTGATATCGTTAGTAACGGTTTTCACGCATTAAATTCCTATGGATAATGGATCGTAAGCAACATTCATGTCTCAATTGCCCCTATGGAAAATGATAAAGAAAAAAAGTTATTCTATTTGATTGTTAAGGAATATTAAATGTAGTTGAAGAAATTATATATAACACACGGAAACCACATTTTTCAACACAACATCCATATGATAACACTTATAACAGCTTTTCAAATCATTAAATTTTAACTCCTCAAAATGTTTCGACTGCGACACGATGTGCATGTATGTATTGGATAGACGTATTATAACACGTTGGGACATTGTTTGTATTGCATAAATCTTTTTTTTAAATACTAAGTATCTATAAAGTATTGCCCTGATTTCATAGCTTAGCTGTACAGACACCATCATAGCCACTCCCATCTTGCAAGTCTTGTTTTCAAGATAATGTAATCTAGTTTTTTTTTTTCTGATTACTTCGTTAATACCTAAACTCAGCTGAGTGGCACCAATGCAGTTTACTTATAATGCAGTACAAATAATAAATCCTGATGGCCCGACTAAACTCCATCCTCGTTCACCACGCTTGACCTCTCTAAATTTCTTTATGTTCTTTGATTTATCAAACATTTTATTTAGCCTACCCCAGTTTCTAATTTAGAAACTCAAAATAATGATAATAATAATAATAATAAAATAGTAAACATTGTGACTCCTATTACTCAGGAAATGTTAAATGAAAGCGAAAAAATAATAAAATAAAGTAACTAAAATCACCCAGAAGATTTACTGGTTACCCAAGGCCCCACAATAAAGTGTATTTAGTTTGTGTATAACAGTAAAAAACTTAAGAAGTCACTTCATAAAACTGAAAATAAAACTTTATCTTACCACCAATTGTTTTTGGCAATTAGGTTTCTTTATCAGAGCAGGATTTTATTTACACCCGGTATATCATACAAATGACTTATGATGTTTTAACTTACACTTTGTGTGTCTAATGACCATCTAAACATCTTAAAAGCTTTATAGGTAAAGAAATAACTAAATTGAAATTGTAAATTAATCTTTTACAAAGCTGAAAACGAGAATTTATTGAAACTCATTATACCAAATTGAAATTATGGGAAAATGTGTTTATTGAAATTTTGAAAGTAAGAGTTTAAAACAATTTAAGTATACAAAATATAAGTATCGTATAAAAAAAAAAAAACGTATTCAAGCAAAAGGAAAATAAATGTTTTTTATATAATTTATCAAACATAGATCTGATTGGCCAACGAACAGAATTCTTTCTATGTTTATCTTCTACTTTTGTATTTGTGTAAACAATTGTTCAATGACTATTTAGTCATAATATGACAGCTCTTGAGTCTAAACGAGACAAAGTGATGGTGGTTTACATGCATTGTACAATAGCATATGCGGTTTGAAGGGTGGCTTTCAATGGCTTTGTTCATCCAGAAATTGACCTCATTGTTTGTGGTGCCATCTGCAAACCCAACTCATTCCCTTTGTCGTTGTTTATGTGGTCAGTAATTGTCTAATAATGCCCATTAATCTTTGCAAAATCTAGTGTTCTGTATAAACATTAGCTTAACATTATTTGCATGGTAATAAAATTAATATACTTCGACTAATAATAATATTTATTGCATAAACATAGTTCTTAAATTAAATTAATACTTAAAATTCTTTGATATAAAGCTTATTTTTAGAGTTTTAATTACATTAAAATAAATAAGGATTTAATAGTTTTTATTCGTTTTGCATTTCTGAATTTCAGAGTACCTAAGATTAGAGGTAGGGTTGGACCTATTACTAATCTCCCAGTTGTGACCTAACACCCTCTTAAATTATTAAAATATAATTAATTGTGACGTGAACCTTGAAACTAATAATGTCGGTATCAACAATAGGAGCCACGTTCAGAGGTGGTGACACGATTTTAGAAATATATTGTAAAATATTGACGATCTTCTGCACTTCTTTGGTAGTAAGCAATTGGTCAGAGAACCTCGGAATCACAACTCTCATATAGCGACGAGTCAGGCGACCACGACAGTAACAGTAATGGTTTGATGTATGGCATGATGCAATATGTACCACGTGGTCCAATATGAGCAACGGGTAGCGTAATAACCTTTGTAGCCTGCATAGTTAGCGGCCAACTTGATTGAACACTCCCACAGTAGCGGCCAGATTGATACTATCTGAAAGACCTTAGTTGAAAAAACTCAGGGAAGGAAAACGTTTACGTTCAATGTTGTATTTGCCTCAAACAAGTGTTGAACTAATCTAAAACTAAGTAGTCTGATTAACACGGAAATATGTTTTATACAAAATAAAGTAGGCCTATATAAATTAGAAAATATTTACGAAGCATCTTGTACACCTTTGATGAAAAATGCTTAAAATATAGCAATAATAGTAATAATAACAGGAATCAAAATAAAATGGAAAATTAAAGACATTTATTTGATTTAATGAATTTGAGAAATAAAAAATGCACTTACAGGCTGTTTGATATATTAAAAACACGATTTAATGATTATATATATATATATATATATATATATATATATATATATATATATATATATATATATAATTTGATTTAATGCTTTGTAAAATGCAATCTACAAACATTTTAAGCTAGTTTAACATTGCTTCTAATAATATTAACAATTTAATTCTTACTCAATATGCACACCTGTTTCTCCGAACTTTCCTGCATAAATAAATGTATTCCCCTACCAAAGAACAAATAATATTTTAAAGCTGAAACAAAATTTTATATTTGCTAAAGTAGACTTCTTTTTCGGATCAACCTTCATGAAAAAATTGCATGAGATTAAATAAGGAAGTCAACCAAAAGGTGTTGTTTAACCTACTATTAATATACTGTAGTAATAAGGATCTACAGCGAGATTGTAGACTCTTTGTTACCGCGTTGTAGACTAACTTAAATTCTGTCGTTAGTTAATATAAACTGGCAAATGGTATGTATCCTTTCTTCATTCATATCAGTAAAAGCTTACCAATATGTATATAGTTTATGAAATCATAGAGCTCCATTATTTGCTTGATCATTGAAATTATTCTTCTCATAGTAAAACTTAATTTATCAACTAACATTGCACGTTTATTTTCCTTTTTAAAGAGTTAGATTGCTTCTAAAACGACTAATAAAGATTAATACTGTTTAAAAACAGCGTTATGGTGTTTACAGTACAAGTAATTTACCACAACTATTAAGGAGGAAATATTTAAATGTTTGACTATTCATTGACTTCTGCATCTATAAAACTCGATACTATAGAAAACTGATGAATTTAGACAGTTATAACTGAAATTTTAAGTTTTATTTAAAAACTCTAAAACCAAATGAGACGAGATCCTTCTTTCTACTTTTAGAAAACGTTAAGAGTCAATCTCTATGATAATGAAATAAAAAAAAAAAAAAAAAAAAAAAAAAACGATTCCCGTAAACATATTGATACTGACATGGGAAGTTTAACAGCCTGAATTAGAAATGAAGACCTTATTAAAGCTTTTACTGTATATAATTAAAATGATTAATCCACACCATAATGCTCTGGATAGAGCCAACTTGCCCATATGCATCGCACATTCTTTCGGACCGTCTCACGTCTCGTGCAACCAACTGTAGCTGGAAGCGCCAGCAGAACAAGCATTTTTATACTGGCCACAATTGACTGGCATTGTGTAAGCAGACATGGGTTTTAACAGCTGATTGTCCTATTATTATATACAAAATAAACAACCACAATATTCCAGTAGATATCGTGTAAACAGAGACATTGTTGAAGTGCCAGTTCGATGGCATTCCAGTCAACGCTTGCCAGTGCCTTGCCTGTCAAATCTCAACTGGCACACCAGCCACTGGCAGTTTGTAAATCAGCCTTTAATTTTTCGTATATTTTGTTTTGCAACATATATTTATATCACAGTACTCTTTTATAATTGTTTAACATTTTTTTATTCCAGCAAGTTTTCCTTTAGGACTATGCTACTTTAGTAGTCACGGTGATAAATAAGCCCGAAATTGTTGTTTTTCTCTGGAATTATATATTGGTCCACAAAAGCTAAAAACTACATTCTTTCAAATAAAAAAATAGAGCTTACATTTTTTTCCTAAAATTAACAAATAATTCCTTGGTTTGAAGCAAACAATATTGATTATGTGTGGTCTTGTCTTGCTCGGTTTTCACCTGATTGTGTGCGTTCTATCTATTTTTATCATTACTTTTTTTGTACTTTTAGCAAATTCCCCCTTAGGGAATACGCTATTACAGTAGTAGTCATGGTAAGACCTAAGCCCGGGACAGAGTTCGCGAACCAGCATGATCGGGTAATGGGAACGGGTTTTATGGGGATGTATGGGGTTTTAAAGGGGTCTACATCTGGATGGGTTACAGTCTACAGCCTGAAAACTGAAACGTATCCTCCTTCTTTAGAAAAGGCTCTTCGCCTTATGAAGGGTCTTGACTGGAGAGAAAGCTGCAGACAGACTTACGCTGAACTAAACATCCTGAATGTTGTCCCACTGTACATCACAGGGGTGATTCTATGTGTTTGGGTAACCTCTTCTAAAATAGACAGACATCCACTGCCATAACACCAGACATGCCCCCAGGTACCAGCTACCACTCCACCACAGCCCATTCAGACAGTATGAAAGAAATCCTTCATACACCGGCAGAAAACTCCACAATCTGCTCCCGGAGGACGTTAGAAGACAAACAGGGAAGAAACTGAAGACAGCAATCACCAACTAGCTGTCAAATAACCAATTCTATTCCCTGGACGAATTATTGCAATGGAAGTACACGCTTCCTTCTACACACCAATAAAAACATGAAATTGTAAACACTTGACAGTATTACAAATCTTGATGCTTTGTCAATAAATATATTTTTATTTTATTTTATTTGTTTTGTTTTTACTACCATTTGGGTGGACCTAGTAGCCCAAAACCAGTCTTAGACCTATTTAAATATTTAAACAGTTGTATAAAGTTTAAGAATATATAGTAAAAAATGTTTTTTTTTTTATAGAGGGGGAATGCTTTTACGCACGAACCAAGTTGGCCGACCACCAACTGGAACAGTGTGGGACTCACCCTGCCAAGACAGGGAATACCCACTAAACCCCCTCTCTCACCACCACTGCAATAGACCCGAGCTGTCTGCTCATTGCAACATCACAATGGTGGCCTCTGTCCCTTTTTTGGGATGACTCAGCTACTTTCCAGCAAAGATCTTGCTGTCACTCCTCTGGTGGGTCACTCCAAACATCCGTCCCTCCGCTTCTGGCGCAGTACAGACAGGACAAAGTCAGCCACTGCTCTCCAGCTGTCGTCGCTCTGCAGCATCCACCCTATGATGTTGTCCGGGGACAAGTCGCCACCAAGGGTTTCCGCAAGGGCGAACCGTTCTTCTTCGAAATGACGGCACACGAAGAATGTGTGATGCACGTCGTCTTCATTGTGTCCACAGTACTTGCACCTGGGTGAGTCGACCTTACCCATTCGGTGGAGGTACAGACGGAAGTATCCATGACCTGTCAGGAACTGGGTGAGGTAAAAGTTCACCTCTCCGTGGTCGCGGCAGACCCACGATTCCAGATTCCTTATGAGACGCCATGACCACCTACCGGTTGTCCCTTCGTCCCATCGTCGCTGCCAAGTGGCCATTGTACGGCCGCGGGCCAGCTCAGCGGCCTCCGCCCTTTCCATCTCCGGCACTTGTGCCGAGATGAACTTCCTTTCTTGGGCGAGCAGGTCGATAGGGATAACCCCTGCTACGACTAGTACGGCCGCTTCAGAGACCGTTCAGTACGCGGACGCAACCCTCGGAGCACCACGCCGCTGCACCGCGAGCATGCGAGTCTGGTATTTCTTTACCTTCGTCGCATCTGCCCAGATCTCCGCCCCGTAGAGCCTGATCGCCTGTGCTGTTGACAGCAGCAGCTTCCGTTTCTCCTGTCTCGGACCACCAACGTTTGCCATCAGTCTTCCGAGTCTAGAGGTCACTTCAGCTGCCCTGTCACATGCAATCCTAATGTGGTCCCAGTAGGTGAGCTTGTTGTCCAGCACCACCCCCAGATACTTAGCTGTTCTCTGCGTTTCAATCACCTCGGTACCCACCCGCATCGGGATGATCGTGGGTATCCGCCTCCTAGTCAGCATTACGATCTCCGTTTTGGAGACCGCCAGCTGCAGGCCATGATCACGCATCCAGCTCTCCACCAGGGCATGACTTGGTTCAGTCTGAGCTGAGCCAGTTGGATGTCCCGTTCGGTGATGACTGCCGCCACGTCGTCGGCATATCCCACGAGGTACGTTCCGTGTGGCATCTCCGTGCGGAGCAGGCTGTCGTACGAAACATTCCAGAGATCCGGTCCCAGCACCGAACCCTGAGCTGCCCCATAAGTTACGGTTTTGGTCACGACTCCCAGGTCTGTCTCATACAACAGGCGCCGGTCCCTTAGGTAGTCCCTCACCATGGCGAGGAGGTACCCAGGTAACCTGAACTTCCGCTCAAGTGCAAACAGAATGTCGCACCACCGTGCTGAGTTGAAGGCGTTTTTCACGTCAAGCGTGACGAGCAGCACGATGGGTCGAGCCGCGTGGCACGCCTGATTCGCACGTTTCACTGAATCAACCACCTCAGAAATGGCGCTGATTGTAGAGTGGCCCTCTCGGAATCCGTGTTGCCGGACTGAGAGGTCCCCTGCCGCTCGAACAGCTTCTCCAATTCTCGGTTTCAACAGTTTCTCCATTAGTTTTCCTGCCGTGTCCAGCATGCACAGAGGGCGATACGATGATGGAGCATCCGGCGGACCCCGTTTTTTGCTCAGGAGAACGAGCTTGGCCTGTTTCCAGCGGGATGCGAACACCCCCGCTTTCAAGCAGACATTGTACATGTTCAAGAAGAGTTGAGGGCAGTTTTTCACCACCAGCTTCAACACCTCTGAAGGTACTCCGTCCGGGCCAGGGGCCTTGTTGTTTTTCAAGGAGCTGACGGCTCTCTGCAGTTCCTGCATCGTGAACAACGGGACTTCATCAACGTCAACCGGCAAGGGTGCATCGGCTCTGACCGGGTGATCAGGAAAGAGTCCATCCACGATGTTCCGCATCTTTTCGGCCTCGATCGGCACGTACCCGGGTCCCTGTGCGAGTTTTCTCGTGACCAGTTTGTACCCCTGTCCCCAGGGGTCCCGGTTAACGTCCTCACACAGTGCGCTCCAGCAGCGCGCCTTGCTTTGTCTGATCTCTTTGACCAGAGCTCTTTTGGCCGCTTTGTACTCTTCTGATCTCAATGCTGCCTCGGGTCTGCACCGAGCTCGCTGGGCCCGCCGCCTGAGTCTCAGGCAGGACCGCCTCAGTGCGGCGATCTCTTCTGTCCACCAATACACTGGGCGCTTCCCTGTACGTGCTTTCTTGCGGGGCATCGACGCGTCACACGCACGGTGTATGAGGTGAGACGTGTGTTCCACGACTGCCTCTGCGTCTGCCCTGCTTGGCTGATCGGCAGGCATCAGGGGGTCGTTTCCCACCCCGTTTTGCAGGAACCGTATCAGTCTCTCTTCGTCGAGCCTAGAGCGGTTCCATCCGAGTGGGCGCAGGCTGTTGCTGAGTGGCACTTGCCTCCTTTCAGCCAGCTCGAAAGTGATGTATTCGTGATCACTACCTGAGTAATCGCCCATCACCCTCCAGCCGACAACACGGGACGCCAAACCTTCCGAGGCAAGGGTTATGTCGGGAATTGACTCCCCAAACCCAGGCCTACGGTAAGTAGGCGTATTCCCTTCGTTCATTGTCAGCAACCCTAGTCTGGATGCCATCTCCAACAAACACCTTCCGCGGGTGTCTGTGTGAGGCATTCCCCACTCTCTCGCTCTGGCATTGAAGTCTCCAGCAAGGAGGCATGGACCGGGGATTTCCCGGATCGCATCCTCCATGGCATCCAACTTCTCGCGAAATCGTGGAATCCTGTCATTTGGAGAAAAATAACAGCTCACGAAAGTGATCCCTTTGCTAGTGATCCAGGCAAAATTTTCACCATTCCCACTAGCCTCGATGGGAACCACTCGCGGGTCTGGTACCCACAAAGCGGCCCATCCTGTGCGGTCAGGGAACCATAATGGACTTTTAGCCCTGTAAGGCTCGCTCACGAAGACGAGGGATGTTCCCATCTCGCGTACGATTTGGTCCACCAGGGAGTCTGCCGCGACACTCCCATTTAGGTTTCCCTGATTGACCTTCAGTTCCAGCGCCTGTCGTTCTTCTTCGAGACCAGGAGGTCTCTAAAAGTTTGGCAAGCGCCAGAGCCCTGAACATGGTCAGACGGTCTCCCGTCGGTTGCTTTTTTGCAAGATGCGCAAGAGGGCGTCTTGTCACAAGAGGAGGACTTGTGACCAACGCCTCCGCACCTCCAGCACGCCGCGCTCTGGTCGGGCCCTTTGCACCCTCCCCGGGTGTGGCCGTACTCCAAGCATCGGTAGCAGCGTGGGATCTCCACCCGAGTTCTCACCCGGCAGATCACCCAGCCGACCTTGATCCTGGCCTTCTGCAAAAGCTTTTGGCCAGTTGCAGCATCTAGGTCAGCCACTGCCAACCGCTGCTCACGGGCGTTTGGTCTGGTTAGGAAGACTCTGCAATCTCCCAAACCATCCCCGAACTCTCGCTTTAGAGCGTCTCTCACCTCGTCTTGGGTGGTACAAGAATCGAGATCCATGATCTCCACCCGGACTCGGGGAGTAACGCTCCGCAGCTTTCCGCCTTCACCCAGAGCAGTTTTCACCACCTGAGCAAATTCTTGTTGGCCGCCAGCGGAGCCCAGCTCAATGAGCACACCACCATCGTTGGTTCTGCGGAGACGCCGGACCTCCACACCCGAGTCCTCAGGGTGGACGTCCCTCCGCAGTTTGCCAACAATGTCGGCGTAGGACTTTCCTGGTGCCGGTTTGATGATAAGGACGTTCCTCATTCTCGCACCAGCACCAGTCCTTTTAGGCCTATCCACAGCTGTTTTTTTTCTTGTGTCCCCCCCTTTCCAGCGGGGGCGCCACGTTGAGGCATGGCCGCAGATTTTTTTGTTGCGGCCTTCAGCTTCTTTTTTTCCCTCCTCAAGGCGGACTTCGATTTCACTTGCGTGAAGCCATCCTCATCCATCCCTTTGGGGGGAACCAGGGTCTGTTGAGTGGGAGGACACCCATCCGCTTTCGCTGGCTCTTTCGGTGTCCCCTTCCCCCTTTCCCCTTTTCCTTTCTTCTTCTTTGAGGGAGGAGATGTCCTCTCAACTTCTGCCTCAGAGCTCCCAGATGACATCCCCATTTTTCTTTGAGAGAGGTGAGGTCATCGTGCCTCGGGTGAACTTCTCCCCTGGGCCAACCTTTTGAGCCGCTTTTAGCGGGCTCTGCGAAGTGGTCCGTTGACGCTTCTTCAAAGGTGCCTGGTTGGGTGACTTGTTCATCTCCCGATTCACCACCCGGCGCTCCTCTTTGATAGCAGCCATCCGGGTAGCTCGTGACATCTTAATGATGCTCACCGCCTCTTCCACATTGGCGATGCCGATCCGAACATTATTGCTAATGTTCTTTTGGATAGACATCGCTTCCCTGATCTGCGCAAGGGCTGCTTCAATGGCCGCGATCTGCTCCTCCTCAGCAAGATCACAGTCATCCACCTGTCTGCGGATCACGTCCGCTTCGGTGTCAGCCTCGCACAATGGTGGTGACAAATCGCAGGGGCTGTGGCCTTTGCGTTTTCCCCCTGACACTTTTGTGTTTGGCGGGGTCGCTAAGTCCACGGCAGTGTCCCGCAATGGCTGTGACTCCGCCACAGGGGCTTCGATCACAGCCGCCGGATCCACCGTAGACTCAGGGGACTTGAAAGGAGCTGGTGGAGGGGCGTTTTTGATGATGCTCCCCCCACCACCGATAGTCCCCAGACCCTCACCATCTGCACCAACTCCTGGTCCTTCATCACATGCAGGCCTTCCTGAGGCCGCAGGTGGTGGTGACCTCCATGTTTTTGCGCTTCGACCGAAGGGCGACGAAGCGACCTCCGGTCCGCCAGTCTCAGCTCGGGTTGTTGACCCCGGAGTCAAAACTTTTAGAATTCCTTTTTTTGTGTCAGCCATCTCGTGTATGAAATTGAAATTCTGATCATGGTTTGTTTGTTTTTGTTTCCCCGGTTCATTTGGAGCATTGCCAATTGCTCCTGTGTCTTTCACGGTCCGAGGCCGGCGAGCCGGCCAAACCTCCTCAGGCACCCCTCCCCTGCCTAGCTCAGTCACAGGTTTGGGAATATGCCTATGGTTCTTGAGACCGCCTCAGACAATTTTGATTCACTGCTTTCAGCGTGGCGGGGCTGCTTACTAGCAGTGGCCACCTGCCGAGTGCAATTTGAACTCGACAGCTGCCTCTAGCTTTTGCTCGGAGTTCACAGACATGAAAAGTCCCCACTAAGCGTCCCGCAAGCACCCCGACCAGAGTACAGGGGGAGGGCTCATCCCCTGACATTGGGAGAGCTCGGAACAGGGCCATTTGCCTTGGCAAGCCAGGACGTTCCCGGATCCCTGAACCGCCTTCGTGTTTTTCAAAGACAATCATGCTGCTACCTCTTTTTGACAAGCCACCGCTAGATTGCCGTTTGTTTTTTTTTTGTTTTTTTTTTTCCTTTTTTGTTTTTTTTTTTTGTTTTTTTTTCTTTTTTTTCCCGGCTCCTGAAGCGGCAGGCAGGCGCATTCTTCAGGAGGCAGGATGAAATACAGCCCCGTCTCCATATGGGTGTCGGGGTTTGGGCTATTGCAACCTCTGCCAAACAGAGGCTGGGCCATGCGTTCGCCACCTCGCCAGGCCAGAGTAAAAAATGTTACCGTACAGACAATCAGAAACATTATTGAATTCATTAAAATAAATCGATTGGGCCTAGATTTATAATTTTCAATCCTGATTATTTTTATTCAAAAATCTTAGATAAATCAAAAGTTAAGTAAATTTTTCAAAATCTTATAACTATCTATTTGGAAGCTTTTACATGAAAAAGTCTTTACGGTCAAACACACCCTGAAGCTAGGAATCTCCATCTCTACCGCACCAGTTAGATGGAGGGACACACATATTCCCATAGATTATTATAATAATTATAATCAAATTAAATCTCCCTCATATTTATATTGAAATATTGTTAGTTCCTTTATTGCTTTTGTAAATACAGTAGTATTTCTGAATAAAAGGGAAAGTTGAATTCAGTTGATTTTTTTATCATAGTGTAAATAAATACAGTAATAATTTTGAATAAAAGGGTAAGCTGTTCATTGAACAGTGTTTATAGGGATCTTTTTTATTTTAATTTAAAAGATCGCTGGTGGGTTACAAGTTTATTTGAAATTCATTAATGTATCCATATTCCATAAAATCCAGATTAATCGGTCATGTCCCGTTTATTCTATTTTTTCGAATCGGTCCCTGGAAGGTGGGGGCCTTCCCATGTCCATGGTGGTCCTTCCCATGTCCATGGTAGTTGTGGTTCTCCACTGGAATACTAAACAGAAAAAAAGTTAAATTAGCTTATTATAAATACACAATTAAGGATTAATATTACAGAGTGTATATGATATTTCAGAATAACATTAAAAACAAATTATTTAATAAGTTATTACTTACACAGTACTATATAGGTAATAAGATATCTAGTATTTCTGGTATTTGAAATAGAGGAGTAGGGAAAGGGAAGTAGTTAAAAAGCAACAGTAAAAATTAGCAACAATTGAAATGTCAAAAATGAATTTGCTTATGTTGTTCGTAATTACCTATGGAATTTGCTGTTGAGTTGTTAAAAGCGATAAAGGGTGTTGCATAAATGCTGAGTTTGGACTCAATTTTCCATTTGTGACCGCGGCTTATTCGACTTACGGAAACCTTCTAACGTTTAACTCAAAACTTGCCAAAAATGTCTGAGTAAAAAACACTGCATGATCAGAGAAGCACCAAGTCATCCATCCTTTAAATAATTGCAACACATTGAGTTTGAAGTACACTTCTTTCACCAAGTAAAATGTTACCGATAACCACCCATTGATACACGTCTGAAAGGAATAATTTAAAATGTAATGGGTTTGGTTTACACGTTTGAATTCTGAAATAGCTGCAATCAAGAATAAAATATAGAGTTGTTTACAAAGAAAATTTTAGTTGTATCATGAGTTGTGAGCGTGTAGAAAATCTCAATACATATAATATTACTCTGTAAAGGATATTGTGTATAAGGTAAGCGGTGCCGTTTCAAAAGATAGGTAAAAAAACGAGGGATCAACGTTGTCAATTACAAAGGTTTTCTCACGTATACATAATGTTTCTCTCATTTCTCTAATAGTCACACTCTCTCAATGAAAGCTCAATGTCCCTTTAATTACGTAAAATAATGGTAGGTTAAAGGGAGGATTTCGGGAATCAATATATTGGAAAAATATATTTATAATAGGGTAAAAAACTAAAAAAAATATAAAGGAAGTCATCTTTTGTTGCGTAGTCATCATAAGAAAAAACTTGAAAATCAATAACACAAATAATTCATTTTAGCAAATAGCTTTAAATATGAAGCTTAAATTGCATTCGATTTTCCGTTGAGTATTTCTATTGTCGAAATAAGCTAGTGTGGGGGTTTTAGACTATGGGTGTCGTACAAACATCAGGATAGATAAACTACCTTGCTGCTTCCCTAATAATGCATTTATCTTACAGCACCATGTTCAAACGTACTTATTAATGTAATTCGTAATGTATAAAATTCCGTGTAGGGATCAATATTAATGCCATCATGACAATATTAATGCCACATACGTACACCGCATGAAATTTTATACAAAATATAGTAGATAAGGCTGAATTATTACTTACCGGCAATGGTTCATTTTTTATAGTAAGTAATAGTTTTTACTCGTACATTTAAAAAAGTGCCCATGGGCTACAAGAAATTATGTCATCGAATGTAGAAATTCAAACTAATTTAAATATTTAGACATAGTGATTAGTATTGAAACCCCCCTAAACTGCAAGCAATAAAGTATTTCAAATTAGTGGTATTTTTATAGTGAATGTTACTAAAAAACAGCAAAAATAGTTGCAAACATGATATAAACTTGAATTTATAACAAAAAATAATAAAAAAAGAATGTGTTGATCATTCATTTTTAAGAGAATATTTATGGCAACTAAATAATAAATAACCGTGAAATTATAAGTATGTTTAACCACCTTGTAGTATATAAGATATATTTATGAATCCAAAAGAATTGGACATCTTAATTACTTTCAGCAACGAAGCAGGCAAAGGCAACCACGGCCGAAAGGTAAATGGAGGCGAGAGTCATCTGCAGAAATATGGTTCAGGTATTTTATTATGTTTCATCCAATTGTATGTCAGTTTGTCTAATTTTACACATTATTCATAAGGTTTACAATCATTTGGAGTTGTAGGATCGGCCATGACTATATTACAACTCTTTTAAATAAATTTGCAATAGAATGTTTCGTAACCATGATATTTATCGTCAAAAACAAAGTAAAACTAAAATCAGAATGTCTAAATGTTAAAATCTACTGTTAAATGAGAACAGTAAAACATGGAAAGATTTTTAGTATTTAAAATAATATAAAGTATTATGTCAAAGTTTGAAATAATGTATACGATTATCTGTTTGTTAATAAAGGATAGTAGAATATTTATAATACAGTAATCAAATCTACCTACTGAAACAATGTGTTTCATAACAGCGATGTAAAGTGGCGATCTTCTTATGAAGTGACCATTTTCGAAAAGAAATTTTATACAAGTGCTATTCACTACATACACTGAACATACAAGTTTTTTTTCAAAATTGAAGATACTATACGACTTGTAGATGTAGACCCTATTCACAACAGTCCTTCAATCTTGCTTTTTTTAATAAACATTGTAAAATATTTTAAAATACAAAAGTTATGATCGACACTTCCGATTTTTTTATCTCCCTAGGACAATCATGAAAAACGTTATACCCGAAAAAGGCTGTTTTCAAGGCAGGTTGGTGAATTAGCTGTTTAGAGGCAGGTTTGTGTATTAAGTGCGCATAAACTACGTCATTGCCGCTCGAGTATTGTACGGCCCTAAGGAGCGTTTGCTAAGTGTGGTTAAAATTTTGAGAGTGGCAATGACTATTTTTTCCACAATACACAGAAGACGCTTCTTACTATCATAATTTAAACACATTAGATTTTTTATTTTATGCAACATTTCGTTTAGGTAATGTTAGATTTTTTATTTGAAACACACATTAACAACTATCAAACTTAGGCTCAAAGCTGTTTTATGATTTAAAGCAACAATGATAGTAATATTCTCTATATTAAAGCTTATTGTTCAAAAAGTGTTAAGTTTGTTTCTTACCCACGTTTATGTTACATTAACTCATTTAGTTTTCCAACCACTGAATGGAAATAATTACTGTAGGAGTTATCATTGTCGCTCTAGTGCGGGAATGATGCGGAAACCTGATATGGACTGTTTATTTTATTTTTATTATTATTATTATTATTATTATTATTTTTTGTTTATCTACGC
Organism: Neoaliturus tenellus; assembly: GCA_030545055.2. NCBI lineage: Eukaryota > Metazoa > Arthropoda > Insecta > Hemiptera > Cicadellidae > Neoaliturus > Neoaliturus tenellus. The sequence continues at coordinate 50,098,767 of CM061533.1, read as the reverse complement.
CATTGGCATTTTTTAAGTTTTGACTTGGAACGGTCCAAACCCCAGTCCTGTTACTATCTAACATCGACCAGTTGTTAGAAAGCATCATTAACTAATAGCCCAATGACAAATGGCAACTGGGTCCGGTATTGAACCTTTAAAAAGCTACTAACATTTCTCAAGATCGAGCCGGCAACTTTGGATTCAAAGTCGAGCACTTTAACCACTCAGCTACCCAGCCAGTTTTGCGTACTGTTTGCAGGTGTGGCAATGAGATTATTTCCACACAGTGGTTGTAAACGTCAGTTAGTTTATGGGACATAAATGTGGATAAAAAACCAACACTTTTTTAATATCAAGCTTTAATATTGAGAATTTTATTACTTATTAAAGCGGTTTATTAATTTTAAATGATCAGGGTTGTTTTTTTACATCTTAATTTAAACTTAAAACTAAGTTTAAACCGAAATATAAAAAAAAAAAAAAAAACTCACACACATCCTCCATAAATTTTTAATATACTTCTATTCCTCAAAGATTTTCTCAATACAGTTATAGAACACAGTATAATATTAATAAATGCCATTTGAATGTTATCAAGTAAAAATAAAAATAATTTTCTAACTATATAAGTTTAAAATGCCATTTAAATTGAAAAATATTAAAATTAGGGATATAAAAATGTACATTTACAACGTAACCCTTGATGCAGTTATGCACTATAATCCAACCTTAGAATACTCACCTTGTTGTTGTTGAAGCTTGTTACAAGTCAATGATTCACTCATTGGTGTCTTCACTTTATATACCTCTGAAAAATCTCATAAAATTCTTTTTGAAGCTTCATATTCATTGAATTTGGTTTCATAATCCTATAAATACATCATAAGTACTGCGACACTGACATGAGACAACTGCCTATTGTATAATTCTAATTGGAACTATATTTTATAGAACATTGTTTCGTTAATTTTAAATACCATTTCCTTGTAAATGAAACGGAACGTTAAGAAGGTTTAAGAAGGCATGGTTATGAAATGCATTTATATCCTGACAGTTAGTTATTGATTCAAATAGCAATCTATACTTCTGTTTAGTTTATCTTAAATGTAAAATATTAATTAGAGATTGATCGTTTATAACAAAACAATAAAAAGGGAAATAAAAAAAATTATATATATATATATATATATATATATATATATATATATTTATTTATTTATCAATTAGAAAACCGATGTACAACCCGATTGTAATAACTTAAATTTTGGGGTAATTAAAATATATTGACCCTTGAATTAGGTCCTTAGAGATGAATAGTGACTGTTATATTTTATGCAAGGTAAAAAATGTATGCTAAGCTTGATAACAAATAAATATACAACGTGTGAAAATTAAGTAGGTATTAAAAACCTATGTATTAATTTTGAAAAAATGTTCCTTTTTATATAATATCATGTGCAGGTGCTTGCTTAAATAAGAAAACATGGGATCTGTTAAATATCAACATAGTATCTTTGATGTCAACCAACTCCTTTAAATGGCCAGTTATACAATTTTCACTCCGATTGGAGATAACATCTTGCCAATGCACCAACCGCTTCCAACTTGTTTCTTAGAACATTGAACTATCGGCACTATAAAATGTTAATAAATGCTCAGTATAATTATATGATTTTCAACATAAAACAAGAAATTAACAAAGTCTATTGAAGTTATTAATACTTATAACCCACAGTTTTTAGTATTCTTCGCCCACAATTTAGATCAAAACTTGAAGTATATTGAAAATTATGAAAAATATTAAATGATTACATCCAATCAGTTGTGGGTGAAACTTATGTTAACACAAAATGAATTTAGTGTTATTAAACACACTACTTAGACAACTCAAATATATACTTGATATTTGAACCAAACGAAAACTTGAGAATAAAGTTGAATGAGAAATCAAATTAATAGACACAATGCCGAATAAATTTGATCATAACGATTCTATCATAAACAAAATAACAAAAGTGTCTCAGCAATAATAATATTATTATTTACAATAATTGTCATTCTATGTAATTTTATTCTACTAAATAGTCCTTTAAAAATGCACAGTAATCAAAATTCAACCAAATATTAATGTCCATTAAAACCTAATTGATTTTATGTTTTCAAATGAGGCCCCTAATTGCTCTAAGCAAAGCATCGAGGTCCAACTTGTATGTTACTTCAATGTGGAGTTTAGGAAAACTACGTAAGTTTAGCAGCTAGGGGTCATGTTCTCTAAATTGAATTGCTCAGGCTTTGTTGTTCAATGTAGCAGGAGTTGGCAACAATGTACCCCACATCGGCCTTATACTAGAACCATCCGTGTATTTAACATCTCAACAACATTTTGTCAAAGTGGATGTCTCAGTTGCGTATCAATTGCTTGTAACCATCGGTAAATTATAAATTCTACACTAAATACGTTGAAATTACAAATTTCTCTATATTTTCAAGTGTCGCTGACGAAGAAGTAAACAAATTTGTACTTTTTCTCTTCTATCCATTTATTTCAAAGATTCGAAGGAGTTTCTCACCCGTAACTTGATATCAATACCCGAAAACAAAATGGGCATTTGTATTGATGTTTCAGAACTAAGAAGTTCATCTTCCTTTCATCTTTTGTAAAAAAAGTTTAAGTTTTAGTGAATTTCCCAATATTAAATACGCTATTACGGTAGTAGCCATGGTAAGACCTAAGCCCGGGAACACTATACTTTTTCATTTTGAGGTCCCCAGAAGCCAAAAACAATTTTTAAATCAAACAAATTTAACCAAAATCATTTAAAATATCTAAAAAAACAAACAATTTAGTATTTTGAATTTTTTACTTGGCTTAACATGTTACGGAGAAAAGCTAAGAAAAGTTTTCCAATGTTAATCTTAAGGAAAATCAACGAACATTTATCGCTTATTTATTGGAATAATTTGATAAAATTTGGTTAGTACATTCACTAGGTAGGGTTTAACTGATATTTGCTTACAACACCAATGTGGCGGCAAACCCACATACTCAACCTCAAGAGTGTCTCTAAACTCTCTACCGACCTTTTCAGGTATTACTCCTAGACCAAAATCAAGCCAAAATATTATACTATTTAAAATTTTCAAAACCCCCATAGTTACCTGTACAGCCACCATTTTGTATTCTTCGAAGAATTATTTTTAATTAAGGAACGACTTGACGTAATAATCTGAAATTCGAGTCACAGCTTTTTAAGTAAAGACTTAGCTGAAAAAGAGAATAAATTTTTTATCATTCATATTTTCAAAATGGCGGCTGTTTCAAATCTTTAACCTTACATTTCATCAAAACTACATACTTTAGCAACGTGTATGTGCCTATGTGTTTTTTTGTGAAATGTAATTTAAAATCCAACTATGTAAAGATTATGAAAATCGTTTCATAAATAAGAGAGATAGAGAGATTTTACTGATACTAGTCATTGTACGCTTCACCGAGTTTGGTACGCAATCCATTGTTGAGCTGGCGCCTCGACCGACCGCGCTTTCAACCAGCTCAGATGCGTGGAGTTATGAATTATACAACTATATGATTTAATATATAACTATATTAATTAAAATAACTCTATCTGGCTTGTTTATGAACCGATTTTCATCATTTTTACATCGATTACATGCATTTTAAATTACATTTTTCAAAAAACACGTCTGAACATAAACTTTGTTACCTTATGTAGTTTTTATGCAATTAGGTTAAAAAAGCTGTGTATCGAATTACAAATTATTACATCAAGCCGCCCTGAAATAAAAAAATTATTCTTAAAAAATGTGGCTGTTTGGGTAACTATGGTGTTTTGGAAATTGTAAATATGATATATTGGCTTGTGTTTGGCTTAGGAATAATACCTGAAAAGTTCGGTAGAGAGTTCAGAGACACCCTGTATATTGGTATACACAGTGGCTGTAACATTTTGAACTGGTGGTTTGGGTAAAATTGCATCAATATGCAATGTGTTGAAATAAATTTGGTAACTTAAATGATAATGGAGAGCATAATATAATGGTAATGATTTATATTATGATCTTTATCTTAATTAATTACAATTGCAAAACCGATTTTGAACGAATTCTGTACATTGATGCAAGTAACGCCCCTATCATTAATTTAAAAACTTTCATTCATTGCATGTTAATAATTTACCAACCCAACTATAAAGAGATATTTTAATAGGCCAAACTATCATTAGTTGTATTTAAACATCTCTTTTTTGCAACTTTTTTTTTTATTTTCATGGCATGTATAGCTTTAAATCCATCACCCTGCATCACAATTTAATAGATGAACCATACATCACTTTATCACCCATTTAGTAATCAGTAAATCACTAAAAACACATCCATCAATCATGTTATATAATACATGACTGATGTACACAAGTAACCTGGTAATTAACTAAGAATATAATTATGTACTATCAATCATCATAATGTTGGTACTATCTTAATTGATGCACCATTAGTTACAAAAATAATTATAGGATTACCGATAACAACTAATAATTTACATGGATACCCAACCGATACTCCAAACAACACTACTCGAATAACATTAAACCAAACCAATAATTTGTAACTTTTATATTTTGAGTAAATATATCTAGAAGCCTAATAGAATATACAAGTGAAATAAGCACATGCATTTCTATAATCAAATATACTTTCCCGATATACGCTTTCGTTGTTTCAAATTTATTAAAAACTAATTAAAAACACGTTAAATGCTTCAGTTCTACTTGTAACAAATTATTTTCTGGAAGTATTACTTAAAAGTAATAACTGCACGGTGTAACAAGAATAATAGCTCCTCGTCGAAGCAGACATTAAATTATGCAAGCTCCAATGCGGCTGGCTAATTAAATGCTTGTGCCAATAACACAACCACTGTACATTATTGGGAGGCCAACCGGCGGCGTGGCTCCACGTCTTATCCGACGGCAAACCTGCATCTGTATCATTCAGATAAGTACCGCTACGTTGAGATTTCTATCGATATTGAGATTGTATATCTTATCTGTAATTTCCTACATCTATGTCACGGTATTTTGTCGTTTTTATTGTTAAACTTAAATTTAAATATTTTTAGGAGAACAGTTTTAACCTGATATAAAATAATGCTCTTCAACACACAACTAATATTGGTTAAGACCCAAAATTTAGTTTGTAAATTTTAAACTTAAGGTTTATTGACATTAAAACTTGTAACATGTTTTTAATTGACCAATGTTTGGTATAGCTTCGTTTAGTTATTTAGCGTGTTTTTTTATTTATAGGGCGTTATCGTAAACTATTCTGTTCAAAGCATTGGTGTATAATAAAACCTGTCAATGATTTATTTTCGTGTATCCCTGACCAAAGTTTTTGGATACAGATAAAATAGTACATAAAAATTAGGGAAGTAAATTAAATTGTGGCATAGCTCATGATTGTATTGTGCTACGCAGTGTGATATGATCTCTAATATGAACGCATAATATTGAATGATCGTGCTCAAAGACATCCTAATTATTCGAGGCACCGATGAGGGAAAGTAATTGCTATATTGGAATTGACTTCTAAGAAAAGCCTGTAAGCCCATTGGATTAATTAGATGTCAGTTAGTTAGCTGACGGTTTTTTAATTAACTAATCTTTAAACTCATATATTGAATATAAAGAGCATTAATGGGCATAATATTTTAGCAGTAAAAACTTCAGCCTATTGCCTTAAAATCACATATTTTTCATTAGTGTTACATTTGACTTTCAAGCCAATTTACCTATTAAAATCTTTTTAAATATTGTATATACACATATTCATTAAAGGAACACATAACTTATTTCCTCGTTTCATGAATTAACGAGTACTAATTTTATAATTTTACATACAAAAATATCAAGGAATGTTACATCTCTTAATATGTAATAATAATTTTATTACTAGGTTCTATTATTTGTTATACATTATATTTGTAGTTTTACTATCAATAAACTGAACACAATTTTTCATTATTTTTAAGGACACTAATATATGGTTATAACTTTTTATTGGAACTATTGAAACATATGTGATCCAAACTGTAGTGAAGAGTCAAATATGCGACAAGTGATATCGGCAGTAACGGTCCTCACACAATAAATTCCTATGGATAATGGATCGTAAACAACATACATGTCTCAATTGCCCCTATGGAAACAGTAAAGAAAAAAGAAGGCATTCTATTCGACTGTTTAAAAATATTGAATGTAGTTAAGGAAATTATATAACACACAGAAACCACATTTTGCAACACAACATCCATATGGTAAAACTTACAACCGCTTTTCAAATCATGAAATGTTAACTTTTAAAAAAGTTTCGACTGTGAAACAATGTGGAAGTTAGTGTTGGATAGACCTTTTATAATACTTTTGAACATTGTTTTTATTGTATAAATCTCTCTTTGTAATACAGAGTGTTTATAAGGACCTGATTTCATAGCTTATCTGTAAGGACACCTTCATAGCCACTCGCATCTTACATGCCTTTTTTTCAAGGGAATTTAATCTAGTTTGTTCTGATTAATTTGTTAACATCTAAACTTAGCTGGTTGACACCAATGCAGTTTATTTACAATAAACTACAAAAAAAATGAATCCTAATGGCCTTACTAAATTGCAACCTCGTTCAACACGCTTGACCTTTATAGATGTATTTATGTTCTTTGATTTATCACAAATATGATTTAGCCTTCCCCAGTTTCTAGTTTAGAAACTCTAAAAAAATTGGAAACATAGTGACTTCTATTACTCAGGAAATGTTAACTAAAAGCGAAAAAATAACAAAAATAACTAACTCAAATCACCCAGAAGATTTAATGGTTACCCAAGGTGCACACATTGAACTCTACACATCTTAAAAGCTTTATAGGTAAAGAAATAACTAAATTAAACAAGTAAAATTGAATAGGACTGTGGCATTATATTTATTTTTTACAAGGCGGTAAAACTAGAATTTATTGAAACGCATTATGTGTTTATTGACATTTTTAAAGTAAGAGTTTAAAATAATTTAAGTTAACAATATACAAAATATAAGTAAAGTATAAAAAAACTAGGAAAAGAAACATTTTTTATATAATTTATTAAATAAATATAGCCCTAATTGGCTAACAAACAGAAATACAAATATTCTTTCTATGTTTGTCTTCTATTTTTATATTTGTGTAAACAATTAATTGTCCAATGACTATTTAGTCATAATATGACAGCTCGTGAGTCTAAACGAGACAAAGTGATGGTGGTTTACATGCATTGTACAATAGCATATGCGGTTTGAAGGGTGGCTTTCAATGGCTTTGTTCGTCCAGAAATTGACCTCATTGTTTGTGGTGCCATCTGCAAACCCAACTCATTCCCTTTGACGTTGTTTATGAGGACAGTAATTGTCTAATAATTCTCATTAATCGTTGCAAAATCTAGTGTTCTGTATAAACATTAGCTTAACATTATTTGTATGGTAATAAAATTAATATACTATGACTAATAATTATTGCATAAACATAGTTCTTAAATTAAATAAATACTTAAAATTCTTTGATAAAAAAAACTTATTTTAAGAAATTTACTTACATTAAAATAAACAAGGATTGAATAGTTTTTATAATTTTGCATTGCTGAATTTCAGAGTACCTAAGAGGAGAGGTTTGGTTGGTCCTGATACTAATCTCCCAGTTGTTACTTAACATCCTCTTAAGATATTAACATTTAATTGTGACATGACCCTTGAAACTAATAATGTCAGCATCAACAAAAGGTGCCACGTTCAAAGGTTGTGCCACGATTTTAGAAATATATTGTTAAATATTGACGATATTCTGCACTTCTTTGGTAGTAATCAATTAGTCAGAGAAACTCGGAATCACGACTCTCATATAGCGACGAGTCAGACGACCACGACAGTAACAGTAATGGTTTGATTTATGGCATGATGCAATATGAACCACGTGGTCCGATATGAGCCAGTGGGTAGCGTAATAACCTTTGTAGGCTGCATAGTTAGCGGCCGACTTGATAGAACACTCCCACAGTAGCGGACCGATTTATACTATCCAACATACCTTAGCAGAAAATATTTCGGGACTGAAAACTTTTACAGTGTTGTATTGGCCTCAAAGTGTTGAACTAATGTAAAACTAACAAGTCTGTGTAACATGGAAATATGTTTTATACACAATTAAGTACATAAAGTAGGGAGTATTTTCGAAGCAACTTGTTGAACTTGATGAAAAATGTTTAAAATATAGCAATATTAATAACAAAAATCAAAATAAATTGGCAAATTTAATACATTTATTGGATTGGATGAATTCGACAAATAAAAAAATACACGTGCATGCTTTTTGATATATTAAATACACGATTTAATGATTTTTTGTATAAACTTTGATTAAATGCATTGTGAAATGCAATTTACAAATATTTTAAGCTAGTTTAACATTGTTTCTAACGATATTAACAATTCAAATCTTTTTCAATATGCACGCCTATATTTTCCGAAATTTCCTACATTAGTATCTGTATTCTCCTACCGAAGAACAAATAATATTTTTAAGCTGAAACTAAATTTTAGATTTGGTAAAGTAGACTCCTTTTTCGTATCAACCTCCACGAAAAAATTGCATGAGATTAAATAAGGAAGTCAACCAAAAAGTGTAGTTTAACCAACTATTAATACACCGTAGTAGTAAGGATCCACAACGAGGTTGTAGACTGGTTGTTACCACGTTGTAGACTAACCTAAATTCTGTCGTTAAGTCCATATAAACTGGCAAATGGTATGTATCCTTTCTTCATTCATATCAGTAAAAGCTTATCTATATGTATACAGTTTATGAAATCATAGAACTCCATTATTTGCTTGCTCATTGAAATTATTCTTCTCATACTAAAACTTAATTTATCAACTAACATTGTACATTTATTTTCCTTTTATAAGATTTAGACTGCTTCTAAAGCGACTAATAAAAGTTAATACCGTTTATAAACCGTGTTATAGTGTTCACAGTGCAAGTAATTTACCACGACTATCCAGGAGGAAATATTAAAATGTTTGACTATTCCTTTACTTCTGCATCTATAAAACTCGCTACTAAATAAAACTGATGACTTAGACAGTTATAACTGAAATTTAAAATTGTATTTAAAAACTCAATAACCAAAGAAGACGAGATCCTTCTTTCTACTTTTAGAAAAAGTTAAGGGTCAATCTCTATGTTAATGAAAGAATTTTAAAGCACGATTCCCGTAAACATATTGATATTGACATGGGAAGTTTAACAGCCTGAATTTGAAATGAAGACCTTATTAATGCTTTTACTGTATATCATTAAAATGATTAATCCACACCATAATGCACTGGATAGAGCCAACTTGCCCATATGCATCGCACATTCTGGCGGACCGTCTCACGTCTCGTGCAACCAACTGTAGCTGGAAGCGCCAGCAGAACAAGCATTTTTATACTGGCCACAATTCACTGGAATTGTGTAAGCAGACATGGGTTTTAACAGCTGATTGTCATATTATTATATACAAAATAAACAACCAATTTTTTCCAGTAGCTGGCATCGTGTAAACAGACACAGTGTTGAAGTGCCAGTTCGATGGCATTCCAGTCAACGCTTGCCAGTGACTTGCCTGTCAAATCGCAACTGGCACACCAGACACTGTCAGTTTGTAAATCAGCCTTTAATTTTTCGTAGATTTTGTTTTGCAACATATATTTATATCAAAATATGCTTTAATAATTGTTTAACGATTTTTTTTAGTTCAGCAAGTTTTTCTCTAGGACTATGCTGTTTAAATAGTAGTCACGGTGATAAATAATCCCGAAAAATGTTTACTTTTTCTCTGGTATTATATATAGGTTCACAAAAGCTTAAAACTACATTCTTTCAAATAAAAAATAGAGCTTACATTTTTACCTAAAATTAACAAATAAAACTTTACAAGGTTATTCCTTAGTTTGAAGCAAACAATATTGATTATGTGTGGTCCTGTCTTGCTCGGTTTCCACCTGCTTGTGTGCGTTCTATCTATTTTTATCCTTACTTTTTTATTTTATTTTTTATTTCTAGCGAATTCCCCCATAGGGAATACGCTATTACAGTAGTAGCCATGGTAAGACCTAAGCCCGGGACTGAGTTCACGAACCAGCATGATCGGGTAACGGGAACGGGTTTTATTGGGGTTTTAAAGGGGTCTACATCTGGATGGGTTACAGTCTACAGCCTGAAAACTGAAACGTATCCTCCTTCTTTAGAAAAGGCTCATCGCTTTATGAAGGGTCTCGACTGGAGAGAAAGCTGCAGGCAGACTTTTGCTGAACTAAACATAATGAATGTTGTCCCACTGTACATCAGAGAGGTGATCCTATGTGTTTTGGGTAACCCCTTCTAAAAGAGACAGACATCCGCTGTCATAACACCAAGTATGCCACCAGGTAACAGCTACCACTCCACCACAGATCATTGTTTGAAAGGAAGCCTTCATACACCGGCAGAAAACTCCACAATCTCTATCATGTGGATAGAGACCACTTAACCACTGCAAACTTATGGCAGAAACAAGCCATAATGTGAAATGTGAAATGTATGATATGTAAGATGCCTACATTTATGATTCTTATGAAATAATCATAAGAATCCTTATGATGTATTGTATTTTCATTTGATTATTGGTGTTGTAAGTTCCAAGTCATCCCGGAGGATGTTAGAAGACAAACAGGGAAGAAACTGAAGACAGCTCTACCAACTGGCTGTCAAATAACCCATTCTACTCCCAGGACGAATTCCTGCAATGGAGGGACACGCTTCCTCCTACACACCAATGAAAAACATGAAATTGTGAACACTTGACACTATTACAAATCTTGATGCTTTGTCAATAAATAGTTTTTTATTTTATTTGTTTTGTTTTTATTACCATTTGGGTGAACCGAGTAGCCCAAAACCAATCTTAGACTTATTTAAATATATCTAATTTATTGATTTATCAGAGTTGTATAAAGTTCAAGAATATATAATATAAAATGTTATAGTACAGACGGTACAGAAACTTTATTGATTTCATTAAAATAAATAGATTGGGTCTAGATTTATCCTTTTCAATCATGATTATTTTCAAATAAAAATCTAGGATAAATCAAAAGTTAAGTCCAAATTTTATCTTATAACTATCTATTTGGAAACTTTTACAAGAGAGAGTATTCACGGACAAACACACCCTGAAGCTAGGAATCTTCATCTCTACCGCACCAGTTAGATTGAGGCACACACGTTTTCCCATAGACTATTATAATAATTAAGTCAAATTAAATCTCCCATGTATTTGTATTGAAATACTGTTAGTTCCTTTATTGATTTTTTATCATACTGTAAATATAGTAGTAATTCTGAATAAAAGGTAAAGTTGTTCATTGAAAACATCAACAGTGTTCATTAGGGATTTTTTTATTTAAAAGATCGATGGTGCGATCGAAATTGATTTGAAATTCATTAATGTATGCATATTCCACAAAATCCAGATTAATCGGTCATTTCCCGTTTATTCTATTTTTTCGAATAGGTGCCTGGACGGTAGGGATAGGTGCCCCCTCCCCATAGCCATGGTTGTCCACTGGAATACTAAACAGAAAAAAGTTAAATTAGCTTATTATAAATATCCAATTAAGGATTAACAGTACAGAGGTGATATGATATTTCAGAATTACATTAAAAACTAATTATTTAATAAGTTACTACTTACACAGTACTATATATAATAAGATGTCTAGTTTTTCTGATAGTTGGAATAGAGGAGTGGCTTTACGTAGTCTCATGCAGGAAAATTGTTAAAAAGAAACAGTAAAAATTAGCAACAATTGGAATGTCAAAAATTTTATGGCTTATGGTGTCCGTAATTACCAATGTCGCTGTCGAGTTGTTAAAAGCGATAAAGGGTGTTGCATAAATGCTGAGGTCTGATTCACTTGTCCATGTTTGACCGCTGCTCATTTGACTTCTGGAAAGTTTCTAACGTTTAACTCAAAACTTGCCAAACGCCTGAGTCTAAAAAATTGCATGATCAGAGAAGCACCAAGTCATCCATCCTTTAAATAATTGCGAAAAATTGAGATTGAAGTAAATTTGTTTCATCAAGAAAATACTACCGATAAACACCCATTGGTACACGTCTGAAAGGAATAATTTAAAATGTAATAGGTGTGGTTTACACGTTTGAATTCTGAAAGAGCTGCAATCAAGAATAAAATATAGAGTTGTTTTCAAAGAAAATTTAAGTTGTATCATGAGTTGTCAGCATGTACAAAATCTCTATAAATATACTATTACTCTGTAAAGGGCATTGTGTATAAGGTAAGCAGTGCCGTTTCAAAAGACAGGTAAAATACGAGGGATCAACGTTGTCAATTACAAAGGCTTGTTCACGTATAGATAATATTTCTATCATAGTCACCCTCTCTCAATGAAATCTCAATGTCCCTTTAATTACGTAAAATAAAGGTAGGTTAAAGGGAGGATTTCGGGAATCAATATATTGAAAAAATGTATTTATAATAGAGTAAGCAACTAAAAAATTATGAAGAAACTCATCTTTTGTTGAGTAGTCCTCATAAGAAAAAAACTGGAAAATAAATAACACCCATAATTTATTTTCTAAAAAGACTTTTACATAGTGTAATTATAGCTTTAACTATGATGCTTGAATTGCATTTGATATTCCGTTGAGTATTTCTATTGTCGAAATAATCTAGTGCGTGGGTTTTAGACTATGGGTGTCTCACAAACATCACAATAGATAAATTACCGTGTTGCTTCTCTGATAATGTAATTATCATACAGCACCATGTTAAAACGTGTTGAATGATGTAATTCGTAATGTATTAAATTCTTTGTAGGGACCAATATTAATGCCACATATGTACACCGCATGTAAGTTTACACAAAATATAGTAGTTAAGGCTGAATTATTAATGACCGGCAATTAATGGTTCATGGCTTATAGTAAGTAATAGTTCTTACATTTAAAACAGAGCTCATTTGCTACACGAAATTATTTTATCGAATGTTGAAATGCAAACAATTTTAAATATTTAGATATAGTGATTAGTATTGAAAACCCCCTAAACTGCAAGCAATAAAGTCTATCAGATTATTAGTATTTTTATAGTAAATGTTACTAAACGAAACTGATAAAATTGTTGCTAACATGATAAAACTTTGAAGTTATAACAAAAAAATAATAAAAAGGAATGTGTTGATCATTTAGCTTTAAGAGAATATTTATGGCTACTAAGTAATAAATTACAGTGAAGTTATAAGTATACTTAACCACCTTGTAGGATAAGCTATATTTATGAATCCAAAAGAATTGAACATCTTAATTACTTACATCAACGAAGAAGGCAAAGGCAACCACGGCAGAAAGGTAAATGGAGGCGAGAGTCATCTAAAGAAACACGGTTCAAGTATTTTATGATGTTTCGTCCAATTTTATGACAGTTTGTCTAATTTTATACATTATTCATGAGGTTTAAAATCAACTGGAATCGTAGGATTAGCCATGACTATATTGCAACTCTTTTAAATATATTTGCAGTAAAATGTTTCGTAACCATGATATTTATCGTCAAAAACAAAGTAAAAATAAAAACGGAATATCTAAATAGACATAGTAGAATCTACTGTTAAGCTAGTACAGTAAAACATTTGTAATATTCAAAATAATATAAAATATTTCGTCAAAACTTGAAATGTAGTACACCATTATCTGTTTGTTAATAAAGGACAGAAGAATGTTTATGATGCAGTAATCAAATTTATTTACTGTAACAGTGTGTTTCATATCAAAGATGTGCTCTCTTCTACGAAGTGACAATTTTTCGAAGAGAAATTTTATACAAGAGTTATTAACTACATACACTAGACATAAAAGTACCATTTTTCAAAATTCAAGATTTTATACGACGTGTAGACCTTATACAAAAACAGTCCTTCAGTCTTGACGTTTTTAAAAACATTATCAAATATTTTTCAATACAAAAGTTATGCTCGACACATTTAATTCTTTTTATCTCCCTAGGGCAACCGTTCCTGAAAAAATTTATACCCGAAAAAATACGAAAAAAAACTATCAAACTTTACCTCAAACTAAAAGCAACAGCAATTACCAAACGACAACCAAACCCAACAGTTCCGAGGTTTTATGATTTGTAGCAACAATAATATTCGCTATATTAAAGCTTATTATTCAAAAAGTATTAAAGTTTGTTTCTTACCCACGTGTATGTTACATTAACTACTTTACTTTTCCAACCACTGAATGGAAATGATTACTGTAGGAATTATCATTGCCGCTCTATCGCGTGAATGAAACAAAAACCGTAAATGAACTGTTTTGCGTACTGTTTGCAGGTGTGGCAATGGGATTATTTCCATACAGTGGTTGTAAACGTAAATTAGTTTATGGAACATAAACGTGGATAAGAAACAAACTTAACACTTTTTGAATAATAAGCTTCAATATAGAGAATATTATAACTTATTAAATCGATTAATGATCGGTTTAATAATTTTTAATGATCAGGGTTGTTTTAATATGTTAATTTAAACTTAAAAACTAAGCTTAAACCAAAATTTACGTTTTTTTATAAAAAATTTAAAAGCTTTTAAGCTAAACGAGTTTATGCTCTCAACAATAAATAAAGTAATTTTTCAAGCACTATTCTTGTTCTCATTATTCAAATAAGTGTAAAACTTATTGTAAATGAAAATAATAAATAAATTAAAATAAAACATACCTAAAAGATTTTCTAAATACAGTTATAGAACACATTGTAATTAATAACCTAAATTTGAATGTTAGCAAGTAAAAAAATATATTTTCTAGCTATATAATTTTAAAATGTCATTTAAATTTAATAATATTTAAAAAAAATTGGGATAAAAAAATATTCATTTACAACGTACACCTTGATGCAGTTATGAACTATAATCTAACCTTAGAATTCTCACCTTGTTGTTGTTGAAGCTTGTTAGAAGCTAATGATTCACTCCTTGGAATCTTCACTTATATACGCCTGAAAAATCTCATAAAATTCTTTTTGAAGTTTATTGCTCTTTAAATTTTGTTTGATTGTCCTATAAATACAACATAAATAATGCAACACTGAGAGTGACACTGACATAAGACAAGTGCCTATTGTATAATTTTTATTTAATCTATATTTTATACAACATTGTTTCGTGAATTTTAAATACCATTTTCTTGCAATATGAAACAGATGGTTAAGTAAGTTTAAGAAGTTATGGTTATGAAATTAATTTAAATCTGGACATTGATTAATTCATATAGCAATCTATTATTATATTAAGTTTATCTTGAATTTAAATTATTCATTTAAGACTGCTCGTTTACAACCAAACAAGTAAAAAAGGAAATTTATCAAAAAAAAAAAAAAAAAAAAAACATACAATTTTATACCATCTATGAAACCGATGAACAACCCGATTGTAATATTTAAAATTTTAGAGTACTGAAAATATATCGACCCTTGAATTAGGTCTTTAGAGATGAATGGTGACTATTATACTTTATGCAAGATAAAAAAATATATGTTAAGATTGATAACAAATAAATATACAACGTGTGAAAAATAACTAGGTATTAAACACCTATGTATTAATTTTTTGAAAATTTTAATTTTTTATTAAAACAAAATCATGTGCAAGTGCTTGGTTAAATAAGAAAACATGGGATCTGTTAAATCTCAACATAGTACCTTTGATGTCAACCAACTCCTTTAAATGGCCAGGGAAACAATTTTCACTCCAATTGGAGATCAAATCTTGCCAATACACCAATCGTTTCCAACTGGTTTATTACAACATTGAAGTGCCGGCACTATAAAATGTTAATAAATGCTCAGTATTTGATTTTCAACATAAAACAAGGAATCCTTTTACAAAGTCTATTAAAGGTATTAATACCTAACACACACAGTTTTTCACCCACCCTGTAGATAAAAAAATTGAAGAAAATTTAAGAATATGAAAAATATTAAATGATTATTTCTAAACAGTTCTAGATAAAACTTACGTTAACATAAAATTAATTTGGTGTTATTAAACACACGAGTTAGACAACTCAAATATCGACTCGATTTACCAAACGAAAACATGAGAATAAAGTCAAAGAGAAATAAAATTAATAGACTCAATCCCAAATACATTTGATCATAACGATTCTATCATGAACAAAGGTGATAAAAGTACCCACGCAATATTAATATTATTATTTATAATAATAATATTTATTATTATTTTATGTAATTTTATTTTACCAAACAGTCCTTTAAAATGCACAGTAATCAAAATTCAAACGAACATTAATGTCCATTAAAACCTAATTGACTTTATGTTTTAAAATGAGGCCCCTAATTGCTCTAAGCAAAGCATAGAGGTCCAACTTGTATGTTACTTCAATGTGGAGTTTAGGAAAACTACGTAAGTTTAGCAGCTAGGGGTCATGTTCTCTAAATTGAATTGCTCAGGCTTTGTTGTTCAATGTAGCAGGAGTTGGCAACAATGTACCCCACATCGGCCTTATACTAGAACCATCCGTGTATTAAACATCTCAACAACATTTTGTCAAAGCGGATGTCTCAATTGCGTGTCAATTGCTTGTAACCATCGGTAAATTATAAATTTTACACTAAATAGGTTGAAATTTTAAATTGCTCTATATTTTCAAGTGTCGCTGACGAAGAAGTATAAGCTAATTTGTACTTTTTCTCTTCTATCCATTTATTTAAAAGATTCAAAGGAGTTGCTCACCCGTAACTAGAGATCAATACCCGAAAACACAATGGGTCTTTGTCTCAATGTTTCAGAACTAAGACAGTCTTCTTCCTTTATGTTTTGTAAAAAAAAACTTTAAGTTTTGTTCTTGTATCATTATACTACGTAAATGCATTGAGGTTTCATTTTCCAATTCCAAATAGAAGAGTCTTAAAAATGCCATAACCCAATTTGTTAAAACATGTCCCCTTATACAGCATATAATAATCGTAATATTTGAAGTTTTCAATCACATTATACAATGTCTGTCAGTTCATCAATGAATCACATTATCATTAAAAATAACATACAGTTAATAAGTTAAGTATGATAAATTAGGTAACATTGATGATTACATGTTAAGTGGGCCCAATGGTAACTTTACACACCTCCTTTTATATGGAACTCCATCAATAAAAAGACTGAAACCCTTTTTTCTCAATTTTAATGTCCCTAAGTTAATACATGTTTATCTAAAACATAAATAATTTCCTCTACGAATAATGTGGTAATAATTTTAACTATTAAAAAAAAAAGAATGTTTACTTTAATAAGTTTGAAGTAATACTTTGTTGACTTTGATACACATGTTATAAGGAAATACAATGTATCATAATTTTGTGTTAATTTTGCAATAGCAATGCAAAAACAAAAAGAATTCACTTTATTATATTCGATGACACTTAGGCCTTAAGGTTTTATAAAGAATAAAACCTTAAAAAACAGCTATCCTTTAAACAGGTTTTTACTTAAAAAACAATATACTGAAATCACAATAACTAAATTATAATCGAAACCTAGTTTTTACATCACAGAAGGTAAAACGGCTATTCTTCTAAGAAAGGAGGAAAGTACCCAAAAGTGGAACCATCATCTAAGGTGGACCCACATGAATCTTGGCTCTGCTGCTTGCTAGAATCTAGTAGAACACGTTATAATTACTAGTGCCACCAAAATGTAGAAGTGCACTAATATCGCCTACTCTAGTTGTTTTCTGGCAGTTCATCATAACGTGTTTTTACGAAAATTAAAGTTTTTGTTATATATAAATTTGTTAAGTTCTACAAAATATTGACTACTAAACCTCTCAACCTCATTTTGTCTTAAACCGTCATGTTGATAGAAACACTTGACACTGTAAATATTTATTGTGATGTCTTAGTTATTAGATATTAGATATTAGTTATTAGATATAGATGTGCACTAAATTGGACTCCTCACATAAAGAGTATTTTTTGTAAAAACATTGTGTTAACAATTGTTAAAATAAATAACGATTTATATAAAATTTGTATAATTTTTTCCAGTTTAATTACCTTACTTAGCTAATTAAATTAATGTTTTGTCATTTTACCTGGAGGTTCAATTTAGGCAATCTTTTTGAAAATCTAAGCATGTAAGGCTTAAGATATATTTCTTTACTTTAATAATTTGTATATGCGTATGCCATAAGGTACAAATAGTCAGTAACTTGATAAAGTAAATATTAAATATTTTTTAAACTGAATTTTTAAATAATGTATACGTGGTATGTTATACAAAAATAATAATAAAAAACAAATTGTGTCCACTTTTGGGTACTTCCCTCTAGTAGCATGTCAAAATACAATGGACTACTGTCAGTCCTATACAGGTTTTGTTTTGAATTAAAATGAAACGTTAAATATTTGGCAGTTTTATCACAGCCACAACACAACATAGACGAAGGTTAGTGTCACATCAAGCCTGCAGGATGTGAATGTGGGTTAGGAAGGGTGGGAGGGGGCAACGCCCGGGCATAGCTCAGCATCGATTGACCACGTCACTGGCTGTGACGTCACAACCCCGCCCTGCCGCCGCGCAACACGGCGGCCATGACGTCATCGTGCGTGCCGCTCCATCGCTCAAAACACTCACACCGTCAAAGCGCCAACTCCGGTGCCACTCGCGCCGCGTTTAAATGCTTCGATTTCAGCGGCTGCACTTATGCACTTGTGGGGTTTGCCGCTAAAAGGTCGGTTGATTACTTTGTGTTGGGTTTTATCGGACGGTAAACTGTAGAAACAAATAGTCCAATTGGTTTTCACTGCATTGTAAAAGTGTCAACTATATCTCGAAGTGTTTTACTGTTTTACATTTTATAATAATATAAATTTAATTGTTTGTTTATTTGAGTTCTAACATGTTTCGTTATAATCTTCGTGATAATTAACTAGTAAAAAACATAAAACGTAATACTGAAAGTACGTTTATGTAATGAAATTGAAGTTATTTAATGGTTATAAGTTAGTGTTATTATTTTAATCATCAACATTCAGTGTGTAACTCTTAATCTATACTTATTTAATACGCTAAGGGTTTTTTTGTCTTAAGAACTCCTCCTACAATTTTCAACCGATTTTCAAGATTTTTGTGTCGTTTTATAGGGCTTGGTCTGCAGTTGTTTCCGCCAAAAATTGATAAGAATCGGACCAAAAATAAAGGTGCTATCCACCATTGAAATCTCAAAATTTCCCATTAAAATAACATTGGGATTGAATAAAGCATTTTAAACATCTGTTTGTAGTTTTTGGTGATTACTAATATTAACAATATTGGATTGGTCGGATGTCATTGGTTTAGAACTAAATGTAATTTTTGTATTGTATCAAAATAAATTGCTCGATTTCGAGCACCAATTACACTAGTCTTCTCTAATCAATCTTATAAGGCGTATGTATTAAAACCCACAGTAAAAATGCATCGTTCAAGATATGGACTTTATTCATTATAAGGAACATATGCAGTGTACCGGGACTTCAGTTAGAGCTGAAACCATAAAATTCGCAGCCTAAATACCTTTTCAAAACCCTTAAGCATTAAAAAAGTGAAGCTTACATATTATAAATTTGTGTGGCATATCATTTAGAAATTTACACTCTGATGTTTTTATTCTTGTCAATAACAACTACCAATGATACCCAATCTCTTGGCTCATGGAACAATACGTGAAAAGTGATGGAATACAAATAACTTACATATCCTTGGATAAGACTTTTAAACCAATGAGTGCTAACTGGACTTCAACTTTGATGCTACTTCTAATTGTGGTAACGAAGACCATTCAGTACTCAGCAATAAACGGGGCTGTTAGCGCAGGCATTCGCCCTAATTTCCATTTTAATTGAATGACCCTTCATCCCATCAATAGCCCTTTCTCCCCCTCCCGCTACCCCGTGGCCCCTGACACTGCCCAAACAATGGGGGCACGTCTCACATTCAACTGTGTAATTGCTTAATTCCAACTTTTACCGAATACCAATTAGTTTTTAGAACGCTTTTCTCGATAATAAATTACTGACTTCTTCTAGGTTTAATTTTAATTTTATCCCTATACTTTTTTCATTGAAAATATTTCTAGGTTTAATTTATTAAAGGCATACTTTATAATGTAACTGCATATCAATATGATTGTTTTAATTGGCTGTGAAATAGCATTAACGGTAGAGATTGATCTTTTAATGAATGCCATCGAAGTAATAAAGTAGAAAGTAAGAAGACAAGCTAGCTCGCTTTTCAAAAAAAGTACCAAATAGGAAGAATAAATGTTAAAATTTTATACTGGGTTCTCCAAAGTAACTTCAACTGTACTATTTTTAATTTTTATTTGCAGTAACAGATAACCTGATTATCTTCTGGGCCAGTCTTAGGAACGATAAGAGGACACTGAATTTGTCAAAATGTTCAAACCCCTCCCTCACAGTAAAATTGGGTTTTGGTGGGTAAGTTGAAAATTATAAATAACTAATAAACCCTATGTGATGCCTTATTTCCAAGGTGGTAATAAAGAAGAAGAATGACAAAAGATGGAGGTCTCTATCCCAATCCTGTGAAGAAATCTAGCTCATCAAACTTAAAAAATGCCAATGAAAATAATCTGCAAATTTACAAACAATTATAAAGGTAGTTTGATAAAAATGAACTTTTTATCAGCCCAATAAATTTTCTTCATTACTTTGAAAAAATGTTTTATCTATGACTTTTAGGTGCTGCTCACAATTTTCGAATGGAACGCCCTATCGACAGATATTTCCAAAGGGCTTTACAAATCAAGAATATTTTGAAAGTTTCAGATCCCTTTCAAAACGCAGTTATAAATTGTGGCATATTAAAATGTGAACCATTGTGAATAAAAAAGACTATTCAATCAAACATTTCCGATCAGGCGCTGTTCTTCATAGGATTTAGAGACCTCTGACATTCTCAATTCTTTTTCTTTTTTATCGCCCTTTTAAAATCGGGTATGACTGAAGAACCTTTTACATTATTCTACTTAAACACATCTTTAATTATTTGTATAAAGGGACGAGGGTGTTTTAGGCTGTGACACAAAAATTTGTCTTTTTTGGTCACTAAAACTTCATAAGAGATTCGATTTCATTGTATGTATTTGTAAAATCAACAGTGGTGAAGGACTTTTGGGACACCCGGTTCATTGGAATAAAGTACAGTAGATGTTTTAATTTATACAATATTTTAACTTTTAAAATAGATACACATATACTATGTATATGTATATTTATGTAAGCTAATAGTTGTATTTGTTTATTGGTGTATTATATTTATGTGAATTAGTTGCTGGTGCACATAGCATATATGAAAACATAAAAAAATTATGTATACACTAAAAGCAACCCATCAATTTACTTTGGAAAATAATACCACTTGATGTAAATATATATTTTCTATGGTGTTGCAAAGACAATATACAATTTTACAAAGAAACAATGGATTTACTAAATAGGGTAAATAAGGTTAATTTTGTGTAAGCTATGTAAAAAAAATTGAAAAATAAAATAGGTCATTCCTATTATATGTCAATTAAAATTAAACGAATAAGTACATATTTTACTAGTGCATATTTCATTCCAATGATTCTGTTATGTTGTGGGTGGAAATCCTCAAGTTATCAACGACTTGATTTGGCATGAGTTTAAACGACATGATTTTTTAAATACAATTAGAAATGTTTATCACAACAGTCTCTACACGGTAATTTATGATATCGATAAATCACTTGAAACACTCTCATGCTACCATTCGAATTCACTTATTAACTCGCAATGCCGAATCGCCCTACTGTATAACAAAGTACCATTTAATGAGCACACAATTCATACGCCGATCGTCGATTTATAATGGTTCATCCACCGACGCGATTTATCTGAGAATTAATCTCCATGGCATATTATCTATTTAGAGCTAACGAAATGAGTTTGCGTTGAAAACCTATCAGCAAATACTGCGATATCGTCGTTATCGTGTGATGTCGCTATAACCGATGATGCTCGGCTTGGCCGGCCGGATAGCCGCGTGAATTGAGCAGCGTTTGCCCCGGAATCCGTCATCATTTCCATTTTAATTGGATGGTCCTCCAAACCCATCAATAGTCCCGCTACCGCCTCCTCTGTCGGCCTGTGGCTTCGAGATGGGTATTAAATTTTACCGTTGGTCGAAATATTAAAATATTATAGTTCCCTTCAATTGGTCATTTGTTGTTTATAAATATTATGAGATATTTTAAGGTTAGGATACTTTTTAATATGTATATTATTGATTTGTGTTGTAGCAGGGATTGTATTTGAAAATGTCTTCATTTTTTATCTATTTTAAGTTAAACAAAATTTAAAATATATTATTGTAACGTTTTTAATTTTTTGTAGTAAACACTTCTCTTCTTTCTTTGCTGTACACAATGAGAAAGATTAACAATAATATCATTAAGTTAAATGTAACAAATAAATTAACAAAATATCTCCACAAATGTAATGTGGGATTATCGGTGGGAATGCTGATGATGATGATATTGGTGATGATTAAAGGTATAAAACATTATGGTTATTCTTACCTTTCAACCAATCTTGAGCAGAGTGAGTGTAATAACATAATTGTGATGATGTTGTGATGTCTGTTGCAGTAACCGGTAGGGGAGGAGGCACGGCGTCGGCATGGTGAACTCCAGCCCCCTGGCCCTGATGGTCCAACTGGCCATACTGGTCTCCAGCTCGCTCCAGGAGAAAGGTGCGTTAGTATAAGGGATGTTATACAATGAGATGCAAAACTTTCCTTCACTTCTAATCCATGCGAATTCAGTCAAGGCTTGTCATTTATTTATTTTATATATGACACTACATTTTTACTAAAAAAAAATAATTAAATTTTCCAATTTAAAAGATCAAATCAATTTCCAAACAGTGACGAGTAGATTAATTTTTAGCGAGAATGCCGTAGCAAATTTTTCATATAAAAATATCCACTGAGGAGTCATTTGCTACAAAAATGAACAAAAAAGTCATAATCACTGTTCTCTTTGATACTATATATAAAACTTATAAGTTAACTTAAAAGTTATGATCATTTATGTTTTCATCCATTGTAGAATATATTAGACTTATTTTCATGTCCACAAACCGTATCTGCTGAGTAAATAGATTACATGATAATATTTAAAATTAAATTATTCATAATTAAAAAAAAATAAGACTCATATTTTAACCATTTCTTACCTGTAGTTCTTGTTTTTAAAATATTGTATATCGAACAAGAAATCTGTTATTCATGGAATGCTTTAAATGTGCAACAAATGAAATGTCAAACAGAAACTAGCAAACCCAAGGGAAATGACGTAGCATTTATTATAGATACTCGATTCACATGAATAAATCACAATTTTAGATTGCTCGTTTATAAATTTATTGCAATCACATTTTCCCTCTCACAACATTTCCGTTATGATATAAACATGGGTCCACTTCAGCAAAATCGGTGGGTGAATGTGAGCGTGGTTGCGCATTACGCTATGCACGTTGTCAGCTATTATGTTGCCGGGCACGGCTCGTTTGTAATAATGAACAGTGATTGGCCAGCTGGGGCCAGTCACGTACGGCGCGGTCGCATCAGATTTGATGATGCCACTACCCGCAGTGCCTTGGGTAATGTCCACTCGCTACAATCTACTCCTATATGACGACTACCGTTATGTCTTTGAATAGGTGTTAACCACTATATAGGCCGTAAATTCTATCTAAAAAATGTATTTCCACATAGTCAAAAAATAAAAAATGTTGGGGTTGTAATGAAACATGAAAAAGGGGGAAGAGGGGTTATATATATACATACGTTTAAATTACTTTTATTTGTAAAAAACGTACTCATTGTACACATAGGCTCTTTTGAAATAACAATTTATCATATAAGAGTAACATTGTTAATTTACAAATCAATTCTAAAATGTCCAATTATTGAATTTTGTTCACAGAAAATTATATTGCTCTTTGTCTTTATACAACGTTTATTTCCACTCTACCAGTCGGAGTATGGGATTTTAATAGGGAATAGCTTGTTCTGATATTCAAATTCTTAGATTAATTGCTGCACCATAGTTTTAATTTAAACTCGAGTAATATACAAACTAAATATTTAGCAATGAAACCTATCTATGAACCATATAAATTGGTTCATGTTGTTAAAGATAAATTCTAAGTCATATGTTAATTTAATATGTTTTTATTATTATGACAGATGATCTTGTTTGTGTATGAAAATAGTTTATTGTAAAGATTGTTCCTAAAAGTAATGTTTGATTAAATTGTTTCATTATCCAAAGTCTTAAGGTTTCTTAATTAAAGTCTTCCTGTCTGTGGGTATAGTTCTATAGGTTATGGGCAACTTTTAATTGAGAATAAGGTTGACTTTGTTGGAAAATGGCAATGGGAACACCAGTAATGGCTATGGGGACACCAGTATTTGTTCTAAAACCTTTTGGGGGGCACAATTTTAGTAATTGGCTTTTTAGGTTGGAATTGTTATTAGAACAAAACAAGGTATTAAATGCAATAAATGAAGAAGTTCCTCAAGATGAAGATAGTAAGGCCGCGTTTATGGAAAAAGATGTTAGGGCTAGAGGATTAATCATCCAGCATGTAACGGATGATATGATGTCGACAGTTAAGGGTCAGAAGACAGCAAAGGGGATGATGGACATCTTAAAAAAGACCTATGGTATGTCTGGGATCGGAGAACAAGTACGTATCAAACAAGAATTGGGTAACTTGAAGTTCCAAGGTGAGTCTTCGTTGTTGTCTTATTTCAATAAATTTAAAACTTTGGTAAATGACCTTAAGTCTGCTGGAGGTAGTATGGATAACCAAGAAATAATAACTACTCTTTTATCCTCAATGCCTTCACACTATTAGTCGGTAACTCGCACTGTAGATATTTTGTTTCACCAAAATCCTGATGCGATAACATTAGATTTTTTGAAAAAAATCAGTTGCTTTCTGAGGAAGTACACATTCAGAGGGAATCAGGCAAAGTATTGAATGATTCTTCTGCCTTTGTTGGTCAAAAGAAATCAAAGCTCGATAAAAAGTCAAAATTTCCGGCTAGGGAAGTAAATGATCAAAACCGGAAGTTTAAGTTTCGGTGTTATGAATGCAATTAAAAAGGGCATCGTAAATCTGACTGTCCTAAACTGAAAAACAAACCTAAAAATCATGTAGCAGATAACGATTCATGCTTTATCTCAGAAGACAAGGGAGTCTTTGGTAGAGGTAAGAATGTTGTAAGCTTTGTTGTAGATTCTGGTTCCACTCACCACCTTGTCGATTCTAAAATTGGGTTTTATCTTGATAATGTTGAAGATATTGATTTTGACATTAAAGTAGCTAAACAAGGTCAAACTCTAAAGGCTACAAGATGTGGTTCATTAAGATTAGTTCTTCCAAATGGAAGATCCTTAACAATTGAGAAGGTCATTCAATGTCCAAACCTTACTTGGAATTTGTTATCTGTTCGAAGGATTGAACAAAAAGGTCACACAGTTACATTTTCTAGTAACGAAGTTAATATTGAGAGGACAGATAGAACTGTAATTTTGAATGGTCATTTTGATGGTAATTTGTATATAGTTGAGTTAAGTTTACCTTTTAATGTTCAAGCTAATAGTTTTAAGTCTGAGACTAAGGAAAGTGAAATTCCGATACACAGACGAATGGGTCACGCATCAGTATATCCATGTAAGAAACCTTGTGATGTGTGTTTAACAGGTAAACAAACTAAAAATAGTTATCAAAATTTACCTAATGAGAAAAAAACCAAAAAGAATTATAGAAGTTGTTTCAAGGGATGTTTGTGGTCCATTTGATACTACAACTCACGATGGTGTGAGGTACTATGTATCCTTTTTGGATCATTACTCGCATTTTACTCATGTTTACTTAATTAAAACCAGAGATGAGGTATTGGAGAAATTTAAGTTCTTTGAAGCAACAGTTACGGCTCACGTTGGTAGTAAAATTGATCGTCTCCGGTGTGATAATGACGGAGAATATGTTTCTAAAAGCTTTAAGAATTTCTGTTCTGAAAAAGATATAGTTTTAGAATACACTGTGCCTCGTATCCACAGCAAAATGGTTGTTGTGAACGCCTGAATCGTACCATTTGTGACTGTGTGCGCTGCCAAAATGTCTTGGCTCTAATATGTCTAAGACATTTTGGGGTGAAGCTGTTCGTTCGGCGGCATACTTAATTAATCGCAGACCATCTGTATCACTTGAAAATAATGTTACTCCTGCAGAAGTGTGGTATGGCTACAAACCTGATTGAACAAAAACTAAGCTTTTTGGCTGTGTGGCATATTGTCACGTAGACAAGGAATTAAGAAAAAAGCTTGATGAGCGCAGTTCTAAAATGATAATGGTCGGTTATGTAAATAATGGCTATCGACTGTGGGATCCGTGTAATGAAAAAGTTGTTATTGCTAAACATGTAAAATTCAATGAAAATGAAATGTTCTTCAGTACAGAAAATAAACAAACAAATAAGAATTTTGACACATCAATTCAAGCAAAAGATGTACGATTATATGATTCTGTAAATGTGGAAAGAGATTTCGAAACAGCTGATCAGCTTAATGTAAATCCGAATGAAGAATTCGAACAACCTGAACAGATGCAAGAAAGAGACCTTGGAAATCAAAATGAAGAAATGAATCTAAGAAGATCAAATAGGGAAAAGAAACTTCCGTCATGGCTTAACGACTATGAGATGAATTTCACTGCAGCTTACGCTGTAGATGAGCTCCTTCATGATGGTCCTAAATCATATGAAGAGGCTGTAAAAGACGAAGGTTGGCATGATGCTCTTAAAGAAGAACTGAACTGACTTTATAAAAACAAAATTTGGGAACTTGTGGAAGAAGCTCCGAAAAATGAAAAAGTGATCGAATATAGAACTATACCCACAGACAGGAAGACTTTAATTAAGAAACCTTAAGACTTTAGATAATGAAACAATTAATTCATTCATTACTTTTAGGAACAATCTTTACAATAAACTATTTTCATACACAAACAAGATCATCTGTCATAATAATAAAACATATTAAATTAACATATGACTTAGAATTGATCATTAACACTCCCCCGCAATTCTACAAAATACTTTACAAACAATTATGACAGTTACAAAAGTCTCAACTCATTTCTGAATTTCCTGAACTTGGATAGTGGCAATCCTTTGGTAAATAAATCACCAACTTGATCTTCTGTCGGAATGTATTTTACTTCAACTTTCTTGTTTGAAATGAGTTCCTTGACATAATGGAAACGCACATCTATATGTTTGGATCTTTTCGTTTCCAAAGTCTTAGCCATCTTTATACAGGATTGGTTGTCTTCATATATAACAACCGGAGGAATATCTTCAAACAAAACTTCTGAAAGTAGTCTCTGAATAAATACACATTCCGTTGCACAAGTTGCAAGAGCAATGTATTCTGCTTCGCAAGTAGATAGTGCTACAACTGGTTGTTTTTGGTTTTCCATGCAACTGTGTTACCAAACACTTTAAATAATTAACTACTTATGCTCTTTCTGTCTTCTATATTGTTTGCAAAGTCAGAGTCACAGTAGCATTCAATTGGCCTTCCTGTCTTGATGTCATTTTTGTACACAAGAGCCAGATTTTTTTTTCCAATTAAGTATCTTACAATGTTTTTCAAATACTTCCACTGAATTAAGTCGTAACAGTTTTGGTAAGTGCTGAAGTACGTCACAGAAAAACACAAGTCAGGTCTAGTTCCTAACATCAGATAAATTAAACTTCCAAGTAGTTGTTTGTAGGGAACATTTTCATTTCAATTACTTCCTATGTTTAGTTGCAGTTTTGGTAATATTGGCGAAGAGACTGGTTTTGCATCTTCCATTTTAAACTTCTGAATAATTTTCTCAATAAGTTTAGTCTGTTTTAGGTTTAGTCCATCATCAGTCTTTTCAATCGATATTCCAAGAAATTCCAGGCATTTACTGTTTTTCGAATCTTTCATTTCGAATTCAGCAATCAACTTATTCTTCACATCACATAAATCATTAACTTCTTTTGCAAGAATTACCATATCGTCAACATATATCACAAGAAAAACTTTTTCTGTGTAATATAAACATGGATCTGAAGAAGATCTTTTGGAACCAAATTGTAATAAGTAATCGTTTAAACAGGTATACCAACACTTTGGAGCTTCCTTTAACCCATACAATGATTTTTTAAGTTTACATACAACTCCGTTTTTAGCTTCTACTCCTTAGGTGGTTTCATGTAAACAGGAGTTGTTAGTTCTCCATTTAAAAATGGAGACTTGACATCTAGTTGGCAAAACTCTAAATTTTTTCCGACCAAAATTGATAACAAAACTCTTATTGTGATCATTCCCGCAATAGATGCAAAGATTTCTTCACACGATTTCTCCCCCTGAAGGAATCCACGAGCGACCAACCTTGCCTTCTTTATAGTTACCCCTTATATATAATCATGACCGTAAAGTCAGAACTTTTTAAGTTGTCCTGGTCACATGATGATGTATGTTGTGTGGTGTTGCAGCCAAGAGGGAGGTGCCAACCCACCAGCACGCGGCCGAGTGGCAACAGCTGTGGTCCTGGTCACATGATGATGTATGTTGTGTGATGTTGCAGCCAAGAGGGAGGTGCCGATCCACCGGCACGCGGCCGAGTGGCAACAGGTGTGGTCCTGGTCACAAGATGATGTATGTTGTGTGATGTTGCAGCCAAGAGGGAGGTGCCGACCCACCAGTACGCGGCCGAGTGGCAACAGCTGTGGTCCTGGTCACATGATGATGTATTTTGTGTGATGTTGCAGCCAAGAGGGAGGTGCCGACCCACCAGTACGCGGCCGAGTGGCAACAACTCTGGTCCTGGTCACATGATGATGTATATTGTGTGATGTTGCAGCCAAGAGGGAGGTGCCGACCCACCGGCACGCGGCCGAGTGGCAACAGCTGTGGTACTCCAACTTCGAGGAGTTCCAGCGACTCACGGAGCCCAGCTTTGACAACAACACTGTCTCCAACATAACCGTTCAGCTCGGCGGCACGGCCTTCCTGCACTGTCGGGTCCGCAACCTGGGCGAGAGGACGGTACGTAAACACGCCGAGAGAAGGATTGAAATTTAACTGTTAAAATATAAAGTTAACATATGTTAAATAAGGAAATAGTACGTTTATTGTGAAATAGAATTTGTATGCTTTGATTGTATTTTATTATATAAAAACAGTTAAAAATGTAAAGATGGAAAAATAATGTCATTGAGCACTTTTAATATGTAATTAGTATAATTAAAATTTAAAGATAAAACTAAGAACTCTTTTTTATACATTAAATGTGTTTTGAAATAATATAGTTACATGCAATTATTTATTTTTGACATTAGTAATTTACCAAGTGGGCTAAAGCTAATATTTAATACAAACTAGATGCCTTTATAAATTTCGAAACCCACTTTCAAATAGGTTACAAACTGATACATAGTTAAAAAATTTTATATTGTAATATATCTACCCAAAACAAATGCAAACTTACATGGTAACCAATTAATAATCTAAGTGGAGACATTATATCATTTCCTGACTGGGTAACCATTTGGTTATGGTGCTGACCTCAATGTGACGTAGACATTTCGATTCCAGGGGGAGTCAATCCTAGCCCCAGTTGCAATTATCGCTTAGCGACTAATTTAACAGCAGATTAACAGTATATAAAAGTATTTTAGGGTTTCGACAGTTTCCTGTGAAGGCTCTTTAAAAATAATTTTTTGTAGATACACAATTGAACACAAATAAAAAATATTGTTGTATTACTTAACACCAAAGATCATTATACAACATTGCTATATTTTATTTCATACAGTATATCAAGGTGTCTTACAGTATCATTTTAACACTGATATGAAAACGACAGTCTTACAGGCAGACGTTTTGGAATTTGAATAGAGTAATTCAAAATGCTTTAGAGGTAAAAATGGAATCCGGTTGAGTTTACTGTGTTAAGATCTGGCATAGAATGCCACACTATCACATTAAAAATATATTTAAAAAAATCAACGATAATACACAAGCGTTGGTTTGTTTTTAACTGGCAACATGGTGGATTATCTAATTGTACCACCATTAGAACTTGCCATTGAACATTGTCTCGCCATTTGAAAAAGTTGTAAAAGTCTAGATTTTTATATACATTGATCAGCATGACAAAATTGTAGTCCATAACACCTCGGATAGCAACTCGGTCACGAAACTTGGCCTGATATGAAATGTGTTACTTTAGACCCTGGTGGGGTTTACAATGTTGCAGATCTCGTGGGTGCGGCGGCGCGACTGGCACATCCTCACCTCGGGCATGTTCACCTACACCAACGACGAGCGGTTCCAGGTGCTGCATGGCGAGGGAAGCGACGACTGGACACTGCAGATCAAATACGTGCAGAATCGTTACTTTAGACCCTGGTGGGGTTTACAATGTTGCAGATCTCGTGGGTGCGGCGGCGCGACTGGCACATCCTCACCTCGGGCATGTTCACCTACACCAACGACGAGCGGTTCCAGGTGCTGCATGGCGAGGGCAGCGACGACTGGACACTGCAGATCAAATACGTGCAGAAGAGGGACAACGGCACGTACGAATGCCAGGTCAGTACTAAGGTGCAATAGAACAGTAAAATTGACCTGCAGGGATAAACTATTTTTAAAATATATGACTGAATATGTTTGCTAAGTTTTTTGGTGCAAGAAAACTACGTAAGAGAAATTTATAGTAAATAATACTTTCATATTGAATCAGAAATTTAATATTATCTAAACACACGATACTAATCACAGATACGATACAGTCATTACAATGCATAAATTAATGATAATCTTTAAGGATGAAACAAAATAAACTCTTCGAGAAATTGTATTTACTCGAAATAAGAATTTAAAACTTTGATTACTAAGTGAACTCACGGTCCTTGAAAAGTTTGAAACAGTCCACAATAAGACAAAAGCTAATAAACCAAATGAATCTGATTTCCATTCAAAGGAAACTTAAAGGGAACATTACGCTTTGATCGCTAAGATAATTACCATTCTCTGATTTTCCACCCTATCGTTCTAAAGTGTCTTAATATACCCTCTAATCATTTATTAGAGTTAATAATAAAACAAATTTTGATTTATTTATACATTGAAAAATTTTTATCTATAAATATAACTGTTATAATCATATAAATCCTAAATAGTGAGTTCAGTCAACTTCTTTTCTTTTATTTGACCCTTAGACTAGTTAAATTTATCTTCAGAAGATTAATATAAATAATAAGCGGAGCTACGAGATTACGACAGAGACGAAAGGATGGATTGGCCAACCATTGGGATTGGTAAACCAAAATAGTAGGCACGATACTGGCGATAAAACCCCTGCTGGAAGGGCGGGGCCCGGCCGGCTAAAAGGCAGCCAATGTAATCGTTAACATTGTGGGCACGGGCTTATCATCGCTACAGCAGCCCATCAAAGATGCAGCACCATCCCGGTCAATAAGTAATGATACGACCTCGTCTCGCGCGCTCATCCACCCCGGCCCTAAACTTTAATATCGTGTACTTTACGTGCCCTCCTCCCCTCCCCCCTCCCCCACCACCTCCTGACCCTCTTATTTATGTACACAAAAGTCTCTCCAGGCGGCCATATTTTTAACACGGAGGAGAAAATGAGGTATATAATTTACATTCCAATTCTCCTTGGCTCCTTTACCCCAGGTAAATCTCTTTAAAATGAAGTTTCCTTAGTTTTGGGAGATTTTTAATAAAGAATCTGAGGTATGAATTACAACTATCTTTAATCTTTAAAACAGTAATAGTTATGAAAATAATTTGTTTTATTATAGGCTTGAAAAAAATACTGTTTGCACAAATAATAAATTTTTACTTTCATATAGTTAAAACAACTATTTCGGGCAAATAAATATTTTTTTTTTTTTTTATGAATAAGTGATCTTAAAAATGCAATCATATATTTCAGTCAATGTTTAATAAAAGTAAAAAATTTGATTAAATGCATTAAATCTTTAACATAAATAATTTTGACAGTTATTGATTGTTCGTTTTAGTAAAGGCAACGAAGACAAAATAGGGGAAAAAATTCATGTAGAAGCCAAATTTGGTACAGTTGTAGGGGAAGGTTTCTTAAACAACATACTAAAAGTACTGACCCATAGGGGTGGAGCTAAAATGATGGGATGGCCCACGTGAAGTCAGAAATAAATGTTTCGTCGATCAATGGGTTTATGTACATCAAATTAAAGCTAATAAGTAGTAGAATTTAATGCTGCAAACCCCATCTCAAAAGGTTGCCTGAGTCGAAAACGGCAGCCTGTCAAACTTTGAATATTTTAACCTAAACGCTTAAAAATGTAATAATTTTCGAAATACTTGACCTTTCGAGGTGCGGTTTGCGGCAAACGTTTGCTATTACAATTACCTTTGAAAACGTGGATAGCTTGTCATAAGCATATCATATTACCCTTGAACCATCCTCTACATGAACGTCCCAAAGAGGAAGTTTAAAAAAAAGTTTCCTAGTCCATAGCCATGCTATACATAGTTTTAAAGGTCTTAGTAAGGAGAGTACATAGCCGAAAACCAGACCTCAAAAGGTCAAATATGTCGGAAGTTATTGCATTTCAAAGTTTTGATAATATAATTTTATTCCACATTTTCATTATGATATATCTCCTTTACGATTAATCCTAGCAAAAAAGTGAACAGGACCTTTATTGTAGATAATTTTACGAACTTTAATTTTACTAAGAACAAAATTTTTGCTAGAGGCCATAGTTTTTTTAGTTATTTACAAAAAAACAAAAAAGGGGACCTTTAGAGCCCCCCCGCCCCTTTAGATCCACCCCTATGGGTCAGTACTTTTAGTATGTTGTTTAAGACACCTTCCCCTACAACTGTACCAAATTTGGCTTCTACATGAATTTTTTCCCCTATTGGGTCATTTTTTGTCTTCGTTGCCTGGACTATTTAGTTCGAAACAACAACTGAAGCGTAAATGAATAAAGATAATCTAATGAATCATACGTGGTTTTAATTTTTTTTACGTTATATACATGTTTGAACACTATTTCAAATCATTTTTTCCCGTTTAATTTTTTAAACCATATGTATAATTGTGCATGTCAAACATGTGTTTTTGTATTGCTTTTGTTTACGTGAATTTAGTATATCATTAATGTGAAATAAAATGAATTTTTGTTAACTAATGAATAACCATTATTTAAATACATATTTCATATAATTTACATTGAAAATACAATCGAAAATACAATCGAAAATACATCACAGTTGGTATAGTCGGTCTTTAGTTATTTGATAACAATATTTACAATGGAGATAGAAGAACAAATAAGTGAACTAATTAGACACAACCCAAAACTGACGAAACAACTCCCTCAACTGATGTATAGTTAATCAAAATCGGCAAATAAGACATTGGGAAATAAAAACAAGGCTATAAAAGTTACATTTGAAAGAAAAAAATGTTCAAAAGAAGAAGATTTTTAGATTTTTTTGTAAAATTAAAGGCTTCCTTTGAATTGATTAAAGTATCTGACGCCAAGAAAGTGAATACCTTTAAAACTTATGGCCTACTTCCACTAAAAACGTTCTTAAGCACGTTGTATACGGGATGTGCCATTGTAGAGAGGTCAGAAAAAAATCTCCCATAGAAGGATACCATTCCAAGGAAGGTTTTTATTTCAGTTATATATTTCGGCTTGGGATAGTTAACTATGGATAGAATTTTCTCATCATTTTTACTTATCCCTTCAGAGGTTATTTCATATCCAAGACATTGAACTACGGACAGGAAAAACTAGTATTTCCTGTAATTGAGTGTCAAATTGTTATAATTGAGTTGTTTAAATATTTCCGTTTAAGGAACTCTTAGTCATTTCATCCCGAAATTAAGATGCCATCGAAAAAAGGAAAACGCTTTTAAGCCATTGTAAACCTGATTCAATGTGTGTCTGCCATACAGATGGAGCTGCACTTACTACAAATATAATTTTATTGCATTTGAAGAGTCCTTTTGTATTGTCGACGGTTAATAATTAGCTAAGTATTTAACTGTCTTGATCAGTTGGTATATGTTAATGAGATGATTTATTAACTGCGAAAACCTTAGATCCACTGAGGTTAGCAAACAAAACATCTACAAGTAGTACAGAACACTATGAAATTTTGCTTTGGGGATTGACAGTTTTTGAATAGTCTGCACACAAACGGATGCTTCCTGAAGACTTAACAACAGGGACCACAGGTTTGGCTTATTCTGAAAATTCCACTGGTTTAATTATGCTTTTATCCTCCAAACTTTTAATTTCTTCTTCTACCCTTGCTGTAGATCAAAACGTACTTGCCGGGTCTTCACGAAAATACTCCAGCGTCATAAGTCTAGTGTGCTTGATCATGTTGTTGAGTACAGTCGTGTTGCTGTGTAGTTGTCCACCGGTACCGGGATCATGTCCCACTTCGTCAACGTGCACATCGTGGTGCCAGAGGCCTTCATCCTCGGCAGTGGCGAACATCACGTTGACGTGGGCAGCGTCATAGGTCTAGTGTGCATGATCATGTTGTTGAGTACAGTTACGTTGGTGCATAGGTGTCCACTGGTACCGGGATCATGTCCCACTTCGTCAACCTGCACATAGTGGTGCCAGAGGCCTTCATCCTCGGCAGTGGCGAACATCACGTTGACGTGGACAGTGTCATAGGTCTAGTGTGCATGATCATGCTGTTGAGTACAGTTATGTTGGTGCATAGGTGTCCACTGGTACCGGGATCATGTCCCACTTCGTCAACTTGCACATCGTGGTGCCAGAGGCCTTCATCCTCGGCAGTGGCGAACATCACGTTGACGTGGACAGTGTCATAGGTCTAGTGTGCATGATCATGCTGTTGAGTACAGTTACGTTGGTGCATAGGTGTCCACTGGTACCGGGATCATGTCCCACTTCGTCAACCTGCACATAGTGGTGCCAGAGGCCTTCATCCTCGGCAGTGGCGAACATCACGTTGACGTGGACAGTGTCATAGGTCTAGTGTGCATGATCATGCTGTTGAGTACAGTTATGTTGGTGCATAGGTGTCCACTGGTACCGGGATCATGTCCCACTTCGTCAACCTGCACATCGTGGTGCCAGAGGCCTTCATCCTCGGCAGTGGCGAACATCACGTTGACGTGGGCAGCGTCATCAGTCTAGTGTGCATGATTGATAAGGTAAGTCTAATGATCATTTAACAAAAGTAATCTAATAACCATTATTTTCAGTTTTATTATTTTTAATTTTTCATTTTTTGCCTCCATAGCAATATCCCCTTTGTCCAATTTCACAAACAAAAACACCAAGCAAACATGTATGTCACATTTGCAGCATTTCAAATTTTGATAATGGCCAATTTGTTCTTCACTATTTGTCGTAAATATGTTGTGTTTGCAACAAAATAAGTCAGTTTCGTTTTTTGTTAACATCATAGAACAACTCTTAGATGTATGATTTTCTACATTAACAATTATTACATCCATAATCCAACATTATAGTTTTTAACTCGCCTACGGCTCGATGGGGGCTCCGCCCCCATGCCCCCTCAGGGGTTGCCCAGAAATTCGTTTATTGTTGTTTAAGTCGCACATAATGAACAGAATACATATAAATATAAGAGTTTGTAAATGAGAAAAATAGCAAAATAAATGAGTTTATCATTTATTTATAACATAAATTAACTCCCACGACTGCAGAAATAACCTAAATTTGAACTTATGCAACTAACTCAATCTAAGGAATAAATATATATTCGCCTACGGCTCGTTTTCGGAGACTCTTTCCCAAACCCCATTCCTAATTCCCCCGAATTCTATAAAGATTAATTTAATTCTGAATAAATTTATTATGTAGGTATTGTATAAGTATTTACTTATAATTATAAAATACGTATAAATAAATATATGAAAAAATTAAATGGATAAACTGCATAAAAATGTGCAGTAGATCATCGAAAACAATAAAAAATTCCATGAAAACAAAATAATTGGAAATCTTAACAAAGTGGATAAAACTTGCCAAAAAACCCTTTTATTTACAAAAATACTATTCAGTTACTACCCTTCTATTAGTTGTGTTGAAATTCCAGGGAATAACATAACGATCCAGTAATATTGAACATACAATGATAAATACATAATGTAATATTGGCATTCATTACAATTCCTTCATTTCAGTTTTTAATGGTGTAAAACTTTTAAATTTACCTAATTTCCTAAAAAATTACTGTCAAGGCAAATAAAAAAACTTCAAGCTTCTAAATACAATAATACAGTAGTTACTAACAAAAGTATGTTAACTAATGGTTAAAATATTAAAAATATCATACACATCAAAGGACGTATGTTTTAGCCGTAGGACCAGGTCAGTAAATGACAATCAAAGTAAAACAATCAGTTGCTTGATATAGCAATTCGTTCAAACTCACAGTCAAAAGAAGAATGCGTGATATTGAAAATCATCGTGATAATTTTTAAGTTTGATAATTTAATTGATATTGGTACTGTGCAAGATATGTCTATGTGCAAAGTGAAGATTCTGAGTAAAATATTGCAGTAGTTGTAAAATTACGTCTACATGGAGTAAAATTCCCCAAAAAAATAAATAAACATTTAATTATGTTTCATTGTGTGGACTGAGGGGCAAAAATTCATAGAACCAAACTTGTAGTAACTTGAAATATTTTCGCGAGGATTGCCTCAGATGTTATAATTTGGCCGCTAGAGTAGAAAAAAATAATGTCATATTTATTTTGGGTAAAAATGTTTGGTCGCTAAATTTTGAAATCAGATAGTTTTCTGGGGCAGGAAATAAAAAAGCTTTTTTATTTTAAATGAAAATACTGTACTGCCACCTTTTTAAATTAAACATTAACTTAGTACGCACTAAAAGATAAATCAATTGTGTAATCTGCTATTTTAGTTAAAATTTTTGTTGAATTGTAAAATTTAAATTAGCTATCAGGTAAATTTGCTATCAGGTAAAGTCAATGATGTACTTCCTAATGAGTTCGTTAGAAATTAAGTGCCATCCCAAATAAAGAACCAATTTTTGGGAGGACTATCGTGCAAATATGATACTGTCTTACCTGGTACACCTGGTAAAATTGTACAAAAAAAATTGTGCCGTTGTAGGTAAACATATTTTGCTCTGTTGATTGACACTGATTTCAATACAGAGGTTACCAGACGTAATTTTGAAGCAACTTTAAAATTTAATATTTTAAACCCTAATCATACTGATTTAGAATAATAAATAGCATGAAATTATTTTTTTTAACTGGGGAAAATTTAACATATATTATGTCTGAACATTTTGCATATAACAGAACTTACCAAACATGTAAATGTCTAAGAACGTCATTTAAAATAATATACCATCATAAAACATCAATTATCACGTGATTAGTTTTACTAAACATTTAAATACATGTTCATTAATCTCCGTCATGTTGTAAATTTAATAAAAAAACATTTTGGACCAAACTGACAATTTTTTTTTGGAAACTTATTTAAAAGAGTCTAAGACATTTTTGTGCCGAGACATTTTTGCTTAACCTAAAATGCTCAGAGAAGATTTGTAAATATGTTCAATGTTATTCTAATGAGGAAAATCTAAATTTCAACCTCAAATATTCAATAAACTGCTAAAATTACGCGTACAAGATCAAATTGTAAAGTTTTCTTAAAAACCGTGTAAAACTAAAAAAAATTATTTAAAGTGAGGGTTTGTATTTGACATCAGTGACTTCCGGTCTGGAGAGGTAATTTCAGATACACCCTGTACATTGAAATTACTCTCGGTGGATGGACCGCTTTACCTATAAAGGCACAATTGGTTAATGTTATAAAATTTCTTAAAAAGGGTGTTCGGTAATCCGCGACTCCCAGTATGTTGGCAATTTTTGTAGTAACCAAGGTATTATTTATGTAACTTTAACTGTATAATGGTAACGTCCTCGTCCATAATGCTAAATGGTGCACAGAGTTCCTCAAAACGAAGAATCCTGT
This sequence comes from Neoaliturus tenellus, assembly GCA_030545055.2. Taxonomy (NCBI): domain Eukaryota; kingdom Metazoa; phylum Arthropoda; class Insecta; order Hemiptera; family Cicadellidae; genus Neoaliturus; species Neoaliturus tenellus. The sequence continues at coordinate 50,060,415 of CM061533.1, read as the reverse complement.
GAGGCACACTATTCTCAGAGCGAGAGTTTACGTACAGACGATCTCATGATAAGAGGATCTCGTCGATGGCAGATCTAGTAAACGTTCCCCCCACAAAGTTCCAAGCCAATGCACAGGCTGCATTAGCCATGCACTGAGCATTGTTACTTTCGGGAGGAAAGCGACTGACACCTTAATGAAAGGAACCAGCAGCAATGCACTGAAACGCCATCATAAATTTTAACAAACAAATAGTAAGATATCGTAATTGCGCTTTGAAAGATCTAAAAAATATGATTGTAGTTATTTTAAAATTACGCTAAACGCCCCACATAAATAAATAAGTAAACGTTAAAAAACGTACTGGAGGGTTTAGGACCAAAATATGCTAATGTTTTTTTACTGACGTTTGATTTAAGGCTAACAAAGAGCCAACGATTAATCTTAGTAAAATAATCAACCGAATAATCCTAGAAAGCCAGATAATTGAATTTAACATGATAAACTGGCTTTAATTATGAATTATTTACGAGTTCAATTTTTTAGCTCTGTTACACTTCTAAATACAGTGAATTTCCTTTAAATATTACTGTCAAGCTAAGTTAATACAAAACTTAAAGCTTATGGGGAAGCAACATGCAAAATTCAGCTAAATACAGCAAAATTAAACAAAATGTTTAAAAGAAATAATAATAAACAAAAACAATAAAAAATAATAAAAAAACTTGAAATTCCGAAAAAAATCCTTACTTCAAGCTCTGTGTATCGAGTTTGGCATATTTGAATCAAAGTTGTAGTAAAAGATCGTCTCAAATATTTTATAGGCCCAACCGTTTTTGCCGCTAGAGCAGAAGAACTAAAATACTTTTACATTTAGTGAAGGACTACGTGGTTGATAAATCTAAAAAAGAAAAAAAAAACTATATAACTCCTACATGACATTACACAAGTATATCTTGGCGACTTACGGAGGAAGATACAGCAATATGTCGAGTTTTTTGTTTTCAAAATAACCTAAGTTTCAGTAATTTAATGTGCTTTCGATAAGTTTGCCTTGGGAGAGCTAAACAAGAAACGATACAAATTAATTTTATTCCTATAAATATATCAACCTATATTATTTGAGGGGGTAAAATTTGAAATAATTAATGTAAGGATTAATTTGAACGTGTAGAATTTGAAGTAAACGTCAATATTAAAAATGTCACAACATTGCTAGCCCAATGAAAGAAAATTGGCCATATGCAGATCCTTCACTCAATTCCATTTTAAAGTGCAAGCTGAATTTCGCAACCTAATATAATAAGAAGTGAAAGATCTTGTTACAAATCTTGTTAACAAGCGCACATTTCATTGACCATGGTCCCTCTCTTAAATCTATAACCATTGGGATGATGGTTAAATGATTACACAACTTAGATTAAGGGGTAATGCAGTACAGCCGTGGTACAGTAGATCACATTACAGGTTTAGTTCTCGTACTTATATTATTGAAATAATTTAACTACAGTATGTGATCTACTGTACCACGGCTGTACTGCATTACCCCATAATCTGCCATACCGATTGATGAATTTCTGATACCCCGATGAGTGAGTTACACATTCGGGAGTATATAATTTAGATTACTTAAATATTAACATTGAGGCAAAACATATTAAATTATCTTTATTAACTTTTAGTATAGTGTTAAAGACTCACCTTTTCTCTTGTATCACTTATAACACTCGTCCACCCTGTGTGCAGAGCCCGCAGCCGCCACAGTACGTGTTCTGGTACCACAACGACCGCATGATCAACTACGACACGGCGCGGGGAGGGGTCACGGTGGAGACCGAGCCTGGGGCGAAGACCCAGAGTCGCCTGACGATCCGCGAGGCGCACGACACCGACTCCGGCAACTACACCTGCAGCGCCTCCAACACCGAGCCCGCCTCCATCTTCGTCTTCGTATCCGAGGGTCAGTATACAAGAATGTCTACAGGGTGTTTTCAGTTTATGTGTGTAATTATGACACTACTTAAAATCAGGCAGAACACATGAACGTCGATTTGTGTAAATAATGTCTTCCACCTCTAGCTGGTTGGTTTAGCGCTATGTAAAGTCTAATACTGTACAGTTAAGCAAGAAAAGTAAGTAACATAATTGTTTATTCATTTATCTTAGGCAGTTATTTCACTTATTTATTTGTGTAGATGCTAGCATGTATACAACCATTGTATAGTAAACATGTATACACTGCATGATGCTCTATTATAGATATAAACACAATTATATTAAAAGATTGAATAAGATATAAAACTATTGGTAAAATTAAATATAATAATTTTTCATATCCTAAGTGTGGTACAACTTTACAAAACATTTGACCTTGCATTGTAAATAATGAAAGTAGCTTTTTTTACACACAAAACAAATTATTTACAAAAAAGATTTAAGATTTATCTATACAAATTTTACTAAAACAGATAAAAAGGTGAGACCAGATAATTTATGTTTAATATTGTAGAATTCGGTAAAATAAAATTGAGAAACAAAAGTATTTAAGCTCAATCGTACGGAATTTATGATCTATTTAATATAACCTACATATGTGATTCAATAAAATATAGTTCCTACGATTCAAACCCCCATGTTATTTACTGAATGGTTTAGGATGTCACGTTAAGTGTTAATAATACGTTGAAAACACATCTAGAAGCAATAAAAGCTCTGCGAGGAAACATTATATCTTTAACATCCAACTTTATAGTGGAAACATACCATTAGAAATGTGGGTTAGAGCTAAATTTGTTTTATATCAATTTTTTATTGTATAAGATTTTATTTAATTGTTATCAACATTTGATGAAATTATGGTATTTTCACGAAATATGACAACAGTTTGATAATAAATATAGCGATCATTCCAGATCGTTGCAGCGGATAAGATGTTGTGTTGTGATGCTTTGATTTGTAACTCTATATCACATAGCGATAGCTGTGGCCTTAGCTATAATTTTCCTTGTATTTGCAGAATATGATTGCCATATCACGTTTCAAGTTATCTTCGGGCTCCGGTGTTGACGTGATGCTTTGTTTTGTGAGTCTCCACCTTCTGGCGATGGCTGTGGCACTGGCTTCGCTTTCATTTTCCGTGTTGTTACAGGAGACAAGATGGCAGCCATATCACGTCGCAAGTCATCTTCGGGCTGAGATGTTGACGTGATGATCTGTTTTGTGATTCTCTCCCTCCTTCAATGGTTGTGGAACTCCCTTTGCTATAATTGTCCGTGTTGTTACAGGAGACAAGATGGCAGCCATATCACGTCGCAAGTCATCTTCGGGCTGAGATGTTAACGTGATGATCTGCTTTGTGATTCTCTCCCTCCTTCAATGGTTGTGGAACTCCCTTTGCTGTAATTGTCCGTGTTGTTACAGGAGACAAGATGGCAGCCATATCACGTCGCAAGTCATCTTCGGGCTGAGATGTTGACGATCTGCTTTGTGATTCTCTCCCTCCTTCAATGGTTGTGGAACTCCCTTTGCTGTAATTGTCCGTGTTGTTACAGGAGACAAGATGGCAGCCATATCACGTCGCAAGTCATCTTCGGGCTCCGGTGTTGACGTGATGCTCTGGTTCGTGATTCTCCCCCTTCTGGCGATGGCTACGAGATAAGATTTCATGACATCTCTGTGTATCTAGCTCATCCCCGTGCGTGGACAGACTATCAGTGCCGTGATCGAACAATCGGTGGATCTCCGTGCGATTCACTTATAATAACAATTGTTTTACTACTAGACTAACGGTTTCTATTTTAACACTCGTTTGTTTCATCTTAAATAATCCAATCTGTAACCCGTTCGATAAAACTTTCATGTAGTTGTGAATATTTGTCCTATATTTCAACGTGGTTATCCTACAAGCCATTTTCAGTTATAAAGTTAGAGGTATTTTCACAATAAATAAGAAACTTAGGGGAGGAAACACAACATTGTGATTTTCTACTGAATAGTTAGATAGGATTAAATAGAGAATTATTGTAAATAGTTTTCAGTTAGAAAATGTACAAGGAAATCTCACAAAGAATTGGGCTTTATTAAAAATGATTGTATCATGTAATACTCGAATAGGTGATATTTAATTAAAAAATTTATCCTTTTGATTAACTGTCTAAATCTATTTATTTGTGTGTGTTTCATTCAATTAATAATTAAGGCTAATTTTAGAAGAGTTTGGTTGTGAATGGATAGGTTGTTTTGGTGATAGATATTTGGGCATTGAAAAAATTATATGAAAATAAAATTTGCCAATTTTAACAACAATCAATATATTTTAGTTTCAAAAAGTCTTGCATTTTCGTAGTAATATAATTAATTAATTTCTATTTCAAAATTTATTTCAGAGGAGAGACATAATTATAAAAAATTAAAATAATGTTTACAAATAGATTGTAAATCCAAACATTATGCATTTTTATTAACGGTAAAAGTATAATACTTTTTAGTAAAGCCCAGCTGAGTTCTTTTTTGTAAAGTAATAAAATTTGAATTGCAATATTTAATTTCTAACATAAAATTATATGAGGTGTACATTTTAAATCTATATCAATAAAACAGGGTTAATGATGTACATATACCAATATATTGTAAAGTATGATTAAGTTTATAATCGTTTTATACTTGGTGTTAATATAGTTTAAGTTTCCTTTTAACTCGAATTTCAAACTTTTTCCCAAAACATTCACCACTTGCGTATGTATAAAATATGTTGGTAATTAATTTTGTCATGCTTACTTCTTTAATTTACAGTTGTGACTTTGGCTCTGACTACATCATGTTTGCATTAGTCTTTCATAAGTTGTACTAATTGTATTCCACATAGTTTTAATATAATGGTTTAATAATCAAATTAATGCTACTTAATAAAATAATGCAGTTATTTTTCCTCTTAATTTAGGTTGAATATTTTGGTATGTAAACCAAACTATTAAATTCAATTGTGATCTTAGCCAATTTTACACGTTTAATATTTAGAGATCTGTAGGACAAATTGATGACCCTAGCATCGGATTTAAAAATGCTAAATGCTTTGAATCGTGTATTATGTTGTTGGTTTTAAAAACTTAAAAGAAATTGATACTCTATTTCAAATGTTAAAAAAATATTATATATAAACACAATACAAGTTTGACATGTTCTCAGTTTGTATATTGTATTTTACAACGAGGACAGCTTTCTCCATTTAGTATAAGTAAACTCAAGTTTAAAACAAAGTTGACCAAATGTATAACATTGATTTAAGGTATAACGTGTTGAGGAAAATTGGCCCTAAGAATGTTAGTACAACCAGTAATAATTCTTATCAATATTATAACCTACCACGAACTGAGGTAAGTTATTTTTACGTGTAAAACTATTACATTTAATTTCAGATTTTTTAGCATCTCTTTCTTTGTTTTTGGTTCATAACTATTGATCTTAAGGAAAAAGGGTGGATCTACATTTCTTGTTTATTTGGTGTCTACAATTGTTTGATGAATGTTACGTTAAATTTATTTACACAACCTAAACTTTTCCCAAACTTGTTATCATACATTTTTATATTTACGAACATTATTTTGCTCCTAAACTTGAGCTCAAATGTGTACAACTGGACTCCTATAACTAAGTGGAGGTTCTTTACAAAGTAAATTTTATACATTGTAAATATGTGATAATAGTAGTGTATCTAAAGTAAAGTTTTCAAGTAGACAAAATAGTTCAAGATTGGACTTACAAAGAACGATCCATGCTTGTAAAACTTTTTATTCCTGTTTGTATTTTTGTTTAATCTGTTTATACTTTCATATTTCTATCTGTTTACATATAATGTACATATACCCCTTGTAATTAAGTAATAGTATTGCCCACTAAGGGTTGGGTGGCTTTGTACATAGACATATACATATGTAGCGGCCCGGCCCGTATTATTGAACCGCCTAAGCTGTATTATTGCACCTTTGAAATTTCATCTCCGACCATAAGACGTTTTTCATTAGGTTTTGTTTAAAATAAATGTCTATATTTTATTGGTTGTGTATTGTGTGTCCGTGTGTTATTTCTACCTTATCATTCCAATAACTGTAATGAAAATAGAATTATTTTAAATCAATGTGTTATAAAACATAATAAATTAATATTAACTGCTAAATAAAATAACAAATTATAAGCAAGAAATACTGTAGATCATTCAGAATATTGAAACGGATCGTAAAATATGATTATGCAATCACTTGGCCGTTTCAGAAAATTCACACTTTTCTTTCTAATATACTAAAAAGAATAAATGGGTAAATAGTTGTATACAACATTTTAAACGGGCAAATATTTCAAAACCCTTAGCTTCTTTCTCTGTCTTTGATACGTAACAAACCAAAAGTTAATATATTTAATGAGGGTTGAGTGCGAATCTTCGTATTTTGGAAAAATAGTAGCAGTATTACGATTGTAAAAACCCTACAGTGGTAAGCGTCATAGCCCAGCACGACAGGGACTTAGTGCTGGACTTTAGTGCTTACATTTTTCTATGCTCTTTAACTTAGCGTAAGACCTAAGTTGGGGACTTTGTAAATTTTTTTACAACCAAAACCATTCCTTTAATAATATGGGAATTGAACTCCGATATTTTTATAAAACTTGAAATAAGGGTGTAGGACTAGATCTATTTCTAAAAGTTTGCGAACAAGCGTAACTGGAGCATCGAAACTCAAGAGGTTAAAAGTGGAATTTTTGAATTTGTTTCTACCTCACCAAAAAACTCAACGATTTTACAACAACCATTTAATATCGTTTTTAAATACAAACAATTAAAATTCTCACCTTTTTAAGTTATCTTAACTGATTATGCATCAAATATACGTACTTTTATGTCATAATTAGTTGACTTATCCGTGATTTGCAACGGTACTCAAACTGCAATGCTAACCCGAGGAATTGTAGGATCTTAAGGTGAACTCGTTCACTACGCTCACTCGCCTCAATTTTGTAGTAAATTTTACTTTTTTATTACCGCAATTTTCACTCAATACTTTTAATGAGGATGGTTTAGGTGAGCTTGTTTGCTGCGCTCACTCACCATTGGGTTTGGCTAATTAACAATGTTCACTCGCCTGAAGTATATAGCTTACCAAGGTATGTAGAGTAAGAAGCATAACTTCTTCCTAAGGTCAACTGAATAGCTTTTTTTGTGTTCCGGATACGAAAAGTCTAAACTAAAACGGGAGTCAAAGTTACGTTATAATATTTACCATTACACAGCTGATTGAAAAAGAGAATGAAGCAGTCTTGCAACGGGTACGATATTTATCGTAACGACACCATATTACTCTATTTTACATTTGGATTGTTAATTAATAACAAACCACCTGGTAATGACCAAATTAACAATTGAAGCCATAAATTCTTCCCTAGTTTGCTTTGAAATTCCTTATTTTAGTAATAGTTGAGACAAAAAAATCTCCAACACAAAGGAGAACGATTGTTGTTCCCTACAGCGTTGGCAACACTTGCAGGTAGCAAAGAGTAAAATGTTGAATTTTAAAAACATTTTTAACCGACATAACCTCTGTTGCGACATCCACGGATGTCGCAGAAAGTGACACCATTGCCCCTATGGGATGTAGCTCACCTGGCCCTGGCCTACAGTCATCTTGATAACTTACTACCCTTTGGTTTTTTATTACCAATCATCCCTATACTTTGCGGTTGAAAAGTCTTGGAACGGTGAAATATATTTTTTACAATTATAGATGGATTAATGAGACTTTAAATATATACTTTAAATATCAATAATAGCCAAAAACATCTACTCTTTCAGCTACTATCAATTTTCTATCCCTTAAGGGGGGCGGCCCACGAGGAGTCAGACAAAATTCTTATATAGCAGCAGAGGTCGAATTTCGTGTCAAATTAAGGGGCTCAATTACCAGAGTATCATGCCGTGAATTAGACATCAAATGGATGACCAAGACGGAAAAGGCAGGCCACAAAGTTTCCATTAAAATCACATGAGTAAAACTAAAAAATGCAATAAATTTCTTAATACTCAACCTTTTAACGTCGGGTTTGTGGCTTATTATTCCAAACACAAAGACATTTAAGATTATATATGAATTGACAAAGGACACAGCAGATTTCTGTAAGACTTCCAAGGGGGACAACCCTTAGAGGCTGTTTAAATTAAAACTTCTTTGAGGTCTGTCACATCTCACATAACTTTAAACGTTTTTGCATTTAGAGTAAAAAGCCACAAACCCGAGGTCATAAGGTTGAGTATGTAGAAAGTCATTGCATTTTTAAGTTTAACCCATATGATTTTAATGGAAAAATTGTTTTCCTACCACTGCATGGAAATAATCACATTGCCACACCAGTAACCCCTGTGCAAAACTGATCGTTTCCGGTTTTCGTTTCTTTCCCGCTCTAGAGCGGCAATATTCTTTACTGCACGGTAGATCAAACAGCAATTTTAAGTCAGCTGTTATTACAAACCATGCCACAGTTGTTTTTCATTGTTGTTATTACGCTCTTATTAAACAAATAGCTATTGCCTGCCACTTCAATCTCGGTCATCCATTTGAAGTCCAGTTTACGTCATTTTACTCCACTAAGTGACACCTTTAATTTGATACCAAATACTATTTCAAATACGATACAAAATATTCCATTGAAATTCACTACGTAAGCAGCTGTTCTCTGACGGGGTGTTTTTAATCCATCCCTCGTCTACATTTACCTATGCTCTTTACCAGGAATTTCGTAGACATATAAAAAAACTACCTCACGATATTTTTTTATTTGGAATTCAGCAGAACTGACATGATTCCAATCATTTTATTGTAATAAAATTTAAACTAAAATATCAATAGATGATTGAGGAAAAAGTGTCGATATATAACCGATTTTCAATGTAAAAGACAACCTGTGAAATTGGTCAACAGAATAATGTGTTTACTAATTAAATCGACTATGCGTATTTTATTCAGTTAGCGAAGTCTCATTGGACTTTATTTGACCAAATATTTAAGGACGATGAGAGCATAAAGTCAATATTTACTTGGCCCGGTTTTGGTGGTCGTACTTTACATTGTACGCGGTTTTCTATACATGTTCAATACAACAGCGTTTGAGTTGTCGATGAAATGTAACGTTGTGTCATTTAAGAGTATAAAAAAAATATGTTTTAGTAATGATATGTGATATTTAAAATGTCTCCTTTATCAAGGATAGTATGAGTTTAAGTAAGTAATTTTTTCTAGATGCATAAATATTAGTTGCAACAATACCTTATTGTTTTTACTTTATAAGTATAAAATATTGTTTAATACTATTACCTTGAAACAAATTTTAGTGGACGGATATTTCACTGTTTGTCGAAATCTATTTCTTGATTATATAAAAAAATTTATGAAATTCATTTAATTATAAAAAATAAATTATTACAAAAATTTATTAAGGATAATTATTTTATAATCTTTTTTAATAGATGTTTTAATAGAGTTAATGATGATAATAAAAGAAGTTTAGCAAAATGGATGCAAACCATTGTTAGTCTTGTATTCAACTGGACAAATTATTTAGTGAATTTGAGGTGTTTGCAAGGAATAATCATAATCGTGTCGAAATAGTAGTTAAAAATAGACTATAAGTAAAGAGAGGAAACGACCAAAATAACTTAGCTTTAGGCCTTTGGTTTTTCGCCAGGTAAAAACTGGAGAGGAAATTACGAATCCATTAAGCCGCCACTTCTATTTCTTAAGAAATACTTTGATTATTTATTTAAGTAATTTTAATTGATTTCGCAACCCAATCAAATTTAATATGTCATTGAAATTTTCCGTATATTAACAAAAAACTAAATACAAAATAATTTATTCCTACCATATTAGATTTTAAAATAGCATAAAAGAGGCATAAAAGTCTACACTCAGAGATATATTTGATCTTAGTTTTACCTAAGGACCTATTATATTGATGGTTGATAATTTTCCTAGAACAATTTTCGTAACTGTACTTTTTAGGAAGCTGTACTCTTACGACCTTTCTATTATTTAAGCCAGATTTCCAGCGTAGTGCTGTTCTACATAGTGTTTTATTAATATTATTTATTTATTTAATGTCGTTTGTTGTGTTTTGTATACAGTGTCTAAGTATAAAAACAAAGTATTATTTTTAACATTGAAAATAAAAATAAAAAAAACATTGGCGGCAATGACTGTGTACAAATACATCAGACTTTTAAAATTACAATTTTCAAACCCCATAGGTGTTCAATTCAGGGGAAGTTTTTTTCTTAATAAACCCTTGTTGCAAACTTGACCTCAAGTTCATAATTTGTTTAAAATTGGAAGGCGATCAAAATTAGATTTTGAATCAAAATAACTAAACTACTGGGTTGACCGGTCCCTGCTCGTTGATTTTAATTCACTTTTTTTATAGTATCATGGTAACCAGAATATTAAGTTTGTAACAACAACAACCAAATACACCACTTAACAATTAACATGTTCAAAAAGAAATTCCTAACAATAGTGTGCTTTTATTAGTGTTTCCCTAGCTGTTTTTATTAATCTTGCAGCGTATAAGATCGATGTAAACACTGATAGTGTTACAAAGCGATTTTTTATATCTCTTTTGAATCGTTTATTGCTGAAACCCCATAGCTAACTATTTTTAGATTTTGGCTTTTTATTATACTAATAATGTACAGCTTGAATTACATCTTTCGGTGCAGAAACCACACAACAGTGACTAACCTGTTGGTTATAAACGTGTCATCAAGTTATTCGTTTAGTGCAGAAATACCATAAGTGCCTGCAGTTGTTGGGTCTCTGCAAAAATTCTCAAGGTAAATTTATTATTTGTGTTGAGACATGTTGGCAACCGTAGCTTTCATTGTGCCCATGTGCTGTTAGATTCCTGGATGTAGGTCAGTGTTGTATTGTTAGTTTACTAACCGTTTATACCGCGCTGATTTCCTTCTGTTTATGAGTTTTTAATAATTATAAGTTTTTGTGGCTATAGTGACATGAGTGAAATTTCAGATAGATGAGTCTTCTAAACCATAAAGGAAAGAGGAAATGACCAGTCCAGATACTTATAAAAGCATATACTTCGTGAAGCAAGGACCAAAGGAAAAGCTCATGCTTCGTACAAAGGTAAAAAAAATCGAAAGTAAAGTTTTTCCTGAAAATGTTACTTGTAAATGTCCTATAAATGTCATACAAGGATTGGTCAGGAAGTAGTATTATGTGCATGGGACTATTTAAAAGGAAAATCGCCAAGATACTTATTTACAGTCGCCAATTGAAGCTAAAGAAGTTGGTAGATGAACAAAATCGTAAAGAATGATGTACCAGTGACTGTAGACAATGAGATAGAAGACGAAGACAGCGAGACAATCTATAAAAGAAAACACGTTTGTGTACTGCATAACAGCTGCTTTGTACCGGTATGTGTTTTTGAAAGTGCATGGAGTAACAAGTGATCGCATAAGAATGATTTGTAACTTGAGAATAAAAGTCCACGTGACTTAGAGGGAAAATAGTAGTGGTCATTCAGTACCTGGCAATGTTTGTATGCTCTACTGATTTATCAACATATCAGTTCATATATGATGTCAAAGAGACCGACCCAGTTGCCATTTGTCATTGGGCTACTAATTAATGATGCTTCCTAACAACTGGTCGATTTTAGATTGTAACAAGACAGGGGTTTGGACCGTTTCCCGTAAAAATGTTAAAAAATGCCACTGGCATAGATAGACACAAAAAAATTCAAAAAAGTCCTGCTACCCAGTGCGAGGTCATTCTTTTTGTGCTTGTAACACGGACTTTGACTGTATTAACACGTTCGCGGAGGCGAGGTTTTTGCTCGAACCTCATCATCATCCTGAATGTAAAAATTGTAAAACCCACCGTAGCAGCAGCACTGCCCAGTAAAAACACACGTGGTCCCAAAATACATTGTTCTATTGAGCAGTGCTGTGCAAAGCTTCAGATTTCTAGCTCAGATCCTGGCTTAAAAATAAATCATATTGTAAAGCAGTGCAGCTTGGGAGCGATCGCACCCATCAGGATGGCATTAGGGTTCCGCGTGGGAGCGATCGCTCCCATGCCGCCGCGAACATGTTAAGCACCTCATACGGAAAACTGACAGGATTTATACTACCCAGGAATACATTGAATTATACTGAGGTCTAGTAATTCTGGCCGATTCACAGTCCATGAAGTGAAAACCAATGAAATATTAGATTTCAAGACCTGTTGGCCTGCATTTTATAAAAAGACAGTTTCACCCTTTCGATGAAAAACCAGGAAGAGCCATTCCGAAGAAGGACAAAGAATTTTTTTTTTTTTTTTTTTTTTTTTTTGTCCTTCCAAACTCTTTGGAGGACAGGAAAGATAGACTCATCCCTGATTATAGATTCAAGGCATAGTGGCCCAATCATTCCAGAGTTCCAGCACCATTCTTCGAGTTTCCTTCTTGTATTCTCAGTTGTTTTGCATCCTAAGAGTGCGTGAACAGGGTTATCTACTTCCGAGCTGCACAGTGGACAGATGTCGCTGTCTCTCTTGCCGTGTTTGTGTAGATAATCGGCAAAGGCACCGTGGCCTGTCAATAGCTGTAGTGTAAGATAGTTGCAGTTATTTAGATGTTTAAGTTCATCGAGCCTTTCTGAAATATCAGGAAGGAGACCAAAGGTATATCTACCTTTGTCCGATTCAATCCACTCATTTTGCCAATCTTGTAGAAATCTTTGTTTGATATCATTTCTAGTAGGAAGTCTATTTCTTTTGGCGTGTTTAACTTGTACGTCTTGCTCAATTTTGAGATCGATTGGCATATTACCCGTGACGGTACATAGTGCCATGTGGGAGATGGTACAATATGCTCCACATAGGTTTAATACTTTCCTTTGTGAGCTTCTGAGGTTCTTCTTTATGTGACTGTGTTTGACTCTGTGAGCCCAAACTTTGGAGACATAGCTAATTATCGGGATGTATACTGTTTTGTAGAGAAAGTGTAGTTGAGCTGCGTTAACACCATATTTTTGTTTAATCAGGCGAGTTACTTTCCCAAACAGGGCTTTTGCTTTATCACCAGTGTGTTTGACGTGTGGCAGAAAAGTGAGGTTTTGGTCCAGAAGGACACCCAAGTACTTAATTTGGTTTACAAATTGAATGCCTCTATTGTTCAGTGTTACATGTGGCGGTCTTCCTCTAAGTTTGCCCTTTAGCAAAATTCCTTTGGTTTTCTCTCCAGACACAGTCATTTTATCCAATGTTGCCCAATTGTCCAGAATGCTCATGACCCTGTTACCTGTGCCTTCTAGAGTTTCCGTGAATGACAAAGGCCACGTCATCAGCGAAAGCAACAGGAGTGACGTTATCGGGGAAGTCTTCATTGAGGAGCTTGTCAAAAGTTATATTCCAGAGGATCGGTCCAAGGACCGATCCCTGAGGGCAGCCCAAGTCCATGCCACGAGAGACAACTTCACCATCGTGCTCCAGGAAGACGGTTCTATCTGATAGGTAGGACTGAATTATGTTCTGTATCGTAAGAGGAACATTAAGATCTCTTAGGACCTTGAAGATGGTTGGCCACCAGACTGAGTCGAAGGCTCCTTGGATATCTACCAGAATGGCCATTGAATATTTACTTGGAGTATCTTCGGCTGCAGATCTCAATGTGAGGATTGCCTCTTCCGTTCCCCTCGAAGGTCTGAACCCGAATTGCCTTTCATTCAGCAGTTCATAGGCGTTTAGATGTTCATTCAGTCTAGAAACGATCATTCGTTCGAAAATCTTACCAATGATGGGCAAAAGGCTGATAGGCCTGTAGGATTTAGCTAAGGACCAATCTCTGGGACCTGCTTTTCGAATGATCTTCAGCCTGGCAATCTTCCAAACCTTTGGAAATGTTTCGTTTATCCAGAGATAATTAAGGAAACAATAGATTAGTTGTTTATTTTCATTGCTAAGGTTCTTATAGAGTTCCGAAGGAAGATTGTCCGGACCACTTGCCCTTCTGTCCTTGGCCTTTTGGAGGGCTTCTTCAAACTCGTCCATTGTGAATGGCGGTTCTAGATTTAAGTTACTTTTAAGGTGCATGTCCTGCCTGAGATTTGCATGTAGCATGTTGTCTGAAACTGGATTATCTCTAGGGACTAGAGATTCTAGTAAGTAGGTTAAAGTTTCATGGTTAGATTTAGTGTGCATGTCTCCATATTTAAGTGTAGAAAAGATTTCTTTAGTCTTAAGTTTGCCAACTCCAAGCTTGTACGCCAAGCTGAAGGGGGTTTCGTTCATCGTATTTGAGACGAAATTTTCCCAGCTTCGTCTTTTAGCTTCCTTGAGCATATTCTTGTAAATGCGATTTTCAGTTTGGTATGTGCCTAATTTAATAAGTTTGACCCTGCATGGACAGTATCTTTGATAAACAGATCTTGCATGGTTTGCCTTCCTTCGCTGCCTTGTTAGTCCAGCATTCCACCATGGTACTGACCTATTTCTGGCCTTGTAAATTGGTACATGATTCTGACATGACCTTTGAAGATTTTCCTGCATTTGCCTCGCAGTGTCTTAAAGTAGGTCTCCTGCTTGGTGCATGAAAGCATGTTCGGCTATTGCCAGGTTGTTCTGTAGATAAATGTTTGCATGCAGGTTGATGCCATCGTAATCGGCCTTGCTGAACTGCATTTTGCCACTATTTATTAAAGTTCTTGTCTGTGATAATTTGAGTTCAAAAGAAATGAGTCTGTGATCACTTAGGCTGACTTCTGGATGCACTGTCCAGTTGCAGACGTACTGTGCCAGATTTGCTGAACTCAGAGTTAAATCAATATTGGAGCCAGAATTATGAATAGCATAATGCCTGTCCTGATTTATGATGACCAAGTTATTTCTGCCAATAAATTGCTCCAAAAGGTCACCTCTTTCATCCTCAACTTCAGAGAACCAGGCTTTCGATTTGGCATTGGCATCAAAACATATGATAACAAGCTGGTCCCTTAGGTCATTTAGAATTGATTGAAGATGATTAAGATAAGGGTATATCGTGTGCCCAAATTGGAAATATGAAGAGATCATATTTAGCGGACCCAAGTTTGTGTTGAGTTTAGCTATTGCGAAGTGGGTAGTTTTGAACTCAGTCATTTCTAGTGGCTCATATGAGCCTTTGGCAACAGTAGCAGCCATGGGTCTAGTATTGTCCAATTGGTCGCCTATAATTAAATTGGTGGATACCAGGCCAAAACCCTTAACTTTTCCTTGGATTGAATAAGGTTCTTGGATCAACATAAAGTCAAATCGAAAATCTTCCATGATTTGTCTAGCCTCCGAAGTGGCTTTGTTCGAGTTTTTGAGATTTATTTGTCCAATCTTTAGATTTAAGTTGTTTTTATTTATTAGCATGGATTGCCTATTTAATTGCATGTTATTAGTGTTAAGGTCATTCATTATCCATAGTTTGTTCTTGCAAGTATTCTTGATCTTTCCTTTTGGTAGATTGGATATTCTGAGGAATTAACGTTGTGGTTTGCTGGTAGCTTTGCTCGGATACAGTTTGCACATCTAAAATTCTATTCCTTTTCCGGACAGTTCTTAAAAGAATGTCCATCTTTGGCACAGTGGCCACAAGTGAGCCGTGACAGTTACGGCTCAGTTTTCTTGTAGTATGTTTTTGTTATGTTGTGCCTAATTTGTGTGGCACTGCCGGAAGCGAGGAGAAATTTGTTCTAGAATGTTCGAGAATGTTCTTCTTCCCCTCGTTCTTTTCAGTGCTGCCCGTTTCTGTCCTTTCCGCTGTCGACTCTCCCCATTTTTTACGCCAGCCAGCCTTCATTGACTTACTAGTAACCTCTTTTAAATCCTGGCCCATCCACATTTCAACTATGTGTCGACTGTTATAATTTTTAAAGTTGGGCGTTCCATAAGTTCAAAACGATGAAGGAGTAAAGTACCTCTCACTAAATGCCAGGTACGTGAGTATTATTAATTATTTCTGTTGTCAATTTTGCAAAGATTGAAATTTTCAATTGTGAGTTGCTATGATGGCCTACGGGCGAAATTATCGTTTGGTTATTTAAAGCGTTGTGTTTCAAATAGTTAATGTTGTAATTAACGTAACGTAATTAAATGTGTTTCCTTGTTCCAATGAAGATTAAATGAATGTTTGTTTAAGTGTGATTTAACATTATCCTGTCATGACTAGTAACCAGAAGCACATGTTTTCAAGTTAACTTTTCATTAAAAATAATTAAATAATAGGCCTATAAATTTTATTCAGCAGTTCACACATAACCTCAATTGAGGAGTTTAATTTTGGAAGTCTGCAGGCTAGGCCTGACTCAAATTTAATTCTGTTCTGTTTGTCATACTTGAATATCAATGTATAGGCTAGTTATAATATCCTGTAATAGTCATGAGTACAGTTTGTATTTCAAGTGAATTACCCAAGGGTTAATTAATTTTCGAATATCAGGCTCACATTTTGTTAAAACAATTGAAGTTATAAAAATAGCTATGGCCTAATGTCTGCTGTGTTCCTCTGCTCATCAAATTGTATAGGCCTATTCTCTACTCACGATGTTAAGTAGGACTGTGATCTGTTAAAGGGTCCTAGCCTCGGGCTAGCTTCATATCATGGACACTACGTAAGGCCCATCCATAACCCCGGACCAGCGGCCTGGGTCATCGCTGCCAGGGCTCGGACAAGTTACCATATGGACATCAGACTAGGCTACCGTACCACAGCCACTCTGACGGACCAGCTGTCGTTGGGTCAAGCCTACTGGTGCTGGACCAATTCCACCGGGCAGCTACATGCTCCGCTTCAACTATCCAGGTGCTATCAACTCCATTTTTTTTATTCTTTAACTTCCGCTGGACTTGCCTTCACCAACCTACATAGTGAAAAGTGATACAACAGTTTAAATTCAACATATTCACCCATAGACTCATGAAATACCTGAAAATCCGGAACCATCACTTTAGGCCTATACCCATCAAATAGTCTGAACCATACTTGTTCGAAGTGAGCTGCATTACAAACCCACCCAAGGCAGTGAATTTCAAATTGGACTGATATTAACTTGTTTTATGTAATTTAGGTTAAGGTTAGGGCTCATAAATCTTTGGTTCCGTAGGCACGTTTCGGCACTTTTGTTCTAAATTTCTAATTCAGCCAACACCTGCGCAAAATTCTGCCTACGGGCCATATAGATTTCCACCTCTTTTATGTGTACCGTACTCACCAGTTTAACTAGTTTTAAGTCTTAAATTCTGGCACATCCAAAATCGTATTATTTGTGTAGTAATGGTTTATGTAATTGTGATGTGTAATTTAATTGTAATGTTTAATTATTTATTGCTTATCTTGTTTAATATGAGGATATATAAGGATTTTCTCACATGTTCTCTTGAAAAGATTCAAGTATTATAGTATTCAAATTGAGTGGATTTTGTTACTAAAATTTATAGAAATTTCCAAGTCATTTTTAAAATTGCTGGCCAGTCAAATGAAATACATAGTCGATGTTTTAACCATATTTTCTCTATTTATCGATTTTCTTGTGGACTTTAAAATTTTTCTGCTTAACTTGTAAACTTAACTTGATTGCAACCACATCTTCTTGCTAATAAATTGAAACCAAGGATTGTTACTGTATGATTGTTGTTTTATTTACTGTGCCCAAACCTCTGTAACACTCAATGTTTTTTAAAGTTCTACGGACCTAATTTTGGGTCTGGGTTTTCCAGTGCGTTACACAAGTGTCAGTTTCTGTATTGCATGCTTTTGCCAAATGGCCAAATCTTTGGCATTTATAGCAACGGGATGTAATTACGTAATCTATAGCTTTGCATGCGCTCCAGCCGATAAAGAGTTTGTTACCTGAGTTGAAAATATGTTTTCTAAGCTCATGGTGAACTTCCACAACCCAATTAGATGTTTCTTTCTCTCGAGAGCCGATTTGGTATATCAATTTGAACTTATTGCCAAATTCTTCTTTGTCAATGTCAAAGTTTTGAACCCTGATGTTTTCTAATGTGACATCGTCTTCGAAGGCACGTCAAAGATTTTAATCTTTGGAACTGTCTTAGTGGGTGCTTTGACGTCTAGAGATTCCATCAATCTTTCCGAGACCATTTGGGATTGCTCTTTCGGAAGTTGGAGGGCAACACCTCCATTCCTGACTTTGATCATTTTGTTAATCTTGATTTTCATTGTGGTCGGGTTTATTATCTTTTCAATTTGGCTCTTTGTTTCTTCGGAAGTTTGGTTTTTGTTTGCATGCTTAGGATAGATTAAAATAGTGTTTGCATGGCCTTTATTCTGGTTTATTGCTTGTTGTTTTGTTGAACTTGCTATGTTAGCGTAGGTATTTGTTGATGTGGGTATGTTGCATGTATCGTTTTGCATGATGCATTTCAGAGAGTCTATGGATTCTTTAACTTCTTTTTTGATGGTGTTGCATGCTTTTGTCAGATTATTTGTATTGTCAGCATGATATTTATCTAGGTCTTGTCTCATAGTTATTAGTTCAGAGTTAATTTTATTGCATTCCTCGTATTTTCCTTCGATTTTAGCAAGTTGCATTTTCATTTTCATATATTCGTTTTTGATTGATTGAGTCAGTTTGAAGAGCACTTTAACCTTTTCTTGTGTAATGGGTTTCTTAGTGACATGGAGGCTTATTTAAAATATCTGATTACAGATAGTTTTTTCTTCTTCCTCACATTCGCGAGGGAAAGTAGTAGGAATGGTAATCAATGAATACCGCCAATCTAAATTCACCATCCTCAAATGTCAGAAGCCACCGGCTCTAACAAGTGCAGTTGCCTACCTACTAGGACAGGTGAAAAATAAATATTTTTTCAATTCTTACGATTTTAGCCAGAACATTATAAGAAAATAATGAGTGTATACATCGGTTTTACAATAAGGGAATAAAAAGGCTTATAACATTATTTATTTATATTTATGATAGCCAATCACTAGATTATTTTTTTGCAGAACAAACAAGTTCATTATTTCTCTGTTTCAAGTACCTATCAACAAGAAAAAATTAAATTATATAAAATAGTTAATTAACAATACCACAATGTATGAAAACTTTAACAATGCGTTATAATAATGGCCAACAACAGATGCCGAAGTGATTGAGGGAGTGAATGAAGAAGACGAATTGATTATTGCCAAACACGTCATATTTTCAAGTTCCTTTAGTAACATCTATCTTTTAAATAAAATGTTTAATCCATATTTATTGTTTTTCAATGAGTAAAAACCAGGGAATCTGTTAGAAAATTAATAAACCATTAAATTTTTTTTAACTTCGTTTATTGCAAAAACACCATAAGTGAAATTTAAAAAAGTAGTATTTTATTAAACCATAATAATTACAAACAACATCCAGGACTTTGAATACTTTGGTATTTAACAAAGAAAAACTACTAAATTATTTTTTTATTTATGGAAAAATATAGTTTCCTTATTCCCCTAGTAAAAATATTTTTGTTATGGGTTTTCTGCAATAATTTATAAACTATTTATAACATTTGGCTACTAAGCACATGAAAAAGGAAAATGATTAACACATTTGAAAGGTAAATATTTTCAAACAATCCATTATTTAATGCTCATCGTGTAGAAAGTTAGTTTTTTAATTTTTATAGTAATGTTTGTAGAATATAAATATCAGTTTAAATGGTAAAATTTTAAATTTTAGGAAACAAATCAAAATAAAAAATGTCGATATTCGATAACTTGATTGAGATATGACGAAATGTTACACAACAGAAAATGATCAAAGTGATTTACTAACTTTTATCGTTTTTGTTTTCTTGTTAATTAGTAAAGTGTTAGAATATTAGTTAGTTTTACCGCTGATTTTAAACCATTAAATCATGTATACGTTACAACCCAATATAATTCAATGTGTTTTCTTGTTGATTGAGGAAAAATGTGATTATGTACTATTATATCGTCAACCATATGCTGTGAGGTCGATGTAGTGGCAGTACATGCTCGATTGCTAACGCTCTGAACAGGTCCCCAGATACGACTCGCTACTGTTTATTGCTTTGACCTTATTAAACACCGTAACCAATGTTGTATCTTCCAATTGTGTAACAAAGCTTATTCGGTACTTTATATGTTAAATTGTATAAGTTTAGATTTTAACCAGTTTTTTTTTTCTTTTGCAGCTGTTTAAAATTACGTATTGCAACTCCTGTCTCCAAAGAAATATAGAACAAATTCAATAACATATCTCCTAGGGTCTGTTCAGATCAAAATGCAATATAAAAAATTCAGAGTATAATAAAGAATTTATTTTGTTCCATTTTGTAGGTAGGTAATGTTTCTTGGTATTCAACAAAAAAAGTTTCTTGACAACAGTAACAAGTTATAACTTTGGCTAATGGGGCTCCACCCCTTCTATTGTTGTTTTTTGTTGAAGATAAATCAGTTATCCTTCCTAAAACTTTAGTTACTTAAATTCACTTTTTCAAAGTCTTTACTTTCATCTTTTTACTAACTTCTCTCTGCTATAAGTACCATGGTAATTTATTTTATACACTAGCTAAACAAACTATCTCCTTATGATAAGAGGTTATACATCTGTATTTCATTATCTCTTATTTCGAGTGTCATTTTGCTTAGAATGTTAGTAAGGACTGTAAAATTTCCAAATATTAGTTTATACATTAGATTTAAATATAATTTCTGTTTATATGTAAAACTAGACACATATAAATTTCACAGAACACTTAAACTGTTATATTTGTATTAGTGAACTTGGAAACCACTTGGCGTTATATATCGATCCCGCTGCCTCATATTTTAAGTAGTAATTTCTCTGTTCACTGTTTCCAAACAGTTGCTTAACATAATTAACAAAAAGGTTGTTATTAATAGTTTTGTAAGCGTCGATCGTTGACCGTCCCTTTCTGAAGCCGTACTGACGGGGGCATAAGAAGCTGCCGGGGACTTATGCCCCCGTCAGTACGGCTTCAGAAAGGGACGGTCAACGATCAACGCTGTCACGGAAGTTCAGAGAGCTGTGGAGAGAGCCGAGAGCCACAACCATTTCTCCCGCCGAGTAGTGCTTCTTGTTACGCCTGATGTCAAGAATGCCTTCAACTCGGCAAGGTGGGTCGATATGTTGGATGCGCTTCGCAACACCTTTCGTATTCCTGCATATCTGTTGCGGCTCATCGAGGATTATCTACGCTCTCGAAGCCTGATCTATGACACGAGGGACGGAACGCGGACGATGGAAGTCACTTCTGGTGCCGCACAAGGTTCAATACTCGGCCCGGATCTCTGGAACGTTGCCTATGACAGCCTCCTGAGGTCCGAGATGCCTGAGGAAACCACTTTGGTTGGGTACGCCGATGACGTCGCAGCTCTCATTGCTGCACGCAACGTTGAGCTGGCCCAACTAAAGTTGAACCGAGTTATGCGGGTTGTCAACAACTGGATGTCCGATCACGGTCTCTCGCTTGCTCTTAGTAAGACGGAGATCGTGATTCTCACGAAGAAGAGGATCGACACCGTCGTCCCGTTTCGAGTGGGAAGGGAGGTGGTCACATCAACTCGTGCCGCCAAATACCTTGGGGTTATGGTGGACACCAAGTTAAGCTGGAGGGATCAAATCTTCCGTACGGCGGACAAGGCCGCTAAGGTAGTTACTCACCTTAGTAGGCTGATGGCCAATGTCGGGGGTCCCCGATCCAGCAGAAGACGTCTGTTAATGTCCGCGGTCCAGTCCGTGCTCCTTTACGGGGCAGAGGTGTGGGCAGGCGCTCTAGATAAGGAGTGCTACAGGTTGCGACTCGCCCGGGTTCAGCGTCAAGATGCGCTCCGGGTGTGTTCCGCCTACCGGACAGTGTCCGAGCCTGCCGTCCTGGTGGTTGCCGGAGTCATCCCTGTCAAGCTCTTGGCAGGGGAGAGGAAAGCGATTTATCAGAGACGTGGCGAGATCGGCAAGGACATGGCAAGAACAGAAGAGCGCTCCCGAACCTTCCAGCAGTGGCAACACAGCTGGGAGCACGACACCCGAGGACGATGGACTGCGCGACTTATCAAGCAGGTCCAACCATGGGTGGAACGGCGGCATGGGGAGGTGGACTACTATCTGACCCAATTTTTGACAGGTCACGGCTATTTTTGGTCGTACCTGAACCGGATGGGAAAGACCGGTTCACCGGACTGCATTTATTGCCCGGGTGTTCCCGACGATGCGGAACACACATTCTTCCGCTGTCCCCGTTGGGAAGGGCCCCGCCTGGAGGCCACACAAATATTTGGTGCATTTTCGGTGGACTCGGTCTGCCAAAAGATTTTGGAGGATGAGGGCAACTGGGATTGTTTGTCACAGTTCGTCCGGGGCATCCTCCTGGAAAAGAAAACCGATCTGGACCGCGAAGTGGCCCAGATCCCTTGATAGAGCGGCTGGATAAGGAGCGAGCCCGACGGGCGTAAGCCAAATTTAGGCCTAGCCTGACGTAATGTGATAAACAATTCCAGGTTAGATTCCTAAAGAGTAGAGGAGGTTTTTTAGTGGGTAAACTCGTTTTTTAGGGGAGCCCCACACTACAGGCTGGCCACCTGTGTGCGTAATGCATTTTTCCGCCTCTCCCTCAAAAAAAAAAAAAAAAAAAAAAAAAAAAAAAAAAAAAATAGTTTTGTAAGAAAATTGTATAGTCCTACATTTAGGGCCGGTTTTCCCAAAAACATGAGTTTAGGTTTAAACTTGCTTTGAGAAACCGGCCCTTAGTGTTTAATGTCAAGTAGAATAATTGTTTGACTATTGTTGTCAGGAAACGTCAGATACCAGATACCCTACCGTACTAGAATCACTAGTAAATCGTGTGTTTTGAAGTCAGACACTTGCAATTGACTGTGACACCCGTTCATTCAACCATATTATATACTAGTGTGAAGTTGGTACCTCAAATGACAAAAACATTACCTATGATTATTATTAAAAACATGCAGGATTCTTACTTGTAAGTTGGATTTATTTTTGTGTATATGATGCACTTATTTTTATTTCAACTTAAAGTTATCAGTTATAAACATGGGATTCAGGATTTAAATCCCAAAAATAATATCTTACACAACTTTCAAAGTCTATTATAAGAATAATAAGAATAAGAATAATTTATTTCTCCATAAAATAACACACTTTACATTAAGTACACATAAAAACACCAAAAGTACAAATATTACAATATTATTTGAATAATAGATGCCAGGCCTGACCTTAGGTATAAGGAGAAACCTGACTTTCCTCCAAGGCATAGCCTGTTTGGAGGCTTTATTATAATTTGAGAATTAATTGTATTATTAAAGTCTATCATAAATAAACATTTACCTTAACCTTCTTCCTTAGTGGCCCGTGGTAAATCTACTAAGTATAGATTTTTTCCAAACCAGTTTAAACGAAAATCTTAAAAGTAAGAT
This sequence comes from Neoaliturus tenellus, assembly GCA_030545055.2. NCBI lineage: Eukaryota > Metazoa > Arthropoda > Insecta > Hemiptera > Cicadellidae > Neoaliturus > Neoaliturus tenellus. The sequence continues at coordinate 50,036,943 of CM061533.1, read as the reverse complement.
GACCATATGTTAAATTAAATGGAATAAATTTTCAGTAAAACTTGTTTGGGAATGTAGCTTTTATTTTATTATTTATATAGAAATAAATAAATAGAATTTAAATAAAAATTTATATCCAACACTAATATATTTGTAAGACCCGTAACATTTAGATAATGAATACAGAAAAGAATTTCGTCCTCCTTTTTAATATCATTTATGATACTTTCAAGTTTTAGTTGAAGGAATAATAAAGAAAATAATATATATTTTATAAAGGCTTTAACAGTCTAACTCAGAAATTTAACATTGGTTTTAACGTGTACTTGTAAGAAAAAACACAAAAGAAGAAAAAAAACATGGTGAATACAAAAAAGAGGTTTTATATTGTTTGATGCAATAATGATCTCCGGCTATGAAATTATGCAGATATAATAACTCAAGTCATATTATTTATTTGTGACTTTCCCTTTGTTATGTTTGAAATTTCTATCTACGTCGTGAATAAAACATTTAAACTTTGAGTATTTCTTTACTTGTTAAGGTGGATGTAATTTTTTTATGTTTTGTTCATTTAAAAAACAATCAAAAACTACACTTATGTAAGATGTTGATGTTTTAAGATGGGACTAATGTGATTGTAATATAATGTTCTGATTTTAAAACAAAGTAAGATATATTCATCAAAAATACTTACTTGTTTTAAAATTTAAGACCTTGGATTAATAACTAATGAACTAAAATTATAAATGTTCGTAAATAGGCGAAAAATACAAGCATAATTAATAACTATTCCTTGCTAATTAAATTCGAGTTACAGCATGAGGTTTACATTTACACTCCTTTGCACTTAAATATACCTAGAAACACGTAAATAACGTAAAATATACTTAAATTTACCTATATTTTACGTTATATATATATATATATATATATATTCTTTTTTCACAAAAGTAGTTAGATTTGGTTACTTCTGGCTCAGGTCAGCTGCCCCGGAAGCCACGTGCCGGGGCACATAGCTTCCGGTCATATATTAAATGAGGGGTGAGGAGGTGGGGTGAGCGTTTGAAGTAGATTTGCGCATAAATTAAAAGTTAGTTCAAGACTGAAATTCAACAATTTGGGGTTGAACAAAATGTGCGCATAAATTAACCGGGTTCAACTAAAACTTCGCATAAATTAAAAGTTAGTTCAAAACTGAAATTCAACAGTTGAACAAAAGTAGAAGTTAGTTGAAAAGGAGAGGGGATAATTGCTTCAAGGTCATCCGGAGGAAGTTTTAAAAAAGACTGAACTTCTAAGAGTTCAGTTTAACGGCGATCGTCGTACAGGTCAGTCGAAACCGACGAGCGACCGAAGAATAGCTTCAAGATCATTCCTCGCCGTCGAAGACACATCCGAAACTTGGACAGGGTCCTGTGGATTCGGTGAAGGCGAAGTTCTCGGAGGATTCTCCCTCGGGTGGGTAGTAGACGATATTTCGTGAACTTGTACTTGTTCTTGGTTTGTATCCATCTTCTTGTAGTGTGTAATTTAGAGCGGAGTAGTTGTCGGTCGAAGAGCGTATAGAAGAATGAAACAGGAATTGTCGTGAGCGCACTTATATAAAGAAGGGTGGGGGTAAAATATGAAAACCTGCTGAACACAGTCGATAGGTGTAACAAGTTCGAAGTTGTGGAAACGTAACATCGAACGCAAAATGTTGTGAATAACATTATCATCAACGTGAACCTGCGAAGTTCTAACAGAGTATAACGGGTTAAAACTTAATTTCTTCCTCACTTTTGTTAAACTTGTTTTAGTCTTTGAAACCGAAGGTTTGGAATTATTTCGTAATATATGTTGTGTCCGCAAAAGTTTCAATTTCAAACATTGCGTATCCATCACAAGAAGTATGTCAGACGTGTAGAAGTGAGAACAAGACTGATGAATGAGATATAACGTCGAGCACGCGAAGGTGATTCAAACAGGACGACATGTGCTAATGTAAATGAAATTTCAGGTTAGTAGCAATTAGACTTGTATAATGAAGTTGGCGAAACGTATATATAATGAGTAGGAAGGATGCGAACAACACAAATGCGAGTTAATTAATGGTCGCGGCGCGATGAACAATCTCCTTTTTATAACGGCTATCGCGTGGGAAGATCAGTTCCGCATGAGCGCTCAAGTGGAACCTCCCGTGTTCACTCAAGCGGAACCCCCCCCCCCCCCCCGTGACTAATCAAGCGGAACCCCCCCCCCCCCGGTGTTCACTCAAGCGGAACCCCGCCGGGTCGATGACCGGTCAATGGCCGGTCACGACCGGTTGCTAACCCCATCTAATTACCACACTTCACATCCCATGCCAGCCATCAACTACTATTGTTTCAATGAAACAGAATTAAACATGGCAGCCACCATGGAAAATTCTAACCTCAAACCTTGGTTTTACGTCACTGCGCATGCGCCGCTCCCACTCCTTCGTTTCATTTTTATGCTGCTATAACTTGTACTGGAGTGAGCCAACTTCACGCTACGGCGCCTAGTCCTGTATTACTCACTTTAGCGCTACTGCGAATGCGTCTAGTCTGTATTACTTACTTTAGCGCTGCAACGAGTTCTCCGGATCGGAATCACTCCTCGCTATTGCGCATGCGCCTAGTCCTGTATTACTCAATTTAGCTCTATTGTGCACGGAAAGTTCTAACCTCAAACCTTGGAATTTACGTCGCTGCGCATGCGCCACCCCCACTCCTTCGTTTCATTTTTACACTGCTGCGAACTGGAGTGGATTGAAGACCGTACTGGAGTAAAACAATTCCCCCACCACTGCATTAATTACCCCCACCACTCGAAAACCCGAGGAGCGATACGAGCCCGATTTTCGCGTCAGTCGTCAACGAGTTTTCATAGCGAAAAGTCGTTGGCGACTCGGTAAGAGGTTCAAATATATAGTAGGCCTATATATATTTGAACTTCTTATACTACGTTGCGTTCTTTAATGCAATGTGGTATGTGTGTGTGTGTGTGTGTGTGTAAATATTAGTTGTAAGTTGCACTTAATTTAAGAATTAATTTGCGCATTGCGATGTTAGTTATAAGTTGTGTTTAGCGTTAAGGTTTATTAATTTTAAGAATAATGATGGTATTTGGTTGTGTTGAATTATTTGATATTTAATAATGATGTGTTGTTAGTTTTAAGTGTTGGTATTAATAATTAATGTTGTTGTTTTGCCTTTCAGCTAGATGATAGGGGGTAGATTAACTGTAAATTCAGAAGTTCTGTTGAACTTCACTTAGAAGGGGTGGGACATCCGCACTAGCGGACTAGGTTTTTGCATTTTGTTTAGGAATATGATGGGTGGGATTAGTTGGGTGGGTGTTAGAGTTGCGTTTCTGCATTAGGTGTTCCAGTTTCCCTTCGAATTCACGGTTACGGTAGACCCGGACCGGACCGTTACGGTAGACCCGGACGGTCCAAACAAAATTGCGTCGATGTCCCTTGCAGAACGTAACTAGTGGGTTGGGAGTGGGAACCGTTAGGCAAACAGGGTGGTGGGAACAGTTACTACTGTTCCCATCACCTTGGTTCTTTATAAGTCTTAAATGACCTTGACCCACTTTCGGAAGGGTCAATGACCAACCCCCCCCCCCCGTGTTCACTCAAGCGGAACCCCCCCCCCGAAAATTAAAATGCCTATAACTCGATAATGGATTGACGGATTAGGACAAGCGATACATCATTGAAAAGGTCTATGTAAGATGAACATTTTAGTAAAAGAAGAATTTAGCTATCTTATTTTAGTCAAAAGTTATGCGAATTATTTGAAATAAATACCCCCTCTCTTTCCTTCCCTCCCACCTTCCCCCACTTAACGGCTGTTAACCCTTCTCATTAGCATACCGTTATAAAAGACGCATCGACCACGGCTAACATTTCATTCTGATTCCAGACGTTACGCTGCGAACTGCGAATAGAACTACCACGATGTCATCCCTTCCGACTACAACTTCCACTACAGCCTGCTCTTCTATCACAAGTTCAACTTCTACTTCTACTACGGCTTCAACTCCAGTCAAAAAAACTCTTCGCTTGAAAAATGCTCCCGATTGGTATAAGAAGCAACTAGACTCGAAACCTTCAACTTCTGGAGCTCCTCTTCCCCCGACCAACAATAGCATACGTCGCAGCATATTTTCACCGCCTTCGTCTTCAAATGACTCCACACCGCCTTCAACTTACATGCCGCCACCGCAGAAGCCAGCTCCTCGTCCTACTACCCCTTCATTTGAAACCTTGCTTCATTGTCTTAGTACACCTGTCATTCCACTGTCACCATTGCCTCCTACCCCACCACTTACTATTCCTAAAGATCACGCCTATCCTAAAAATAAATCTCCTAAGTCTGCTCCTTCAGAGCGTTTCCAATTATTAAAAGAAGAGCGTCGTAGGGCATTTAGCCGTCCCACTACTTGCCCTGAAATGCTCGCTAGGGGAATTAAGAAAGGATCAGCTTGTGGTAGGAAATGTGTTAAGAACGAACGTTTCTGCCGTGTACATATCGTAAAACATCTTTCCGAACCACAACTGACAGAAATCCCCACTGTTGAAGACGATCCTGAAATAATATCCGTCAGAGGAGAGAGGCTTAAGAAAGGTTTGAGATATTTTTTTCTAAGTGTTGTTGACCACCAACACATATTGGCAAAATGTAACGGCAATAAATATAAAATTAGAGTTTGTAAGAATTTGTGTAAAGAGAAGAGACTTATCAATTTAAGTTCTCAAGACTTTCTCCTCAGGGATAAAAAGGATCGTATTACAAGGTGGGGACGTAAACAGTAAATTCACATAGTTTTTCCAAATTTTGCTAAAAAAATAATGGGGGAGAAACACAATGCGTTATAGCGTTGTGTTTCTCCCCCATTATTTTTTAACACTCTAAGTCTCGTGACCTACTTTTCTAAGGTCGTTGTACAGTTATATGACCTGTCTGACTTGCATTGTTTGCTGGTGTAGCTTCATATAGCGTGCAAAGAATGGTTCCTAATGAAATCTCATCAACATTCAAAGACAGAGACTGTTGTTTTGCAAGTTAATTAGTCTTGAAATAATGAAGTAGGAAACGTATATGTAATGAGTAGGAAAGATGTGAACACCGCAAATGCGAGTTAATTAGTGGTCGCGGCGTGATGAACATTTGTCTTCATTATCACACAACGACTATCTCGTGAGAAGATCAGTTCCGCATGAGCACCCAAGTGGAACCCCCCCCCCGTGTTCACTCAAGCGGAACCCCCCCTCCCCCCGAGAATTAAAAATGGCTATAACTCGATAATGGTTTGATCGATTACGACAAGCGATACATCATTGAAAAGGTCTATGTAAGACGAACATTTTAGTAAAAGAAGAATTTGGTTATCTTATTTTAGTCAAAAGTTATGCAAATTATTTAAAATAAATATCCCCTCTCCTTCCTTTTTCCCTACCTCCCGGGTCACCTCTTACCCCTCTCATTAGCATATCGTTATAAAAGCGAAGCAAGCATTGTTCACTCCTTCATTCTGCTTTCACGCGCCACACTTGTTGTTTCGTCTCTGCCGTTATTATTTGCTTTAAAATGCTTCCTCACCATAGTGAAAACTTCAATCCTTCCGAAATTGCTGATGTTTTCCAACAGCCTGAAGAAGATGTGATAGATTATTATGATAGTAGCAGTGACAATGAAAATGATAGTAGCAGTGACAGTGAAGATGAAGATGTAATTGAACTTGATGAACAAATGAGACCAATCTACATCGATGAACAATTTCCTTTTGATACAATAGAAAGATTTATTACGGAAGCACACAAATGGCTAAATTTAGGATTCAATGTTATAATTGGTTCAGCTATTGTGTATAATGACAGTAGGTTCTTCTGTGTAACACCAAATACTAGAGAACGTATGTTGACTTGGCAGGATGATGTTATGAAGTGTTATGAGCTCGAAGTTAGCATTGGTGGCTACTTTGTCGCACAAGTGGTCTAATAACCACATTACCCTTCCCTCACCCCCACCCTATCCCCTCCCAATCCTTATTCCTTCCCCTTCCCCATTTTTAAAACTAATAAAAGGCGGACTATGAACCTCCAGGTTTTTAGTCTGTACTTGCACCGTCAAGATGAGTACTAGACTTGATGGTTTTATAGCCAATGATATTAATATATGGAGTTTGATAACAAACTTGCGTATTAAAATTGAAGAAACAATTATGGCAAACAATGGGATAGGAGTTATTGTTATTGTTTCATTACTAAGACATATTGATTTTTTGTATGATATAAAAGTAACAATCAACAATATTAATGAACTATTTCCCTGGACAATATTTATTCGTGATGAAGTTGAAAAGCAGAAAATTATAGTAGATGTGCTAGCAATGAAATATAACCTAGATAGAGAAGAATAGCTACAAAATCCTCTCCCCACCTTCCTTCACGTTGTGCAAAAAAAGTGGGGGTAGAAGTATATAAGACTAAGTAAGCGATACATAGTTTGTTATTCGAGGTAAAAGAAGTGGTGAACAAATATGTTGTCTAAAGATACTCCATTTGTTAATTATTTTGAAGTTAAAAATGTTTATATTAATACAAATGAAATGGAAGAAGACAATATAGAGGAAAATTATAACGAAACTGATAATGATTCCACGATGGAAGAAGAAATGGTACAGTTTGAACAAGAACTTTTTGAAGAAATGATAAACGATAGTGACGAAGATATAGTTAAGGAAGCTATTGATACATTTATATTAGATTCATCGTTGGATTCACCCATATCACCTTTATTGTCTTCTGAATCCGAATCCGAATTGGACTAAGGTAGTTCCCCCACTTTATTATTCAAACAAGTCTTATAAATTGAGAGTTTTGTCATTAGTAAGTCAGCATTTGTTGGAGCTACATGTATGGTTAATAATGTCTCCTAGAGATAATTCTTTTATACAATTAATTGAAATTGTGAGACAACGAAATATTACGTTAGTTCAAGAAGAAGATGAAGTTGAAACAACCGACACAATACAAAATCCTGTAGAAGAAGCGATGGAAGTAACAGAAATTGATCAAGAACCTTCAATGATGGAAATGGTTGAAACACAAAATGAATCTCAAGATGTGGAAGAAACTGTTTCATATTCAGTTTTTTGGGAATTTGCGTCAAATATATTTGTTGTAATTCAAATTGAAGCTATTAATTCTGAAGAAGTGGTGGGGGAAAATTCTCCCCACCACTAGCTTAAAGTTGGTGGGGGAATGTTCATAAATGTGTTGGTTATTTGCGTAGAAGCTTATTCGTCAGGAAACTGTCGACTAAAAATGTTCAATCCTAACGCACCTACAGAACCTTCTTCGAGTAACTGTCTAGTAAAAACGTTTCGTGCTGTACCTTTTGAACCTTCGTACTATAAAATGATAGGTATTCATGAGATTGCAATCAATGATCAAAAACTGTTCAAAATATTCTGTTCTCGACTTGATAGAACCTTACGTTTACCACCAAATACGTTCACCTACAGGCTACCTCTGATAGACAAAGATGATGTAAGCAAAATACCAATGATTCAAGTGAAATTTCTGGAAGATGGAATTCTTGTTAATTTAAGAGAAGTATATCATAATGACTATTCGAAAAGAATAGCTTTCAACTTTCTTAAGGAAAATATAGGACGTGAAATATACCAGTATCCAGAACCATTTTACAGATACCTTTTTGAAAATGGAGCAAGTGTAACGGTGGAAATAAGTATTAAATTAATGTAATTCTCCCCACCACTAGCCTAAAGTTGGAGGGGGGAGTGCATAAATGTGTTGGTTTTCTGCGTAGAAGCTTATTCTTCGAGATATCGTTGACCAAAATGTTTCGTCATATTCCTTGTGATCCAACTTCTTTGTTAAGGGAGAATCAAAGATTGAAAAGACTAGAAAAGGAAAAACAAGACCGACAAGATATGAACATGGAGTTCAATCGACTACAATTTCAAATACCTGGAATTGCAATGGGAGCACCAAAATTGAAAACCCTACACTGGGCTGGAAGTTACATCAAGTATTTAAAACTACAAATCGAAGCAAGAGATTTAAAATTGAAGAAAGTGGAAATGGAAAATCGAGAAATGAAGAAACTAATATCACACATGTCTGGTAATACTACAGTTCAAAAAGGTGAAGAAGAAGGAAAAGAAATATTAGGAATCTAAATTATCAACAATCTTCTTAGAGAATGGGGAATAGATCACTTTGTGGTAATGGAATAACATGCCGCTTAGTGATCTATTCCCAGTTCTCGCTTGATATACAATGACCTTGACCTATATAAAAGTGGTGGGGGGAAAATCATATAAGAAAGAGGTTTTAGATGTAACTATCAGTATAAGTCTAACACGATGGATAGGTTGTTGGTTCTGTGTTTACAAGAAATTATCAATAATGGGTTTCTTTACCATTATATTATGAGATCAAATGAGTGTAAAATACCTAAAGCAATTCGTGAAATGCTCATTGAATTTAAAAGAGACAATTATGGATTTGCTATCTATCTTGCTTATACTTTTAAAGATGGTACAAAAATGTGTCATGATTGTGGAAAAGCGTCTGTTTTAGATTTTGAACAATTCCAAGATGATGGAGGTAGGTTAGTTCATCTTGTAAAAGGTCAAATAATGAAATTCGAAACATGTAATAACACCTGCGACATTTGTGCACAGTGTTTGTTTGAATTTATTAAGTATCGTGCATTCAAACCATAATACCCCTTCCACATATAAAGGAGAGGGAGAAAAGAGTGGGGGGTTATAACTAGGTGGGGGAACGTGTATAAATGCAGGTTGTTTGAAGAGAGTTTTATTATTGTTGCGGCATTGTAAGAAACATCATGGAATTCGAAGTGTGTCATTTCAAGATTAAATATGAAGAGTGGACCTCTGTTGCAAATTTCATATCATCGAAAGAAGAAGAAAACAAGTTAATGCAAGTTTATTGTTACATAGAAAATGAGGAAAGCCATCACAAGGTGATGAGCTATCTAAACAGACCGAATGTATCGTCGAGGAGTCCTGAATTTGTCAAATACTTGAAAGAGGAAGACGCAGATGTCACATTGGAAGTATGGTATAAAATTTGAAATGTGGAAAAACAAGTATAAATAATTATGGTGGGGGGAAGAATTTATAAGTCGGTGGTGGGGGAAATGTGATAAAAGAAGTAAAACTTAAAAAAAGAGTTCACTCTGTACGACAACAGTGAAAGATGACTGATCCTTCTGCAACACCAGTACTTTCAACTACAGATTGCCACCAAAACTTAGAACCGAAGATGTATTGCAATACTCCAACAACAAATTATTATCAAGCTCAACGGCCGCAAGTATCTCATTGTACTTCAACATCAGTGTTAAAAATGTCAAAACCATATCCAGATTGTATGTACGAGCCTATAACACCATCTTCGGCAAGACTAAGGAAAAACCTAAAAATGAGAGAAAGGTGCAAGAAAGAAAAGATAGAATTTGCAAAATTGCAACTAATAGTGCCTTCCATTCAAGTTGGATGTAGCAGACTGAAAACTTTAGAAAAAACTAACGCATATTTGTTACAATTGTTGGAAACTATTGAAGATTTGAAGAAGAAAAATGGACATTCCACCAAGTAATATTCAAACACTCATTCCCCCAGAAAAACCAAAAAAAAGATAAAAATAACAAAAACCCAAAAAAATTAGATGTAGAATAGAGAGCGAGGAATAGATCACTTTGTGGTAATGGACTAACATGCCACTTAGTGCTCTATTCCTCGTTCTCGCGTTAATACCATATGACCTTGACCTATATTAGTAGGGTGGGGGAAATTGAAAGTGGTGGGGGAAAGTGTATAAAAGACGAGTGTACTATAGTCGAATTATTCTGAAAGCGAACTTGTCACGAGTATGGACTTGACTACAAGTAAAGACAATAAGAAACAAAGGCTTCGGGAAATGGCTAAGGCAAGAGAGTCTAGAATAAAGTTTAAGTTTTACAGACTACAGAGATTGATTCCTGGTGTTATGTTAGGTGAAATACGAACAAGAACGGTGGATAAAGCAGCTGATTACATTAATGAGTTACATACAGAACTAATGATAAAACAAGCAAAAATAGAAGAATTGGAACAAATAATAAGACGACACATTGAAATTTCAAACAGTCAACCAATAAACTATGTAACAAAAGATTCAAATTAAACAAAAAAAAAAAAAAAGGAAATGGATTTGGACTTTGGTTATTGATTGAACACTTCTTAGAGAATGGGGAATAGATCACTTTGTGGTAATGAAATAACATGCCGCTTAGTGATCTATTCCCAGTTCTCGCTTAATCTAAAATGACCTTGACATACTTATCAAAATATCATATAAGCCGAATCACAAAGAGTTATTCCTCATTTACTTGAAATGGCCCCTGTGGACAACACCGATTATCCAAGGAAACCTCTTATTGAAATATTGTATAAAATTCAACTAGACGATTTTAATATGGAAGAAGATGATAATAACAGTGAAACATCAGAAGTAGAAAGTGTAAATGATATGGATGTAGATCTAACAACATCAGAAGTAGGAAGTGTAAATGATGTGGAGAATGAAAATTTGGATATGGATGTAGTAATGTCAGAATCTTCATCATCGTTTGAATATGAAGAAGTACATACTGAAACCCCAACTGGAATAGAGAACACAAATGAACAATCAGTTAGTAGAAGATTAATGTTTCGTCCAAGACGTTTGTTTTCCTCGGATAGTGAAGAAGAAGAAGAGGATAATGATGATGATGAAATAGTGGTGGGGAAACCGTTATAAAAGCGGGACCGTCAGAGCCCATTTCATTTCTCGGCGAAATTTCGAAGAGTAAACATCGTCAACATGTATCATTGCGATAAATGTTTGGAATCGTTTCACGATGAAATTCTACTAGATATACATAAAGAACTAATTCACAACAACACAGAAGAAGATCAAGAACAACAAGAAGAACAAGAAGAACAAGAAGAAATAACAGCAACATCTTCAACTACTTTACCGAATCTACAAGTATTTGCTTTACCCGGTAAAGTAGTAATGCATCATAAGATTCAAAATGAAAACTTGAACTTAGAAGAATTTATTAGAGAAGCAAAACTAATCGTAAGTAAAACTTTAAAAGAAGAATTGAAAAGATTGAATTTTCTTAAATTTGGTTTACTACTAGAAGCTATGTTTATAAATGCACAAGAAGAATTATCACCAAGAGGATTCATAACAAAAAACCGAACCATCATGGAAAGTTCAAACATTGATTCAATAGTCGAGAATTGTATAGAAGAAATATTAACTAAACTTCAGGAACACGAAGGAAGAGGATCCGGATGGAGTCTTACAAGTATTGAAGTATTAGATATAAGAGTTCACAAACACGGATATGGACTAATGGGATCTAGTTACATTCCTTTGCCAAAAATAATTGAAAATACAAAATCTTGTATTAATGTTCAAAATGAAGATAATGAATGTTTTCGCTATGCTATGACGACAAAGTTTGTATCACAAAATCCATGTAGACCCAACCAAGAATATGAAGACGCAAGACACAGGTACAATTTTCAGGGAATAACATATCCCGTTTCTACGAAAGATATATCAAAATTTGAAAAGAAAAATCCCGGCACGTCTATTAATGTTTTTGCATTAGATAGTTCAAACAAAGTGTATCCTTTACGTATTGCAAAAGAAGAGCTACCAGATCATACGGATTTACTACTACTAACGCGAGGAGATGTGTCTCACTATGTGTACATAAAGCAATTCGATCGTCTTGTTAATAAGCAACTTTCAAAAAATCGAAACAAAAAGTTGATTTGTAAGAGATGTTTTAATTTTCAACGAGAAGGAAGACAAGGAAGAGAATGGTTACAAGAACACAAAAGATTATGTAACAATAATTATGAAGCAAAGATTAATTTACCTTCGGAAAACAGAGCATTCGTTACATTTGAAAAGGTTCATCATCAATACCGTATCCCTTTAGTTGTGTATGCGGATTTTGAATCAACACTTGTTCCAGTTGAAGATGAAAATTGTGAAGCAAGAAAAAGTGTAAAGTATCAATGCACAAACCAAACAGTTTTTGTTTAATGGTCAAATCAACATTATCAGAAGAACATTTAAACAGATATGGATTAACTTCAGAACCTCTAGTATATCGTGGTGAAAATGCGGAAAAAATATTTCTTGATCACCTATATTCAATAGCTGGAAATACACAAAGATTATATACAAATATTGTACCAATGAAACCGATGGACGAAGAAGAAGAAATTCAACATGAAAATGCGACTCACTGTTTCTTGTGCAAAAATGATTTTACTATTGAGAATTATAAAGTTAAAGATCACGACCACCTCACAGGATATTACAGGGGTGCTGCTTGTAATAAATGCAACTTGAGCTATCGTTTACCACTATTTATCCCTGTGGTTCTGCATAATCTTAGTGGGTACGACGCTCATTTTATAATACCTGAATTAGGAAGAGACGACGGTAAAATCGATGTGTTAGCTGAAACTTCAGAGAAGTTCATAAGTTTTTCCAAAGAAGTTGGAAATGTCAAACTAAGATTCTTGGACTCCTACCGATTTTTGCCGTCGAGTTTGTCTAAACTTTCTGAAAACCTAAGGAAACAAGATTTAATCGAAACAAAGAAGATTGTAAATAACGACAAACTGGATCTGGTACTTCGAAAAGGTGTTTTCCCATATGATTACATAGACAGTTTAAAAAGATTTAATGAAACATCACTACCTCCAAAAGAAGAATTTAAAAGTAAACTGTACGACATGGATATATCTCAAGAGGATTATGATCATGCATGCAAAGTATGGAACGAATTAGGATTTAGAACATTGGGGGAATATTCAGATTTCTACGTTAAATTAGATGTGACTTTATTATGTGATGTGATGGAAGAATTTAGAAATACATGTTTTGCGTCATATGGATTAGACCCTCTTCATTCGTACACTTCGCCTGGACTAGCGTGGCAAGCCATGTTAAAAGAAACAAATTGTAAAATACAACTTCTTACAGATATAGATATGGTGTTGATGTTAGAATCAGGAGTTCGAGGAGGATTGACGCAAAGTGTAACACGTCATGTCAAGGCGAACAATAAATATTTGCCCGATTATGATGCATCAAAACCAACAACATTCCTGGGTTATTTTGATGCAAATAACTTATACGGATGGGCAATGTCGAATCCCCTTCCATATGATAATTTCAAATGGATAGACCCAGAATCAATTGGAAACATAATGGATATACCGAAATATGGAGAAACTGGTTACATATTCGACGTCGATTTTGAATATCCCGAACATCTTCACGACGAACATTATGATTTACCACTTCTTCCGAAGACTGAAATTTCTCCAACTGGAAGATGGCCAAAATTATTGATGACTTTAACCAACAAGTCTCGGTATGTTGGACACTACTGGATGATACAACAGGCCTTAGACTTGGGATTGAGAATTACAAAAATTAATCGAGTACTACAATTCTCTCAATCTTGTTGGTTAAAACCGTACATTGACAACAACACAAGAAGAAGAGCCGCCGCTACATCAAGTTTTCAAAAAGATTTCTTCAAACTAATGAACAACGCAATATTTGGCAAGACTTTGGAAAACAAAAGGAAACATAAGGATATCAAATTGGTAACTGATCCAGTAAAAGTACAGAAATTAGTGCAACAACCAAACTTTGGTTCATCTGTAATTATTAATGAAAATCTAGTTGTTATTTCCATGAACAAGAAGTCAGTTCTAATGGATCGTCCTTTGTATCTAGGAATGTCAATCTTGGATATTTCTAAAACACACATGTACGAGTTTCATTATAAGAAGATGGTTAACTATTATGGAAGAGAGAACATTGGTATTGCATATATGGATACGGATGCACTAATTTACTGGATTAAAACAAATGACATGTACGAAGATCTACGCACTTTTATGTATAAAGATGATTTCGACTTTTCCGATTATCCCAAGGACCATCCAAATTACGACTACGACAGAAACAAGAAAGTATTGGGAAAATTTAAAGATGAAACAAATGGTGTGCCGATGATGGAAATTGTAGCATTAATGTCCAAACTATATTCATTTCAACTGTACATAAGCGAAAGGAACGAACATCAAGTCACGAAGAAAGCCAAAGGAATAAAAACCTCTTTCCTGAAGAAGAACGTACAGTTTGAACATTATAAAAGATGTTTGTTTGAAAATGTTGAAACAACTGCAACATTTAACACCATAAGAAGCTTCAACCATCGTCTTTTCAGTGTGAAGCAAACCAAATCGGCATTGAGCTATAAGGATGACAAGAGATACATCCTTGAAGACAACATAAGAACTCTGCCATTTGGACATTACTCTCTAAACCCTATCGACCAGTAAACCTATTCTTCGTCCTCTGCCTTCTTCCTTTTTTCCTTTCCGTAAAGAAGAGGGGACATGGCAAGCCCAATGCCATGTTCCCTCTTTTTTACACTAATATGAAATGGCCTTGACCTATATTCAAACTATATAAAAGAGAATGGAACTGTTGTACGGATCAGTATTTTTACAAGCGATGTGCAAGCAACACCTGAAGATGGAAAGTGTAAAGGACAAGATTGTAAATGAACTACATAAACCAGCAAGAAGACGATTTCCAAGAAGAAGTACAATTATAAAGGGAATGAATGATCTGTATCAAGCTGATCTCATTGAAATGATACCGCACAGTAAATTAAACAAAGGTTTCAAATATATTTTAACAATTATAGACTGTTTTACTAAAATAGCTGACGCTTTACCATTGAAGGATAAGACTGGTAAAAGTGTTACAAAAGCTATGGAAACAACGATACAAAGAAATAAATTCAAAATCAAACATCTACAGACCGATGATGGAAAAGAATATTTTAATAAAGACTTTGGAGCTTTAATGAAGAAATATCAAATAAATCATTATTCTACAAATTCTGAAGTTAAAGCTTCAATAATTGAAAGATTTAATAGAACATTGAAAGGAGCGATGTACAAACAATTTTCAAAACGAGGATCATACGTGTGGTATGACATATTACCACAACTTATAAAAGAGTATAACAACAAATATCATCGTACCATCGGAATGAAACCTATCCAAGTAAACAGCGCAAATGCTAAGGTTGTATTACAACGCATCAGAAATAATACAACACCTAAATTGGAAAAGTTGCAACCAAAAAAGTTTAAAGTCAACGATAAAGTTCGTATAAGCAAATACAAAGGTGTATTTAGTAAAAGATATCTACCAAATTGGACTAATGAAGTATTTACAGTTTATAAAGTGCAACCAACTATACCTGAAACTTACTTATTAAAGGATAACAAGGGTGAATTACTTCAAGGTGGATTCTACGGACATGAATTGTTGAAATCAACAGTCGGTGATGTATATCTTGTTGAAAAGGTATTACAAAGGAAAAAGGATATAGTTAAAGTCCGGAGGTTAGGATTCGATAAAAGTGAAGATTCTTGGATTCCTTCAAAAGACTTGGTATAGTAATTTAATAGCTCATTGTGTGTTTAACCTTGACACAAGATGGAGATTGTACAACAAAAAGATCGATTTAATATCAATAATATTGATGAATTGACGGTTGACAATGATAAGTTAAATCATGGTAAACATGGTGAACTACTACCAAATACGATAAGATGTTTAATAACTGGTCCTTCAAATTGTGGAAAAACAAATGTTGTTTTTAACCTTATAACTAATCCTAAAGGATTGCGCTTTAACAATATATACATTTTTTCAAAATCATTGCAACAACCAAAATATCAATTATTGGATAAAGTACTTGCAAGTGTACCTGAAGTGAATTTCTACAAGTTTAATGCCAGTGAAACAATTATGCAACCAAATGAAGCAAAACCATTTTCTATTTTTATTTTTGACGATGTGTCTTGTGAAAATCACGACACTATAAGGAATTACTTCGCTATGGGAAGACATCATAATATCGATAGCATTTATATTGGTCAAACATACAGTAAGATTCCAAAACAACTCATAAGAGACAATGCAAATATGTTGATCATCTTCAAGCAAGATGAAACAAATTTAAAACATATATATAATGATCATGTAAATGCGGACATGGCATTTGAGAAATTTAAAGAGATGTGTGGCAAAGCATGGAATGAGAAATATGGCTTTCTCGTTATTATGAAGGAAGAAGATATTAAAAATGGTAGATATCGTATAGGGTTGGATAAATTTGTATTTATGCGTTGAACTACCGATGCTACATCTAGTTACACGTTGAACTTCACAGTGTAAACATGGTGAATCAAGAAAAACTATTGAAAGAAATAAAATCACTCAGTGATTCTATTAGGATGAAGAATCGTGCATTGAGGATGGGTTTAAGTGAAAGAGAAGAATTTCTAGAGACTACATTTAAACCTATTACGGAACCTTTAAAACAGATATCAGAAACTATTGGTAAACCTCGTTATGAAGGAGATGTTTTACTACCAGTTTCTAAACAAGAAGTACAAGCATTAAAAAAAGAAGAAGATGATGATTCATATACAAGTGCTAGTGAGCAAGAAGAAACAAAAGAAGAAGAAGAACCAATTGTTGAAAAGGAAGAAGAACAGCCAATACCTGAAGCTGAACAATCTATTCCAAATTTAACTCAATTGAGTAGCGATATATTACAACATGGACCTCTTGGAAGAAAATATATAATGAAAATGCTACATGACATGAAATCAAACCCGAATTTGAGTAGATCACACGTATATGGAGCGAGAATTGATGGGAATGAATTAAAGATCGGCGATTCAAAGCTTGAAATAACACAAGACGATTACATCATTATTGGTGAGCATAAATATAAAGGAACAAAAGGATTATATGAATTAATTTTTAAAAACATACCACTAAGATATTCATCCAAAGATTTAAGTGTTTTTAAGGAGATTCTCCAAAATACTAACGCTCATAAAAGAAACTACGTAAAGGATGCAATGATTAATCGGTCACGTGCAACAAAATATAACATCGTTATAAAAAAGTTGTTTCCTCCACGAAAATTGCCAACATTACGTACTGCACCAGCGGTGAGACAACCACTGAAAAGAAAATCTTTATCACTTATGGATTTATCACTTCTTGAACAACATGGTAAAAAGAGTAAAGGAGATACTTCAACATCTGGTAAAGGATTGATGAAAAATCTATACAATACGAATGTGATTTACTACAACGATATCAATAAATTGGTTGATAGAATGAGACTATTGCATGAAGCCATGGAAGCCGGTCATACAGGTTTGAATAATGAATGGGTGGCTCTAGTTGATGAACTTAGGAATCGCGGTATAGTCGTATAATTGTCCGTGGATATAAAAGAGGTGCAAGCATAAGACGTATCAGTTCTAACATGAGCGTCGACAAGTTCGGACGGTACTCCGCTTTAGGAGTGCAAGTTGGAGAAGACAGAAAAAGAAGTGGATTACCGCAAACACCTGAAGGTGACTATAGCATAAGTAATAAACGTTTAAAACTAGTTAAAGATCCAGAAGAAGATACTGATGGAGCAAATTTGAAGACAGTAAAAGAAGCTACTTCAACATCATTAAAATTACATAAGAATACTTACGATGTTAAATCACATAGATTAATTAATGTTGGTAAACCAACTGAAGGTTCTGATGCAATTACTAAAGAGTACTTATCATCTGAACTTTTAAATACTTTAAAATTGCAATGGGGTAATAACTTAAAAGATGGACAAACGTATAATGCTGGAAATTATAGAATAACCAACGTGGGAAATCCCAAAAATGATAAAGATTCAGTTAATAAAGAATATTTACATTCTATAATACCTGAAAAAACTGAACATGGATTTTCTTTTTATAAATTTATTATAAATGACATTGGATACCCAAAAGAAGACGGTGATGCTGTAAACCTAAAATACATCAAGGACAACTGTATTTTACAAGATGCTGATGGAATCGATTGTCATGGAAAAACATTGACAAATGTAAAGTTTGGTTCTCAACCAAAAGATGCTGTTACTATGGAGCAATTATCCAAAGAATTAAAAAAAGAAACATCAAATTTTGTAAAACATGAAGATGCCGTGTTAAAGCGGGGAGATAAATTTATACATGGAAATAAAAAGTTTGATTTAATGCAAGGAAATAATGATGAATGGGATGCAGGACATAAAACAATAACAAATGGAAGATTTGGTATAAAAGATTCAGATGTACCTCTTATGGTGCAAACATTAATTGCAAGTGGTGGTAGATTAGATACATACGATGGTCGTAATAGAAGAATAAAAAATATTTATCCTGGTTATGGAGATGATGATTGTGTTACATTGAGACAAACAATAACTTGGGATAAACACTTTGGGACCAAATATGATGCAAAGATGAAGAAAATAATTAATATTTTACCAGGTGAAGATTCAAATGATGCTGCTACTATTGGACAAGTCATAACAACATCAAAAAGTGATTTAACCGCTTACACGTGTAATGATAAACGTATTATGCAGTTACAAGATCCTCAACATCCGAAAGATGCTGTAACTTTAGATTGTTTAATAAGAATAGTGGGTAATTTACTTATTGATACCCACAATCATATAGCTAGTACAACGAATCATGTGGTGATTCAACCCGATGAACGAGAAGCTTGGATTAAAAATAGAATCATAAATCAGTATATAATTAATTTGAATAACTAAGTCTTTAAATATAAAAGATTTTGCACAAGTTATTCATTTATGTAAAGTATCTCGTGGAGTAAACACACCAGTTATATAAGACAACATAATGAAGACCGTATCGCTCAGTCATCGTCAAGACAGCGGCAAGAGAGGACGTGGTATAACATCAGCTGCATTATCCCTGCTCAGACGGATTCCAGTTGGTGCTGTTGTAAATCGAACGATAGACGCTTTACCATACGAATTACATCTGCCCGGAGGTTATCAATATTGTGGACCTGGAACTAAGTTGTCAAAACGTTTAGCAAGAGGAGATCCTGGAATTAATAAATTAGATCAAGCTTGCAAAGAACACGATATAGCATATTCAAAGTATAAAGATTCAACAAATAGATCAATAGCGGATAAAATTCTAGCGGAAAGAGCTTGGCAAAGAGTAAAATCAAGTGACGCAAGTATTGCAGAAAAAGCAGCGGCTTGGGCAGTAACTACAGCCATGAAGACGAAAGCTAAATTTGGTGCTGGAAGACGACGTCGCAGAGGAAGACCTGCAAAGAGAAGAGCTCCCAAAAGAGGTGGAAACATTAAGAAGAGACGTCGTAGAACTCGTAAAGCAACAGTAAAGAAAGCTTCTATTTGGTCAATGGTAAAAAACGGAGCAGGTTTATACCTAAGACCGTACCGTGTGTACTAAATAAGAAGAATCAATTGATAATTCCAAATAAAGCCTTAACAAATCATCAGTTAAATGATTATGTAAAATGTTTGAAAATACCATTTTTTCGAGGAGTTTTTATGAAAGATGCATTACCAACTAAAATATGGGAAAATGAAACTGGAATAGTAAATTTGGATTCCACCTATGGTCCAGGCACTCATTGGGTATGCTATAAAAAGCTCGGACAAACCGTTTACTACTTTGACAGTTTTGGCAATCTACCACCGCCGAAAGAACTGCAACATTATTTTCGAAACTCCAAAAACATTTTTTACAATTACAAAAGAGAACAACCTAACAATACTGAAATATGTGGGCATTTATGTTTGGAGTTTCTAGCGAAGAGTGTCAGTCAGCTTTAAGATGTCATCGTATACAGTGTCACTGAGTGGAAATTCATCCACATTGAAAAGTACGCTGTTCCCAGCATTGCGTCTATCCAAGGAAAGATTATGGGAAGCGGCATTACTTGATTTAACTACCTACAACTCAATTCCCAATGTTACGGAAGGAAAGAACAATTTACTACATTATTATGAAACTAAGGATGCTTCAGGAAAATACTCAGAATTGAAAATAATTACATTTCCTACTGGAGCTTATGAAATCGATGATATAAACCAATTACTACAAAAACAACTCGGAGAAGAAAATATCACCGTTAAAGGAAACAATAATACTTTAAAAGCAGAAATAACTTCAAAATATTATATCGATGTCAGCTTGAAAAACTCCATTGGCAGTTTACTTGGATTTACAGATACAAAAAAGAATATATTAACTCCTGGAACTACTCATTCAGGTGATACAACTGTTACAATATTGAAAGTCAATAGTATCGATGTAACGTGTAATATTATACACGGATCGTATAGAGAAGGAGTGAATCAGCATATTTTACATACATTTTATCCAACAGTGGCTCCTGGTTTTAAAATTTTTGAGAAGCCACAAAACTTGATATACCTACCGTTAAACACCAGTTTCATTTCAGACATCGTACTGAACATATTGGATCAAGACGGTGTTAGTGTTGACTTTAGAGGAGAAACGATAACTATACGGATACACATCAGAGCGGCAACATAAAGGTCAACATGGGATTATCATTTAAACCGCAACGGAAGAGTCGGGAGCTCAGTAGCTCCTCGACATTGGAAGAGTTAACATCGGACAACATTCGTTTTCTACAGAAGATTGGATTGAAACTTAACAACAATGGATATCCTGGATATATCTCAAGGACCGACATTCGACGAAACACTATGGGAGAAGGAATATCACACGCACAACCCTTACACTTCATCAAAATTAAACAATAACGATGAAATAAGGATTCCCATTCAACAACAAGATATTTACACATTACCGTGTGAAAGTTATTTGTACATTGAAGGACGGGTATTAAAATTGGATGGAAAAACTGCTTCAACAGTTCCTTTTATAAATAAACCGATGGCATATCTTTTTGATGAAATAAGATATGAGATATCAGGGGTGACAGTTGATTCGACAAAAAAGGTTGGTATAACAACGACATTGAAAGGATTAACATCATTAACACCGCATGAGAAGAATTCAATAGTCACCGCCGGATGGGTTGCCCCTGATAAAGACACTATAACACCGGATTCCAACGGTCACTTTGATTTTCATGTACCCTTACGATTGCTTTTGGGATTCGCTGAAGATTACAAACGAATAATAATAAATGTCAAACAAGAATTGGTATTACTCAGATCTTCAACTAACAAGGACTTGATACTTGCAGACCCTGCAACTACGGAAGATAAACTGGAATGGCAACTACAATTGGATAAAGTTGTTTGGAGAGTACCTCATGTAAGATTGGCCGATGAACATAGAATCGTATTATTGAGAAAGTTAAAGTCTGACCGTGATATTGTGATGCCATTCCGAAGTTGGGAATTCCATGAATATCCTACACTACCTCAGACAGAACGACAAACATGGACCGTCAAGACATCAACTTATTTGGAACGGGCAAGGTACATAATACTTGGTTTTCAAACTAAGCGAAAAGATGTTATCACTGCAAATGCCGGTCAATTTGATCACTGTAAAATAAAGAATTGTAAAGTTTTCTTAAACTCTCAATTCTTTCCGTATGACAATTTGAATGTCATGTTCAGCAAAAAACGTTTTTCCATTTTATACGATATGTATGCAAGATTTCAATCGTCATATTATGGAAAGACTAATACACCACTATTATCGCCTGACCAGTATTATTCCAAGGCTCCGATAATTGTAATCGATTGTTCAAAACAAAATGAATCGGTAAAATCATCAAGTGTGGATATAAAAATTGAAATGGAATTTGAACAACCAGTAGCGGATGGAACTTCAGCATACTGTCTAATTCTACATGATAAAATAGTTACTTACACACCGCTGACCGGAATTGTGAAGAATGTACTTTAAAAAGAATTAGTACAACGACTGCAGATTTTTGAGGTTAGAATTATCTGCTTCACTTTTTGAGGTTAGAATTTCGTTTGTGAAAAACAAGTTGAAAACAAACATTTATGTGATTGTATAAATTTCAAGGATTTCACGAAAAACATAAAAGCGAGAAAATCATCAGTGGAAAGTTCATTTTATATTCGACCGTCGTATGGGAAACATCGTTCGCAAGATGAGTTCTACTAACGGAGAAGAAAATACACCTCTAATGGATGAGAATAGTTCAGATATAGAAAAACAAGTTGAACGAGAAATGGACGAGTTCCTCAAGTTTAACAAACATAAGAAGAGAGAAGAAGAAAAAGAAGAAGGAGAAGCTGAAAAAGAAGTAAAAAGAAAAAAGGTTGAAGTTAACATTACAACTAATATTTTAACAGAAGTATTTCTTCGGATTTTCTACCCCATTTCTTCATGCATGACGAAAAGTATTTCAGTTGGAATTTTAAAATCATTGGATTATTCACCGATTGTTATTTTAAATCATGGAAATAAAATGGTTACATTCACTGAAACTTCTTGGGAATCATTTATGAAACATTTACATCTTTTGGAATGTTATTTGAGTAACAACACATTTGGAAGAAGAACAAGATTAAGTTTATTGGAATCAAATATTGAAGTTGATATAGTGAAACATCGTGGGGGACAAATGGTTCGCTTCAGAGATTTAACTAGACATGATATAAAATTACATTTGACTAAAGAAGAATTTTACACTTTAAGTTGTACTACCGGTCCCGTCACCAGATATTTGAAACAACTAATATTTTCAAGTGCAATAATCAAAGACTATCTAATCGATACATTGGACAGACAACCTTTCGTTCCAATTCTATACAGTCCTGTGGATACTTCAATTTTTAATCGAATACCTCAAGAAGTGGATATGTGGAGACAATTGAACAACTATCACACCAACTTTAATATCGACGAAGAAGCGCAAGAAGTTAAAGAAGAACAATCGTGTTTGTAATACAAGTCAGTTGCTGACGAGACTTCATCATGGACAAACGGGTTTCGTTTTCTAATGCGCCACATATAATGGAAGTTAAAAAAGGTATAATTGAATTTCAAGCTTTTCGAGGAAATGATGGAAATTTTATTATAAAAGAATTAGTAATTTTGGATATGAACACATCTGTAGTTTATCATTACTTATTCAAACCTCCATTACCATTCAATAGACTAACAACTAAAGCGAAAGTTACAAACAAATGGTTGTACAAACATTTTCACAACTTAAGATGGGATGAAGGTTTTATTAATTATAACATGATGCCGCACATTATGAATCATTACTGCAAAGAATTCAAAACTATCTACACAAGAGGATTGGAAAAAGCTAATTGGATACAATCATTTACAAGCAACGAAGTGATAAATGCAATAATAGATAGAGATTTCCAATGCTATTTCAATGAACTTTGTATTTCATCAAAGAGTTTTAAACATCGAAGGTCACAGTGCGCTTTGAAGAATGCCTACCGCTTGAATAATTTCCTTCAACAGAATGGTGGGGGTAATGTCGGTAATAAAAGTGAGAGCGCTACCATGACGCAGCATGAGTATTACTCGAACCTCCGAAGAGACAACATCTCCGACGGACATTATTATTAACAAGAAGATTAACAAGAAGATTAACAATAACATCAAGATGGCATCGCAGAACTTTCTTCAAAATTTGGTTGATCAATTCAACGCTCATTCAAAATCAACAATCTTACCGACGAAGAGATGTTCTGAACTAAAAGAAGAAAAACATTACATCATACATACAATCAAGAAGATGGACACTTCAGTTGGTGATGCTATTAATTGCACATTGAGCGAGGCGCCGTATACAGTTGGTGACGAACCGAAGTTTCAGATATTCCTACCGAAACGATTTGTACAACTTTTACAGAATGAAGATCTTCGTGTTATTCAACCCGGCGCACTCTATTTGGTTTCACACGGACCGAGTGGAAACAACTCAACTGAACTAACTATTCATGTAACACCTTCTACTAACTAGTTTGTACATAGCATTGTAAATATATGTGTTTGTAATGGTTTCTCAATAAAGATGATATAAAACAAAAAAAAAGATAAAAGAAGCAACATATTGTTATGTCTTTGTACATAGCAATATGTTGCTTTTTTTAAAAATTCCACGGGATGACCTTGACCCAATTTTGTGTGATAATAAAAGTGAAAATCAACTTGTGAAATTCATCAGTCTACGACTAGCTTTCGTACCGTACACATCTCGCTCTCTATAACTAAATACAAAACTTCAACATGTCCCTAAAGGTCAAGTGTGCATCTTACGATACCAACACCATTACGAGTTTTGAACAACTTGAAGATTTAACCAACGAAATGCGAGTTTTACTTACCGGTGGTTATCACTTAACTGTTGATGTTAGTGCTACTAATATAAGGATGTTTACTAAAACAAAATACTGCGATGATGAAGTATTTCTTTCTACACAACCTACAACATCTTCATCGCCGACTGGTCAACATAACATCAAGTTTCACAAGTATTACCAATGTTAAATAACTTTTAACAAGTAAAATTAAAGAATCACGTGATCAATGTCAAGTTGATAAAAAGGGAATGATACTTGTATAAATAATCATTCGCTTCCCGACTCTCGCTGCGTGAACACCTAATTTTAAAGATGTTATACAGAATGATGATTGAACTTGATGGAAAGATCTATGGAAAAGATTACAACACTGTTGAACAAATGACTGAAGATTTAAATATATTAACTAAAGTAGGATATCAAGCTAAATTAATTTTAAAATTTCCTGAAGTACATCCACTATCGACTGAAGAACTTATCGCTATGGCTAAAGCGGAGAGAGAGAAAAAGGCTGAAGAAAACAAACAGAAACAGACAAAGTCTGAAGAAGATAAACAGAAATGAACTTCTTAAGTATAAACATTCCTTACATTAGTAAGGTATAATTTTTTAAAACTTCGTTTGGATGACCTTGAAATTACCCCCACCACTTTTTGTAATATATAAAACTGACTATTCAACACTATACACTCTTATTCTTTCACTGGACTCAGCAGCGTCAACATGGAAGAACAAAAGTACAAGTACGAACCTCGTTACTGTTGTGAACAACAATGTACAGATTTAGGACCAATGATGGTGGACGGGTTAGCTTGCACTAAATGTGAATTTTTTGGATCTTGTTACTGCAAGTGCAAAACAAAACAACTACCGCCGCCGGAATTGCGAACTTTCAAATTTTACAAATCAAGATATTTTCATACATGCTGTCCTCAAAGATGTTTCAAATTTCATCCTCTCGATCTAGCTCATTGTCAACGCACCAAGTCTCATCAAGATGATTTTTGTACACATATGATAAAAAGATGTAAATACAGGTCAGATTGGTATTCCGATCCTGTAGAACAATCGAATGTGTAATTTCAGTTTTACACTCTTTTTTAAAACTTCAATTGGATGACCTTGAGATTTCCCCCACCATTGGTTTTTAGACTTCCCCCCACCATTAATTTAAGTTTTGTATCTTATTGAATCCGCCTTTGTATTATTTCACTTCCAACACTCTAACTAACAACATGGGATCGCCTTTCGTCAAGTTTCAACATATAATAACTGACAGAGAAGAATTGGAGGAAATATTTCAAAATTTGCTCTCTGTCATGGATAGATATCCTATGAGATGGATCAGACTTGATGTTCACTATTTACGTCCTCGTGATTCTTCATCATCTAGTGAAGACGAAACAACGACTACTACTTCAGCTAGGATATTTCAATTTTCTTCATCATCGAGTGAAGACGAAACAACGCCTACTACTTCAGCTAAAATATTTGAATTGAAAGACGAAGAAGAGGAACTTGGCTATTTATTTAATAATAAGCTCATGCTCACCGACAAATAAGCCTCCTTCTTAAACACCGATCTTCATTCAATCACCGACTCTCGCACGATGAACAACTCTCCGTTGGCACGAATGAATTCTAGTTTCGAAGTAAATTCCAAAGAAGATTTGCAAGAAATATTTAATACTTTACACGAAATTGTTAGTAAATTCAACACTGTTAAAATGAATCTGGAAATAACTTACGCCTGTCCTATTTGTGATAAGGTTGAAAGTTCTGATGAAGATAGTTTGCTGAATCTTACTCCACTTACACCTCTACAATCAGACACGACAACAACAAGTACGGAAGCAAATGGTGAGCAACCTCCTTCCCCCACCACATCATTGTGATTCAACTTCCCCCACCACCTCTTTGTAATTCAACTTCCCTCCACCACTTCTTCGTTTAACTAACGTTCCTCGCTTTCACTTCTCATTCCGTCTCCAACATTTGAACTATCAACATCACTTGTTTCAAAATTTCAAACACCAAAAAACAACACTAAAGATGGATATGATGGATGAAGTTTCCTTCGTCACAAGGATGGAAGAGGAAAAGATGAAAGAAGAAAAATTGAAATTGGAAATTAAACGTTTGCAATTGGAACGGGAAAACCAACTCGAAATATTACGTTTCTTCAAACTTGTCAAGTATGTCATCTGGGGACTCTGCCTGTACCTTATCCTCGTCGTCGGCGTTTGCTTTTACAACTCCGTATTTCATCACAAAAATTCAACTTGTATTGCACATTGATTGTATTTGTTTTTGCACATTGATTGTATTTGTTTTTACGAATAAAGTTCAAAACTTAAATCTACCTATCCCGCTATCACCGGGTAGTTCAACTCTCAGAACTATTTCCTGTGCTAGCGGGATAGGCTTTTTTAAAACTTACTCGGGATGACCTTGACATACTTTCCGTAACCCAATTATCAAGTTGAATTTCAGTTTTGAACTAACTTTTAATTTATGTGAAGTTTTAGTTGAACCCGGTTAATTTATGCGCACATTTTGTTCAACCCCAAATTGTTGAATTTCAGTCTTGAACTAACTTTTAATTTATGCGCAAATCTACTTCAAACGCTCACCCCACCTCCTCACCCCTCATTTAATATACGACCGGAAGCTATGTGCCCCGGCACGTGGCTTCCGGGGCAGCTGACCTGAGCCAGAAGTAACCAAATCTAACTACTCACAAAAATCATAAAAACTGATTTTAATATAAAACCAAACTATTTTTCCAATAGTTACAGATTTAAAAGGAAATTATTTTCTATATACAAATACGATGATCAGTTTTTTATTTTCGCCAAATACAAGAATTGATAAATTTTAATCAAAACCCTGATGGATGAAAATGTTAAGGCATTAAATCTTGAGGGTTGCAATCAGAAGTTTGAGAAGATAAATATACATAAGACTTTTCACTTGATAAAGCTTATTATGTTAACCAACCAACAAATTCAAATGCCTTAGATTATGCAACCAAACACCTTCATGCGGGTTTGTATCCAAGAAACATTACAAGTCGATGTTTGCTGAAAATTCATTAGTGATTGGTTGATGAAACGGTGAGTTCAGTCCCGATGGTAGTATATTGTCTAAGGAATAATGATAAACGCGAATTAGCAAGTGACAATCAATACTGAATTATTGGTAAACTTAACTATTTTAACAATAGTAATATTTACTTTTAGATATATGTATGAAGTATATCTGTATGAAGTTATATATGTATATTATATCTGTATGTATCTGTTATATATCTGTATGAAAGGTTGATAAAATTTTATAAGTGTTAAATATTTTTATATTTTGTTCAATATTTTGTTGTTATTGATGTTTGTTGTTGGATTCAAATTAAATTTATTTGTTATTATGTTATTTAATTTATATAGTATATATAAACGTTACCTCACTTCATTCATAAAAAATGGATTTCCTGTCGAATTAAAAAATGATGTTAGATTTAAAGTATTATTATAAAAATATTATTGTTTATTCTCTCAATAAGCAATTAAGCTAGAGCGATAAGCAAGTATTGTAAACAAATTGCGCTTGCGAAATAAGTTTTATTTGAATTTTAATTTCATTTAGTAAACTATAAAATGGTTTGCTTCAAATTAAATTTCTGGTTTAGAAAGCTTCTTAATATCGTAATTATTATTAATTTTAATATCACTAAAATACAAAAATGTATTTTCTGAAATGATGAAATACTAAAAAATATAATTTTAATTTTCAAAGTTTTTTTTCAATCGTATTTTTTGACATGTTAAAAACGGTTAGTATTTTATTTTGTGTGTCTATCTACGCCAGTGGAATTTTTAACGTTTTGACGGGGAACGGTCCAAACCCCAGTCTTGTTACTATCTAACATCGACCAGTTGTTAGAAAGCATCATTAATTAATAGCCCAATGACAAATGGCAACTGGGTCCGGAATCGAACCTTTAAAAAGCTACTAACTTTTCTCAGGATCGAACCGGCAACCTTTGGATTCAAAGGCGAGCACTATAACCACTCAGCTACCCAGCCAGTTTTTACAATATTATTGTACAATTATTGTTATTTAACAATAATTTACAGCATATTTCTTGGTGAGTTAAAAACCAGTATTTTGTAAAGTAAACCAGATATCGTCAGGAAAGTTCATTAATTAATTAATTTATTTTTAAACAGAATACCACATTTTACTTTTCTATTTTGATTCCATTTTTTTATTAAATAAAAGTTTAATTTATTAAAATTCACAGTGTTTTATAATATGTTAAAGAGGATTAGTAAATTTTAGACTAAATGTAAAATTTTTAACAAAACCATTTAATATTTATCTTTATTGAACAATGAATAGGGTCTACAATAGAATAGAATTATATCTACATTTAGGGTTGACACTAGAAACAAAGAATACTACAAAAATTTTTTTAATTGATAAAGTTTGATAAATTTAGATATTTGATTCACTTGTATTCACTATTAGAGTACAACATACATCTGTGGGTATTTGAACTTTGTTTTAAGTGAACTTTTTATTATTTTGTCTGCATTGGTTACAAAAATAGATTATATAATATATTATGATATATTATAATTATAATATATCATAATACGTATATGAAATTATATAATTTCATATAGGAATTCTAATGTGCTTGATTCACAAAAGTAGTCAAATATCGTAAATTTAAATTTAGCACTAAACAATGGTGATATTTTTTCAGAATAACATTTTAAGCTCATTGGAAAGTCAAAACTTTTTAAAAGCATTGTCAATATTGAAGTTTCAGGTGGCTGATTCAGTATTTGTCGACAGATCGTTAGTGAGGTACAAATGTTGGTAAACAAAACTCCAGGAGTTCCTCCGCCAACACAAACATTAATGCATGTGGGCTCTGAGTGTAAATAATTGATTGTTTAGTCCTCATTACCGTTGTTAACGTTGGTTTTATTAAAATTAGAATAGCTTTATTTTCATTATATTGAATATCAGTATGAATATGAATATGAATTGGATAAATTTTCGAATATGAAATTAAATTTTAAAATATAATTATTAAATATTAGAGAATAATTGGAAACAAAAGTGTATTTTGTTATGAGTTATTTATATTTTAAGATAAATACACAAATGTAAGCCTAGTAAAGACACGTTCGAACATTATTTATAATATATTTATTACTCTATTAATTAATATATTATAAATATTGTTGGAACGTGTCTTTAATAAGATGTAAGATTTTACAGTTTCATTACATAGAAACAAATATATTATATATATATATATATTATATTATATTATATTATATATATTATATATATAATGATATATATATATATATATATATATATATATATATATATATATCATTATATTCGCTTTGCATAAAATATTTTCCTTATAATACAGTAATGATCTCGGAATTATGACCAATGGATTTTACAGATTATGGGTGGTGATAGACATCGTAGGGGAAACACTTACTTTGTATTCTATTAATATTTCTAATAAAAATAATAATTGAAAGACCGGATAATGTTTTAAATTTCGTTATCTTATAATTAATAGTCCAACCTTCTAATATTGATTACACCTTGATTAACGTTTAATATTTTACTGTCGCAATGGTAAAGTTGACCGTTTGGTAGATTGACTGCATGTTCATTGAATGGAAACATGGTCACTGGATCTAATAATGCTTAACATGTGTGCGTTGTACCCCTTCATTGGCGTCCGGTAGTTTAAGTATCACTAATCCCAATGATCGGCGTTATGTATGAACCTGAAGACGGCTATTTAAATTTTATAAGTCGATTTTATACTCATTATTCTCTTCTTGTTCAACTGAGTGAAAAAATTAAAGTAGACCTATAAATTATTTGTGCAATACAAATGGTTTTCTATACAAGAACTTTTACAACAGTTTTCAGCCGATTTTAATGGTTTTGGTGTCATTGTATAGAGTTTGGAGAGAAAATGTTTCTAAATTGGCGAATTTTCATTTAAAAGCCCTACAAGATTTTAAATGTTGTACTTTTCCCATTCAATTAACATAAGTGATGAAATTGATTTATTTTCAAGATAACAGCTGTAAAGTGTGAACACTAGACATAAGCGAAAGTGAATTCCAATTCAAATTCAAAACTTCTTTATTCATGATTTGTACAATTAAAAACTGACATACACTGGTAAAAACACAGAATTGCGTTTTTATATAAAATCATTGTGTTGTTCACAATACATGATTCATATAATCAACTCAACAACAACAAAAACATTTCAACTAATGAAAAAGCGAGAAAAATACAAATTTTAGTAAAATATTATGGGAACATCTTAAAAAAGTACTATTACCGGTTCACACTAAAAAGAGGTCACGTTAAACCGCGGAGTATACCTGGTTAACGAACTGAATTAATTATACACGGAAGAATATTTATAGCAAAGTTTTGAGCATTTCACAAATTTTATAATAAACCGAGTGATCTCAAATTAAAGGTTTTAGTTTCGATATTTACATTATATTGAAAGGCACTGGGCAAGAATAACGACATGTCAAAAAAGGTACGAGGAAATGTAAAATAACGTAAATTGTCCTTCAGATGAAAGGCATGGGGGTAGGACATCTTGTTTGTCCTTGAAATATTCCTGTCTTATTTAGTTTATAGTAAAAATAAAGATATTGAACAACCCATTTTCATAATACAATGTTTTAAATTTAACTGAAAATAAAACAAAATTTTGAAAATTATTATTATTAGCAGCTTATTAAAAAAAAAAAAATATAAGTGAAGTAGTAAATAGTTGTAACATCTCATTAACATCAAAATGACATCACAATGTCTGTTTTAATTTGATTTTAAGTGATAACTAGATGAAACCTATGAGTGAAGACTATATTTAATTAATTATAGCCTACTATATTAAAACCCTTCCTGGGCTGGCTATTGACGGATATATCCGTAGAATTTCATTTCTGGTCCAGGATGAAAACGGATATATCGGTCTTAACTGTTTTTTTTTTTCAGAGTTAAATACGGATACATCCGTCTAAAAGTATGAAAAACATAGGTTGTATATATTACGATTATAAACATTATATTGACTTTTAGACGGGTGACTTTTTCAGCCTTTTCCCGCCTAAACAACTCATGTGTAGCGCGAAACTGTCATTTTGGGCTGGGACATTACAGTGAGTGTTTGCTTACGTTTATGTAATGACATACTATGAGTTTTACTTCAAAATGATTAATCCAAATGATATACATTCTTCTGGAG
Organism: Neoaliturus tenellus; assembly: GCA_030545055.2. NCBI lineage: Eukaryota > Metazoa > Arthropoda > Insecta > Hemiptera > Cicadellidae > Neoaliturus > Neoaliturus tenellus. The sequence continues at coordinate 50,005,251 of CM061533.1, read as the reverse complement.
ATGTTATAGAAACATTAAATGGAAGTGCATCTAAAGGGAATTTCATATTTGGCAGTGAAAATGACTATAATATGAAAATTTCTCTGGCCAAGAGAGCGATTAACGAGACGCACTATCTATGCAGTCCTTGCAGTTTTAGCGTTTGTTTTTTAGTGTTTTAAGATACTTTTTATTGTTATATTACGATGAGAAGTAAATAAAATAACAAAATGACATAGAAAGATACATATGTTTTCCACCCTCAAAAATACTCAAAACTATCAACCGTTTTCATATTTCTCGATTGTCGTTCTGGGCGGTGGACTAATATATACGTCCACCTAAGATTTTTCGTGGGGTAAAGACAGATATATCCGTCTTCTCTAATTTAATTTTCCTTGTAACAGTGTAAAAAATTATTTCAATGCCAAAAGAATTTTTTATAACTCAGGAATTATTTTGAATGAAATAATAGCATAACATTACAACATTATGTTTTGAACTTTTGTGTGAAAAATTTACGGCACATTTCACCATTTAATTTAGCCATGGAGGGGTTAAAATTTGGTGTTGCTATTGACAAGGAAAAATGATATAGAAACATCACAATTTGTTTAATTATTGATTCACTATATTTATGATTGGGTAATCAAAAAATAAATAAATAAATAGTATTTTTATAATCCATAGTGTAAACGGTGCTGAACTGTTTTGAAAGAAATTTAATTGTGACATGGGTGCTGGTTGCCGGGCACGTTATCTATCACAATGCCATTACAATGGCTATATTAATTAATTATTGATCACTCGTATTATGAAACGATGATTTTTTACTTTTCAAAACTTATGTTTCCACATAAGGATTCGGAGTAAAAGATTAAGTCCTATAATTTCACAAATTTTTTATTGAAATTAAAATTATTACAAGGAATTAATTATTGGGCGAAACAAGGACATTCAGTTGGAGTCGAATTATTACTATTTGTATCGAATTGAATAAAATCAGCTGACTAGCTGCTTCGGGCGGTAAGCCATTAGGTAGGCCTATTAAGCTACGTGAAATACCAAGGTCATTTTGCAAAAATAGTTAAAAAGGTAAAAATGACAAATTGTATGTAAGCCTACAAAACAGTATACAATGAGTTGTAAGAAAAAATAAAAATTTCTCTGTCGTCGTAAAATGAATTTTTTTTTTTTATCAGTATAAAAAACTAAAATGCTTGATTTTAGGCAACGTGTATAGTAGTGATTTTCGCTTCATAGCAAAGTTTTTCGTAAGACTAGTAGGTGTGTAAATTTAAGGTAGTCAAAAATCCATTAAATCTTGTTACGGATAATTTGTGTCTACAACTTATTTTAACATGATTGTAAAACAACTTATAGTTCTTTATAAAAGGTTCTCAGTAATCTTGCTAAATAACATTCATTAATGAAAATAAAACTCTTTATAAAAGAAAGTTCAAAGTTGCATCTTTACTTTTGGAAAAAATATTTATGTGCTAGAGCTTTTTTTATCATAGTGAAAAAGTTAAAATTACATTTTACAAGAGGGCGGATGAAAAAACTGCCACTTAATGTGTTTTCTCGTTAGAGGTCAACCTTAAGCAATGAAAATGCCGGTAAAGGTTTAATGGAATTGCTTTTTACGGCGGTCAACTTTTCTGACGAGACGCTTTCGATTTACTTATTTGCTGTTGTTACCATTATCTAGTTATTGTCAATTAAATGTTTTAAATATACTCAATAGTTTAATTTCTAACAATTTTGAATATTTATTTTGTTTTTACGGTTGCCATTTTCAAGGCGTTGGCTTTACAAAAATAATGAAATTTATTTAATAATACCCCCCCGTCACAGCAAACCTGCGTAATCAGTGAATTTCCAAATCAGCAGTTTTAATTATGACCAGAAAAATCTAACAACCAAATATCATCACAAGCTCATAAAAAGGGGAATAAATGTTTATTCTCCTTAAGATAAATGTAGGGAAAGTATGCAGGTATGCTGCCACAGGGAACACTTAAAGTAGGTTTTTATAATAAAAAAATTATTTCGACCATATGAAGCCATATATACTAAGTTTGATCAATATCTGTCCATTGCAAAATGAGTTTGCCTATTCTACATATGTTTAACATGGGAAAAGAGTATGCAGGTTTGCTGCCATGATAAGCACAAAAACCAAGATTTTTTACCACAAATGGATGAATCTCAACCAAACGAAGCTGAATGAAAAGTTTCATCCAAAATTATTGGTTAATAAGTAAAATATTAACACATCCTTATTCTCCATAAGATTAACATTGGAGCCTCAAAATACAACGTACTGTCTTTAGACTTTTTAATATCTCCTTAACCAATAGAGCAAAGCTTCTAAGTACTAAATTGTGTATTTTTTGAGCTAAATACAATGGTCAAAATAAAAATTTAAAATTTTTTAAAATTACATATGAAAAATGCAAAAACCCTATTTTTACAATATTTTTGGGGTACAAAACCCCCCAAACTACCCCTTTCGATAGGTCGATATGTCTGGTTTATGAACTCATCCGAATAAACGTTACACATCTCTACCAAATTTGGTGTCGATCGGACCATTTTTACGCGAGTTATCGTGTCTAGGGACTATTATTTTAATGACTATTATTTTAATGACTATTATTTTTGTTCTCTGGGCACCTAAAAACGAAAAAGTAACATGGTCCAGGGCTTATGTCTTACCATGAGACCTACGGTAATAGCTTATTCTCTATGGGAAATTCGCTAAAAAGACATATTTGCGTAAAAAATTAATAATATTAAATTTTTTTTATACAAAAAGGTAAATATATTAATTTATATGTTAAAAATATTATTATAAAGAAGGTTCAAAATGAAATTTTCCCATATACAGTGTTTCCAATGCAGTAACCAAATAAATAAATAAATACACCGTAAAAAGTTAAATAAACACCCTAACTTTAACCTAATAGTAATAGCCTAGGCATAAATATTGGCTACTGCTACAACAAAGTTATTATAGTTTAGTCGACGATAAAACAATTATTGTTTACAATTTTAACTTTAAATATAAACATTTGGACCACTAGATGAGTTGAATGTATTTTGATAGTACATCTTTCTTTTCAAAATCGGAATACATCAATAAAAAATATATATTAATGCGTTTAAAATTACGACATTTATAGTCAGATACATGTTTGACGAAACATTTACATTAACTACAAGCCCAAATTTAAACGTTATGAATAATACATTCATTATTATAAAAAAAATATTTTTATTGAACATTAATTTTTTTAAATAAATACCATGATTGTGAAAAAAAGACAATTTCGACTTATTTATTGATAAAAGCTTTATTTTATCGTTAATATTATTATACCATGGCTTGTCTTATTCACTAAACTAATTTCATGAGGAATCATTGTAATTCAGGAATGAAAACTATTGACTAATAAATCTCCTAGTGTACACGTTTCTTGGGGTTAAAATACGGAACGAGAGGGGGCTATTAAGAGCTGTAGAAAATTTTGACGTCCATACTCAGAAATTGGCTATAGAATTAATGAATATAACTTATGAATATAAAGAACAGTGATAACCATAAAAAAAACTTAGACAATTTCTTTTTTTTCTTTTTATTTATTATTATTATTATTATTTATTTTTTTTTTTTAGAGATAAAACAACGAGATAACATTTAGATATATTATAAAAGAAAGATCTGTTTAGGTATTTAGGCGTTATCTTTGTAAAATAATATTAAAACCCAATCAACTAATATCAATTGTTTTGTACGTATTTAGGAGTTCCAGAAAAAAACGATGTTTATATAACAGTATTACCTTACATTTTCAGTTATTTTTCGGATAATTAATTTATGGAGTATTGAATTCAAACACCATTTACACCATTAAACTTGTTGAATATAACTTTTTTAATAAACCAAAGTGAATGAATATCTGCGTTTAATAAAACAATCAAATGCGTTTAAAGTTTCCCAGAAAAAGAACGATAAGGACTAGAGAAAACCTAAAATGAAAAAGTCGTGATTTTGAAGTGTTCCCTTGTAAAAGGTCGATGTTAAACGCTAAAAACGTCACCGAAGAGTTTATTGGAATCGCTTTTGAAGGAGGTCAGCCTTTGAGGGAACATTTCCAAAGCCAATCCAGTTCTAGGATATGTTGCATTGAAAACTTTTCTTTTATAATTAAATAAAATAAACTCATTTTAACTCATCATAAAAACCATTCTATCTTAATTTGAATTTTAATTCAAATAAGGAAATTAATAAATTTCCTAAATTTTCATTAAAATTCCTAACCAAAACTTCGAAACCTAACCTAAACCTAATCTGCAAAACATCTTGGGAAAAAACAATATTAGTTCTGTGAATAGTTGCCAATAGGGAATATATGTTTGTCTGACATTTTAATTCAAAGCAAAGTTGTTCAAACACCTGTAATGTAATAATTAATACAAAAAAATATATAATTATTATATTTTAAAGCAAATTGCTCACGACTACCTGGTTGAATAAATTTTAATGACAATCAGCAAGAAAATTCAAGCAATATATATTGCAAAATTTTATTTAATAGAAAATAAATAAAATTACAAAATTTATTTTATTGTTAAATAATGTCCTTATTACTCCCTATTATTATGTATTTAGAAAGCTGATAAACAAATTTCTGAATAAACTTTAATTCTTTATCTGTGGTTATGTAGGCAGTAGGTGGCTTTTCAATAAAAATATGTTTTCTGGAGCCTTTAATTATCTAAAACCTTTCTTTTCGCATACGATATTTAACATTTCCCCAAATGAAAAAATATTCAAACATTAACCCAAACTGTACACTGTCTAGGGAAAATGGTTATTCTATAATTTGAATATTAGTGTTTATTACAAACAGAGAGGACTTTTGAGCACTGGTTAACTTTTTAGAATAAAAAGAGTTCAAAATTGTTCTCAGACTTTTTTAAACAGGTGGATTTTTTATATGATTTTTTGCCAACAAATTGGTTATGGTTTTGTTTAAGAAAGGGCTTTTTAGCAACGCTGTAGATTCTGCGTTAAGTTTGCTGACAATGGTCTAGCTCAGATAAAATTGTAATATCAATGTATTATTAATGGTGGTACTGGGAAGATGTATTTCTTAATTCCATCATATTGGGAGATTTTGTAAAAGGATACATAGTGTGTTGATATTCAAAGAGCCGCATCGTATGGTTCCGCTGCTGTAACCCTAAAGGAAATTGTGTTTATCGTCAATTTACAAATAATTTTGATATAACTACCTTGCATAAAAATATAAACTACCAATGTGATTTCCTGTTTTCAATTCCTACTTTCATTATCTTTTAAATGCATAAATTAAATTTATGAATTTGATTTGCATAAAACTTTTATTAATATTTTTAGTTTGAACTATATAGTTTATTTATGCCCTCTAAAAGAGTAAGATACCCCTTTAGCTCACAATAAAAATCCATTCGTAATAAATAAAAATTTAATTTACGTTATAAAATTTTTAAGTTTAATTTACTACATCCTAATGTATCTTTTATGACGTGTGTGTGTGTGTGAGTGTGTGTGTGTGTGTGTGTGTGTGTGTGTGTGTGTGTGTGTGTGTGTGTGTGTGTGTGTGTGTGTGTGTGTGTGTGTGTGTGTGTTGTGTGTGTGTGTGTGTGTGTGTGTGTGTGTGTTTTTAGCAACTAAATTTTAGCAAATAACATATTTTTTGTTTTTGTTATTTTCACAACTAACACTCAAAACACTTCTTCATGGATGAATTTTTAATTTGTTTTTTAGGATATAACTGCCATATAAGTTTAAATATTTTTTTTCTGAATTATGTTTTACAAACAATTTGAAAATATTGCATTGTGAAAAACTAATCAATTTAAATCAAATCAAATATCTTTATAACCCAATAACAAAGTTCATTACGTTAGCATTCGTCACAGATTTTCCTTAATTCAACTTACTTTTTTCAATTGAATTATCAATACTATAAAAACTTTGTTTCATCAAAAACTGTCTTACATATCTCAAGAGAATGGTGGGGGTTAAATTATTTCCCATTGTATTTGGAAGATTATTGAAAATATCTATACCATTGTAAACTATGTGTTTTTAAGGACATTTTATGCAGTAGTATGTTAAACATGTTACGGTTTCTAGTTTTCTTGTTTCTCAAAGGTAAAAAGTTTTTAAATATGTGTAAATTTGTAAGAAAAAATTTGAGGAATTCAAAGATTGACGGTAGGTGATCAGTTGAAAATATTACAGTCGCTTTCTACCTAGAAGAAACCCTAAAGGGGTTACTCTTTGATATGGAAAGTTGGTTCAAGATAAGTGGTCTTTACCTAAATAGGTACAAAACACACATAGTTCAATTTGTGCATGACAACAGATTTTTATCAAATTCAATAGTTAAAATTTAACTAATTAAATTTAATTTAATTAATTTAGTTTTAACTATCAAGCACAACAAAATACTTAGGCCTGGCTCTTGACTCAAATTTAAAATGGAGCCAGCATGTTGACAAACTTTGTTTAAAACTTAATTCTGTCTGTTTTGTCCTGAGGCGACTCTCACTAGTTACAGACATAGACACATGCCTTATGGTCTACTGAGCCGTGACGTTTTGCCCACCATGTGTGATGTCACGTCTCATTTGTTATAGTGTTGTTTTTTTTTTCTGGTTAGTGTTTTCTGTATGCTGTCATTCTGGAATATTCGGTGTTGTTTTCCTTCTTTTCACCAGCTGTGACGCAACGTCCTGAAAAAGATCATAGGTGCCGTGGTGAACTGTCACCGCAAGACGTAAAAATTTTCTCGGCGTTTCAAAAGAAACGACACCAATTCAGATATTTTTCTACCAGTGATTTTTGTGCTGTAATGCGGGGAATTTAAACTGCCCAACGCAGCCTTTTGGGTGAGTCACGAGATTTTCCAGTTTAATTCAGAAATATGTTCGATGCAACTGGATTCGGTCAGACGACCACGTTGCAAAAATGACCAGTCTTCTGAAAAATATTGTTTTAGGCCAGAACCAGTGTTCTGTAAATTTTGTTTCATTGTTTCAAGCAAAGCAATCAATTTTGTTCTCCTTTTGAGACTGCATTTTGGGCCATCCACGCTTTTGCTCTTAGAGTTCAATTTTTGTTAGTGAGCTGAACACATGTTTTTCAAGTTCCTGTAATAATTAAGATGTTTCAGTGTTTGTTTTGCATTAAATATTGTTTGTTATTGCTCAGTGCAACTTTATATTGGACACCCAGTGGTCTTATGGGGTTATTGTAAGTTGTAGAGTCAAAATAGGCTCATAGCCTAAATGGTGATGCCGCCAAGGTTTTTCTTTTATAACTTATTTTCCTGTTTAGTTTACTAGGGTTTGTGGGTTCTCAAAGTGGCCTAAGGCCCTGAGCTAGGCCTATGTAAAGTTTTATCAATTTTGGTTCATAATTAATGAATTAGGCCTAGCTTTTACTGTTGGTAGCACACCGGTTTGGGGGTAAAGTGTCAGGTAATCTTAGGTCCACAATAAAGTAGCCTTGGAGTTAAGTTCTGGTTTATATTTTATTTTGAAGCCTCACTTTTGGCCCAACTTTTAAAGGTAAAATTTTTAAATTCGGTCAGTAACTTTTTGAGATATGAGCTAAATAGAAGGGCAATGTCCGCCAAAACTGAAATTTTGTTGTGATGTTAAAAATGGAATTATTTTATGCTTTAAAACTAGTCAAATGTTTTCAACCTGTTCAATTTAGTTGTAGAATTAATATTAAGGTGTAGTTTAACTGTTTTTCATGTCTCAAGTATGTTGCTGTACTCACCCCCCCCTGTTTAGTAATTTTCTGAGTAGGCCTATAGCCTATCTCATTTCTTTTTGCTGTAATTTCTGTAGTCAAAGTAAAACTGTCTGTCACACTTAAAATGTTTTTCTGCCACAATTTTCAAGAAAATTTGTAAAATTGATTAAAACTGAAAAGTTAGCATTTTGTGGTTAGTAGTGGCAAATTGTCCAAACTGGAACAGTGGATATTTTTTGTGGCAATTCTACCTTTTGCACTGTTGACACTAATTGCCTACTGAATGTGTCTTAAATGGAAAAATATTGGCAAATTTTGGGGTTTACCAGGGTCCAGCTGGGGACTTGGTCCCACCGACAATGCCATGCAGATGATGGTTCCGGCCTGGTCCGTCCGCCTGCCCACCTAGGGGACATACATGGCCTTGGTCCCCACTTGCCGGAGCTGCAGGCCGACGCTCTTCTTTCCAGTGCCATGACGCCATAAACGAACTACTGTGATATGCCACTCCACCAATGAACTGTGATATTTTTGCTATTTATATGTGACAGTATTTATTTATTTATTTGTAGTCTCTATGTTAGGTTAATATCCCATTAGGAGCCCGCCCTGCGCCACAGGTCTCCGGGTGGAATCAATTTTTGTCAACCTCAAAATTCGGCACGCCAATTCTTTTGTGTATTTTGTGTTTGTAATTGTTATGTTTATTTATTGAAATTTATTTGTTGTTATTTATTTATTCATTTAATTTATCAATTCCAATTTTGAAGTTAAAGTTTCAGAAAGGGGGAATTTTTTAAATACTGTTGTTCTTGAATTTTGAATATCGATATTCTGGTTGGCCAACCTTGGTGACATTGACTTCTGGTAAAATCTTTTGTTATCAAATTTATCACTGTGGACCTTGGATGTTCCCGATTTTCCACTGTTTTTGCTGTTGTTAATTTTGTTGTTGATTTATGGAGGTTAAATTAAATTTCTGGTTCCACGAGTTTGTTTTTTTTTTTTTTGTTCTGAACTCCTGAGAGCGTTGGTGAGCCCCTCCCGTGGAGCGCCTTGGGCAAGCACGTTTCCAAAGGTCGGGTGCGCTTCCGCGGGGGTGCGGTTCAGATGGTAGCAGAGCGTGGTTGGTTCTGAAGTGTAGTCTCGGAGGAGTTGTGTTAGTTTGGTGTGTGTGAGTGTATGTATGTGTGTGTGCGTGGTTCTTCAATTTGGTGGAGTGTGTGTGGCGAGTGGGATAGCGTCTTCTGTTGGACCCCAAAATGGTTGCGTAGGAATTTTCGCCCAGACACCTTAGGAGGTTAAGGATTTTGTGCAATTGTGTTGTGTTGCTGTGTTCTTTGTGTGGCCGCATGGCTGGGGGCAGCATGTCGGTCTCCCACCGCTTCTTGGAGTTCCCCACTTCGGTGATCATGGACCTCCTCATCTCATGTAAACCTCACCGCGGAAATCCTTAAGTAGCTCGGAAGTCTGTGCGGGAAGTGTGCAGGGCCAGGAAGCCTGATCACCTTTCTGTCCCCTTCACTCTGTTCTGGTTTTTCCCTGTTTCTCTTTTTGCAGGCCTGCACAAAAACTTTGGGTGAGTAGTCCCCTGGTTTTGGGAAAACTTGACGCCCCCGCTTTCAGACTGTCCTGAGCGTTCCTGGTGTGAGTGTTCTTCTAGTTTTGGGGAGAGGTTGTTTGCCTTTTGTTTTGCCGGGTGGTTCCCTTTTGGAGGGGGAGGTTGAGCCGTGACGTTTTGCCCACCATGTGTGATGTCACGTCTCATTTGTTATAGTGTTGTTTTTTTTTCTGGTTAGTGTTTTCTGTATGCTGTCATTCTGGAATATTCGGTGTTGTTTTCCTTCTTTTCACCAGCTGTGACGCAACGTCCTGAAAAAGATCATAGGTGCCGTGGTGAACTGTCACCGCAAGACGTAAAAATTTTCTCGGCGTTTCAAAAGAAACGACACCAATTCAGATATTTTTCTACCAGTGATTTTTGTGCTGTAATGCGGGGAATTTAAACTGCCCAACGCAGCCTTTTGGGTGAGTCACGAGATTTTCCAGTTTAATTCAGAAATATGTTCGATGCAACTGGATTCGGTCAGACGACCACGTTGCAAAAATGACCAGTCTTCTGAAAAATATTGTTTTAGGCCAGAACCATTGTTCTGTAAATTTTGTTTCATTGTTTCAAGCAAAGCAATCAATTTTGTTCTCCTTTTGAGACTGCATTTTGGGCCATCCACGCTTTTGCTCTTAGAGTTCAATTTTTGTTAGTGAGCTGAACACATGTTTTTCAAGTTCCTGTAATAATTAAGATGTTTCAGTGTTTGTTTTGCATTAAATATTGTTTGTTATTGCTCAGTGCAACTTTATATTGGACACCCAGTGGTCTTATGGGGTTATTGTAAGTTGTAGAGTCAAAATAGGCTCATAGCCTAAATGGTGATGCCGCCAAGGTTTTTCTTTTATAACTTATTTTCCTGTTTAGTTTACTAGGGTTTGTGGGTTCTCAAAGTGGCCTAAGGCCCTGAGCTAGGCCTATGTAAAGTTTTATCAATTTTGGTTCATAATTAATGAATTAGGCCTAGCTTTTACTGTTGGTAGCACACCGGTTTGGGGGTAAAGTGTCAGGTAATCTTAGGTCCACAATAAAGTAGCCTTGAAGTTAAGTTCTGGTTTATATTTTATTTTGAAGCCTCACTTTTGGCCCAACTTTTAAAGGTAAAATTTTTAAATTCGGTCAGTAACTTTTTGAGATATGAGCTAAATAGAAGGGCAATGTCCGCCAAAACTGAAATTTTGTTGTGATGTTAAAAATGGAATTATTTTATGCTTTAAAACTAGTCAAATGTTTTCAACCTGTTCAATTTAGTTGTAGAATTAATATTAAGGTGTAGTTTAACTGTTTTTCATGTCTCAAGTATGTTGCTGTACTCACCCCCCCCTGTTTAGTAATTTTCTGAGTAGGCCTATAGCCTATCTCATTTCTTTTTGCTGTAATTTCTGTAGTCAAAGTAAAACTGTCTGTCACACTTAAAATGTTTTTCTGCCACAATTTTCAAGAAAATTTGTAAAATTGATTAAAACTGAAAAGTTAGCATTTTGTGGTTAGTAGTGGCAAATTGTCCAAACTGGAACAGTGGATATTTTTTGTGGCAATTCTACCTTTTGCACTGTTGACACTAATTGCCTACTGAATGTGTCTTAAATGGAAAAATATTGGCAAATTTTGGGGTTTACCAGGGTCCAGCTGGGGACTTGGTCCCACCGACAATGCCATGCAGATGATGGTTCCGGCCTGGTCCGTCCGCCTGCCCACCTAGGGGACATACATGGCCTTGGTCCCCACTTGCCGGAGCTGCAGGCCGACGCTCTTCTTTCCAGTGCCATGACGCCATAAACGAACTACTGTGATATGCCACTCCACCAATGAACTGTGATATTTTTGCTATTTATATGTGACAGTATTTATTTATTTATTTGTAGTCTCTATGTTAGGTTAATATCCCATTAGGAGCCCGCCCTGCGCCACAGGTCTCCGGGTGGAATTAATTTTTGTCAACCTCAAAATTCGGCACGCCAATTCTTTTGTGTATTTTGTGTTTGTAATTGTTATGTTTATTTATTGAAATTTATTTGTTGTTATTTATTTATTCATTTAATTTAGCAATTCCAATTTTGAAGTTAAAGTTTCAGAAAGGGGGAATTTTTTAAATACTGTTGTTCTTGAATTTTGAATATCGATATTCTGGTTGGCCAACCTTGGTGACATTGACTTCTGGTAAAATCTTTTGTTATCAAATTTATCACTGTGGACCTTGGATGTTCCCGATTTTCCACTGTTTTTGCTGTTGTTAATTTTGTTGTTGATTTATGGAGGTTAAATTAAATTTCTGGTTCCACGAGTTTGTTTTTTTTTTTGTTCTGAACTCCTGAGAGCGTTGGTGAGCCCCTCCCGTGGAGCGCCTTGGGCAAGCACGTTTCCAAAGGTCGGGTGCGCTTCCGCGGGGGTGCGGTTCACTACTATAGTTATTCCTTTAGCTTGATGAGCTATGGTTTCATTTTTTTGGTGGAATTCAACGGATTCAATCAGGGTTTTCAATATTCAAAAACGAATGATTACAGTCTTGGTGAGGCTGGCGAGGTGTGATCACTGCAAACCATGGTTTAGAACCCTTAAGATTCTAGCATTTTCCTCACTTTATATATTTCAAACCCTCGCCTTTTTAAAAAATAATCCTAAACTTTTTGAAAATGACAAGAGCAACCACGTCTACAACACTATATTCAAATCCAACCTTGTGTATCACGTTCATCGTTTGACCCTCCTTGAGCTAGGTATGCTGCTCTCCGGCTCCACAACGCACTGCCACGAAAAGCAGGCGTCCACGAACGTTTTTAGAAAGAAATTGAAGGATTTTTTTGTTGGAAATGACTTACTAAGGGGTTGATGAGTTTCTACAAGACAATTAAGAATTTTAAATTCTGTTAATTTCTTTTATGATGAGTTTTTTTCTTTTTTTTTGTGTAAATAATTCAAACAAATTGTACGTTTAGTTTTAGTTTAGTTTTAGTTAAATTTGACATGTCCAACACAATGTATTGTAAAACTGAACAATAAATGAATTGAATTGAATTGAATATGATCGTGAATGGGTCATACAACCATGGGCTTCAGAGAGTACCATAACTACTTGCCTACGTCCAGTGAGAAAAGGTAAGACAAACTGTAAAGCAGTTCCCCGAACGACGAAACACTCAAGCCTTTTACAAAGCAAATTATCATTGGCCACGTCAAAGGCTTTGCAGAAATGAAAGATTACTCCAGCTGCAGATTTCTTTTGGTCTAAATATTAAAAAAAATAATGAATGAGAACATAAAATCGATAGTAGACTTATTTTTACTTTCTCCCCCTATACCATAGTATATGGAGAAAGTATTGTTTTCGTAAAACACTTCGCATTAGTTTGATGATGTATATATCCATTTTGGAGCCCCCTTTCCCCCTAAAAATGTATATATTGAGAAAGTATTGGTTTCGTCAAAATTTTAAAATTTGAGTTGTTGGTAAATTTATCCGTTTTGGTGATCTCTGAGTCCAAAAAAGTGGTTTTCGAGTGATGTCTGTCTGTGTGTGTGTGTCAGGATGTAAACAGAGCTAGAGGATGCCCTAATGGTCCGATTTTGGTGAAATTTGGTATGTAGGTCCAAACGCACGATAATTCCAGGCGTTTTTTTTTATTTTTTTAATTTTTTTTAACGGTATTTTACCCTCAAAAACCTTTAAAAATCGAGAAAAATCCAAATTTCTCAAAAACGGCTCTAACGATTTTGATTAAAGTTTTGTGGTTTATTAAGCTTAAAATGGCGAATAAAATGACACCACCCGCATCTCCGAGAAAATGCTCGTTCAAAAGTTATAGCGTAATAAGTGTTTCAAAAATCATTTTTTTGGATTTTCAAAATACCTGTTATTTTGAAATAAATTTTACTTATCACCATTAAATCAAGCTCAAAAACTAAATAATCCAGTATTTAAAATTTTTGTCCTATGTCAAGTGGTTGCGGAGAAAATTCAATTTTTCGTTTAGCGGTAAACGCAGTACGTTGTTAAAAGTCACAGACGCGCGTAGGGTCAAACTCGCGCTGCTCAGCTGGTAGCTATCCGACTGAGTCATCAAGACATTTATGTTTGAAGCTTTTAACATCTTTTTTTATAATGTTGGGAGAAAGTATGTGTCAGTTAACTGATACCGTTTATTTAAGGTAAATCTGACCAGGAAATATTTTATTATTAAAGACTTTAATCTATTACAAACTGTCCCTCCTAATAACTCAAAAATAAAAATTTAATTGATAATGGTCTATAGTTATCAAGCAACTCCTTATTCCTTTTTTGTGTATTTCGATTATGACAGGAAGCTTAAGGAAATTGGAAAAAGACTTCAGGAACAAATGAAATGTTGAAGATATTGGCCCGAGGATTATATAGGATTTCTGAACATAATCTAAACTACTTGGATCACAGTTGCTCTATAATTGTTCTATAATTCATATAAAAATAGTGCCTCTGCATTAAAATTTAAACTGACTATTAGTTGCGTATGTACGTACATCAGAAATTGTGGGCCATGCAAGTCTGTCAATTGCTGTCCAATGACTCTAAACATCTCATTTCACGTTTTGGCTGCATTGCATGACCTTCCTGTCCCTTGGATCTCACTGCCGGCTATTTTAATGTGGGGCTCCGTAGAAAAAAAATGCTGTGAAGCCTCAGGCAGTTACGGAATTGAAAAACTGAATACCAATGTAGATAGTATGCAAGTAATGGTAAATTTCATAAAGTATAAGAAACATGAATGAATGTTAGACAGGAGCAGCATAAAAGTGATCATAGGTTTTATAAATGAAATTTTCATACTATGTAAATTTTGAACGCAAACTTTATTTTATTCAGAAGCGTCTGCCACTTTTGTCCATCTAATTATGATAAATGCAACAATACTAAACTATAAATAATATAATTTTGTTATAAAATACAGTTTTATAAATAATTTTTTGCATTACCAATGGATTCACACTTTATGATATAAAATACATTTAAGGGTAAAAGATGTCCAATCATTAAAATTTTTTATTAAATTTGATATTTTACCTATTTTAATACGGCCAGTCCCACATGATGTTCAAAGAGCACATAACGCTACAATGTCAATTCTGATACAGCCCTTGGCGGCCGTCCAAGCGGATCGGGTTGTATCTGGAAATGCTTTTACAGCAAGATTATATTAAAACATTTTGTGTTTCATTTTACTAAATCTTAGCATGCATACTTCAGGCTCTTGAAAGTGTCAATTTTTTATGATTTCTATTTTCTTTTGTGTTTATTCATTGACACTCATTAAAAGTGCAGTTTTTTTATTATTAATTGTTTTTGGATTTGTTCATATTTTTAAGGCACGCGTTTATTAATATTATTAATAAAATTCAAATAGTTTATTTTTGTGAGTGCTTTTTAAGTACAAAGCATTGAAGTATTCATGTCTCTAGAATATCGTTAATTGAGTATTTATGAATAACTCTAATCTTTCAAAGCTTAACACACACGAGTTTTTAACTCTTTGCTTTAATCTAAACAGCCTGCTCGACAAACTAAAAAATTAACAACAAAACAAAATTTTTGGGAAACAATTTAAGAAGAGTTTTGCTAACATTTAAATAAACCATATTAAGAAATAATAATACAACATTCTTGGACAAATTATTTCTAAACACAAATTAAACAAATATTAACAACAAGATCTCATTTGACCATTTTATAGCGTATAATAATAGGAATAAAGTTATCACGTACTTTCCTGATAATAAGAGGGTTATCATAATCTTTTTGCACGCAGGTCTAATACAGCGATTGAATTAACTTGGCTATACTACTGACCACGTGATGCTACAAACGATTTATCATCATGACCCTATGTAAATTTTAGGTTACAAGGGAGAACGCCAAGTGGACAGTATAAAATTGCTGCTTATGTCTATGTTGTGAATGTAATAATTATTAGTTACTAAGTCATAACGGATTTATTCTTGGTTACTTAGTCTCCTGCGTAAATTAATAAATAAATAAGACACAAATTTAATAAGTTATTGAATTATAAGAGAACAATTTCTCCAAACGACAAATGCTGTTACTTCAATTTAAGATAGTACACAATAAACCTTTAAACAACCCTCTTTTTGATTGTCAATTCAAGCACTAAACATATAAAAAATAATTTGTTTGCTTCAAGGATGGCATGATATTAACAGTCAACTATTATTATTGATCGTACTTAGGATATATTGTTTGAGTTAAGCTGCAGACTGATGATTTTAATTAGGAATATACAACTAACTCAGCTTTCGCTGCAAATTAAATTTTACGTTATTTTGGAACAAAAATAAACATTTTATTTGCAATTTGTATTATTAAAAATCCTTAAAATTGTAAAGGAAATATTTATATTTTAAAAGGATTGATCTTGTACATTTTCAGTGTAACATCATTTACCATGCCAATAATATTTAATTGGAAGTTTGAGAGAATCTATCAATGATACTCAAAGAAATATTTTACTAACCACATTTGCAATGATATAAAGAAGAAAATTTTACGGATAATAATGACTGAGAGACATTATAATATTCAACTATTATAGGGGAGTAGTGGGGTTTGCCCACTCCTGGTCCAGGTCAAGGTCAGCGGTTGTAACTGTTGTAGGGGTAGTAGCGGCTGGGGGTTTTCTTTGACAGTGATGGGTGGGTTTTGGAAGTGGGTCAAGGTCATCCAGAGGGGGTTTTTAAAATATATTTATTTAATAAAAACTCATCAGTGATTGAAGAATTGCTTTGTCATTATTTGTAGCAGTAATAGTTATTTTATTACTCTGTATGGGTGAATCCCGCTGTGTGTCCATAATTGCAAAAAAGGAGAGGTCCTAGGTGGTTACAGTGCAAGTTGATAGAGCAGAACAAGACATGTGTCTGAGGAAGAATGATCATATAAACCTGGTAATATAGTGAATAAGAATAATTGGATAGGATTGTCAATAGGTGTAACAAGATTGAAATTTTGATATTTCAGCATTTCAGTTAAGACAGAGTGTAAAATAGGATCAGTAGAACAAGTATTACAAAGGTTAGATTTTACAAAGTACAACGGGTGAAAACTGAAGTATTTTTTAAGCTTACTCAAAGTAGTATGCGGTTTTGAAATTGTGGAGTTAGATTGTTTCTGTAAAATGTGTTTTGTACGCAAAAGTTTTAAATGTAAAGTGTGCGAATCCATAATAATATTCAAAGGGGAGATGTGTACTCTCCAAAATTCAGCGAGTATATGATTAGTGCCCGCGAGTGTGTCTGAATATATAGAGACTAATTAGCATAATAAGCGCAAACATATGTTAGAGTAATAAGAGTAAGTTAAAAAATGTTTGATAGTCTTAAGAGACTTATGGATAGATGTTTACTGTCGCCCTATTGCCATTATAATGGCGCACGCGCAAGGTACCGATGCCGCTTATATAGGGTTGTGGGAACCCCCCTAACCCCCTCCCCTAAGAGAATGAGATAAAAGGGAAGAACTTTGGAGATTTCAGTTCTTTGTCGGGGTGGCAGCGTAGCGAAAGGTTCTAGTAGGGGGAAAAAATAGTTAATAAATTTTTGTAAAATTTTTAAAAATTACCGCTAGTGGTAGAAGTTAGTCAATTATTTTATAAGGGTTTAAGAACTGCGTTGTAGACGATTAATCGCAATTACATCTAGCATTTGTACAGGTAAAACTTGCAGTATAATAATTATATATTAATATATGGGTGTTAACTGTTTATAGTCTAAGTAGTTTAGTCTAGCAGCAGAAGTTAGTTAATTATTCTGTAGGGGTTAACTTGTATAATAAGTATAAACTAAAATAAAAATAGTAACGTGAGATTATTTGATATATTATATATAAAATAAAAGTGTATTTTATATGTTAAGAAATAGTTGAAAAAATAAATTACATAAAAAATAGCAAGCTTAACAGGTGTAAGTTAAAACAAAGCATATGTAACATTACTAGGTGGTAGAGACTTACAGATTAGTTGTTTCAGCTGCGGTACCTGGGGAGTAAATGGCAGACGCGCGACCGCGTTGCGGCTTATATAAGCACAGATAGCAATTATGTTGAACTTGACCCCCCCCCCCCCAAGAAAAAAAAGTGTTGACCCCCCCCCCCCGTCACTTTCACTTATCAAAATGAATTAGGTTGATAGTGGTTACATTTATATAATACCAATTTAGCTTTGATGTTGCCAATAGTTTAATAACTATAGTTAAGTGGCAAAAGAGGACAGATAATTTTCTGCCATTACTCAGATAATAACAGGCAACAATTATGGTGTTACGCGATGGGGTAAGCCTCAGTGAAGCTCAACGGCGGATTAAACCAGGTGTTGTCTAACGTTAATTGCAAGGTACAACGCTCCACCTGCATTAGCGGCGACCTACATGTGACGAATAGATCATTGGAAATTTCCACTGACGTTGGACGTTCTATCCCCCTTAAACCCCTACGGCTCTCCCCACCACTTTGTGAGCCGAGAACCTTTTTGGCGACTATCGCTGAGTTAGTTCGGAACAAATCATCGGACGCGATGGTTGTTCCGAACTCAGAGGGTACCTCAAATATATAAGCGGCCGATATATATTTGAGTTACTCTTGCTGTTAGGGTTTTAATATTAATATTTTTTGTGTGTGACTGTGTGTGTGTAAAATGTTATTTATTTTTTAGTTTTAAGTTGCGTTATTTTTAAGTTTTAATTTGCGCATTGCGATGTTAGCATTAAGGTGTGTTATATTATTGCTAATGTTTAAAAAATATGTTTATGCATTTAATGTTGAGTGTTGATGTAATTATTCTGTATTTGTGTGTGTGTGTGTGTACTAATAACCTTTCACAGCTAGCTGTTAGGAGGGTAGATTAAATTTAAATTTAAATTATAGAAGTTCTGTTGAACTTCATTAAATATGGGTGGGACATGCGCGTTGTGCCGTAGGTAGCGCATATTTTTTATTGCTTTAAAATGTTTAATTTTGTTAGGAAATAATCATATTTGGGTGGGTTTAGATTAAGGGTGGGAGGTTAGAGTTGCGTCTTGCATTAATTGTTCCAGACTCCCTATTATAATTGGATGGTCAAGCCCAGTGCCTTCGGGCCCGAGACTGAACCGCCCGTATCACAGCTCACCAAACTGGATCGCCACGTGCGTGCGGGCCAAAAATTGGGATCCCTTGTAAGACGTAACTATAGTGGGTTGGGATTTGGGGAAGTGTTAGGCAAACAGAGTGGTGGAGACGGCCGTGGCCGCCTCCATCACTTTGGAGCATTATTATTTTTTTGGTGACCTTGACCTAAATTAAGGTAATTAACCCCCCCCCCCCAAATAACAATTAGTCCCCCCCCCCGACAGTGAACTTGGCCTTGGTGACCTTGACCTTGAACTTGACGAGCCCCCCCCCCCCAACAGTGAACTTGGCCTTGGTGACCTTGACCTTGAACTTGAACTTGACGAGCCCCCCCCCCGGACAATAATTCGGATTAGAAAATGGCTAATAATTCAAGAATGGTTTGCCGGAATAGGGCAAGTCATACATCAATGAAAAGCTCTAATTAAGAGCAATATTGTGGTCAAGACAGAATTGTATTATTTTCTTTTACTAAAATTGTACCATAAAAAACACCCCCACCCCACTCAATAACATGGTGATATAAGAGTGGTGTGGTTTGTGTTGAGAACATTCTTCACCTATAATAGCTAGAGTGAACATGTCTCCCCAAGATGCTTCAATATTTTATAACAAATGTACAAAAGTTGAAGGAGTATTGGAGGTGGATGAAGAAAATGATGAAGAAATTGAAGAAATTGAAGTGCCTTTGTTAAGTGAAAATGTTGTAACAAGAATATTTGTGGATCCAAATTCACCAATGGATATTATAGGAAGGTTTTTAATTGAAGTTGTGACATGGATAGAAAATGGAAGATTAGTAAACATAGGATCTCCAATTTTGGTAGATGATAGACACACCTTTGGTGTATATTGGAGAAACATAGATCTGTTATGGCTGTGGGCGGAGGCATATGTGGAGTATTTGCAATTGGAAGAAAATATAGGCTTTAATCATTACTTTTCAGCTTTAGTGTTAAACTACTAATTCTAACATTTCACTAAAAAAAAAAAACCTTACAAATGTGGTGGGGGAAGCATTATATAAAGGGAATAGAAGGGAGAAGCATTTCATTTCCGTGCTAAATTTCAAAGAGTAAACATCAACACGATGCATCAATGTGAAATTTGCTCAGAAACTTTTCATGATAATATTCTACTAGAAATACATAAAGAATTATTTCATAATAATAATGAAGATGTAACAGAAACAGAATATGAAGATTTAAAACTATATGAAGAAGAAGAACCAAAAGAAGAACAACAAGAAGAAGAACCATTAGCAGGACCATCTAATGAAATATTGCATCAATGTGAAATTTGCTCAGAAACTTTTCATGATAATATTCTACTAGAAATACATAAAGAATTATTCCATAATAATAATGAAGATGTAACAGAAACAGAATATGAAGATTTAAAACTATATGAAGAAGAAGAACCAAAAGAAGAACAACAAGAAGAAGAACCATTAGCAGGACCATCTAATGAAATACCGTGTTTAAAAGTATTTGCTTTAGAAGGTAGAGTAGTAATGCACCACAAAATTCAAAATGAAAATTTGGAATTGGATCAGTTTTTTAAAGAAGTAAGAACAATTGTAAGTAAAACACTCACAGAAGAATTAGGAAGACTAAACTTTATTAAATTTGGCATATTATTAAATGCTATGTTTACTAATGTAGAAGGAGAAATGTCACCAAGAGGATTCATGACAAAAAACCAGACCATCATGGCAAGTTCAGATATTAATTCAATAGTTGAAGATTGTTTGGAAGAAATATTAACAAAAATTCAAGAACATGAAGGAAGAGGATCTGGTTGGAGTTTGGTTAGTATTGAGGGTATGGATATTAGAGTTCATAAACACGGCTATGGATTAAGGGGTAGCAGTTATATTCCACTCCCAAAGAAAATTTCAGACACCAAATCATGTATAAATGTTCAAAATGAAGATATGGAATGTTTTAGATATGCAATGACGGCAAAATTTGTACCACCTAACCATGCAGTTAGACCCAGTGAAGAATATGAAACACACAGATATAGATATAATTTCCAAGGATTGACTTACCCAGTGGCTTTGAAGGACATCCCAAAGTTCGAAAAACAAAACCCTGGAACATCTGTTAATGTTTTTGGTTTAGACGGTTCGAATAAAGTGTACCCATTGCGTGTGGTGAAGAATGAACTCCCAGATCATACAGACTTATTACTACTTACAACAGGTGATGTTTCCCACTATGTATGGATTAAAAAATTTGAAACTCTTGTAAGTAATCAACTATGTAAAACTAGACATAAGAAGATAGTTTGCAAAAGATGCTTTAATTTTCATGAAGAAAGAAGAGAAGGAAATGAATGGTTACAAGAGCATAAAAAACTATGTAACAACAATTATGAAGCAAAAATTATCTTACCATGTTCAAGTAAAGCAGAGTTAAAATTTGAGAAAATCTCCCATCAATATCGGATTCCCATTGTTGTCTATGCTGATTTTGAATCGACACTAGTGCCTATTGAAAATAATGATGGTGATGTAGCAAGGAAAAGTGTTAAGTATCAGATACATGATCCAAACAGTTTTTGTTTAATGGTTAAATCTACTCTTTCTGAAGAACATCTAAATAGATTTAATTTAACTTCAAAACCTATTGTCTATCGTGGTGTTAATGCTTCTAAAATATTCCTTGATCAGTTGTATATAATAGCGGAAAGTGTTGAAAGATTGTACAGTGATATTATACCGATGATACCTTTGGATGAAGAAGAAGAGATTCAACATGAAAATGCAACTCATTGTTATCTATGTAGAAATGAATTTACTGTGGAAAATCACAAGGTTCATGATCATGACCATCTGACAGGGTATTATAGAGGTGCTGCATGTAACAGCTGTAATATCAATTACAAGATCCCTACAAATATACCTGTAATATTACATAACCTTAGTGCTTATGATGCGATTTTATCATTCCGGAATTAGGAAGAGATAATGGAGAAATTGATGTCATAGCTGAAACCACGGAGAAGTTTGTAAGTTTTACTAAAAAAGTTGGAAATATAAAGCTTCGGTTTTTAGATTCTTACCGTTTTATGCCATCTAGTTTAATGAAGCTTTCTGAAAACCTGAGAACAGAAGATTTAATAGAAACCAAGAAGATTGTAAGTAATGACAAGGTTAATTTAGTTCTTCGCAAAGGTGTTTTCCCGTATGATTATATAGATAGCTTAGAAAGATTTAATGAAACATCCCTTCCACCAAAAGAAGAATTTAAAAGTAAACTATATGACACAGATATATCCCATGAAGATTATGAACATGCGTGTAGAGTATGGAATGAATTAGGATTTAAAACACTTGGAGAATATTCGGACTTTTATGTAAAACTAGATGTAACTTTACTTTGTGATATAATGGAAGAGTTTAGAAATACATGTTTTAAGGCATATGGATTAGACCCTCTGCATTCTTGTACATCACCTGGACTAGCTTGGCAAGCAATGTTAAAGGAAACAAAATGTAAACTCCAACTTCTTACAGATATAGACATGGTGCTGATGTTGGAATCAGGTGTTCGAGGGGGACTAACTCAAAGCGTAACACGACATGTAAAAGCAAATAACAAATATTTGCCCAATTTTGATGCATCAAAACCAAGTTCATATTTAGGTTATTTTGATGCAAATAACCTTTATGGATGGGCCATGTCGAATCCTCTCCCATATGGCAACTTCAAATGGGTAGACCCTGATTCTATTGGAAACATCATGAATATAGCGAAACATGGAGACACTGGTTATATTTTGGATGTAGACATTGAGTACCCTGAACATTTGCATGACCACCATTATGATTTACCTCTACTGGCTAAGACGGAAATATCACCAACCGGCAGATGGCCTAAATTAATGATGACTTTAACCAACAAATCAAGATATGTTGCTCATTATTGGGTAATACAACAAGCCCTAGAATTAGGATTGAGAATAACAAAAATTAATAGAGCTTTACAATTTTCTCAATCCTGTTGGTTAAAGTCATACATTGACAACAACACAAAAAGAAGAACTGCAGCTACATCTAATTTTCAAAAGGACTTTTTTAAATTGATGAATAATGCGATATTTGGCAAGACACTGGAAAACAAAAGAAAGCATAAGAATGTGAAACTAGTTAGTGATCCGGTGAAACTACAAAAGCTGGTACAAAAACCTAACTTCGGATCATCCATAATAATCAACGAAAATCTTGTAGCTGTTTCCATGAACAAAATTTCAATTACAATGGATCGTCCTTTATATGTGGGGATGTCTATTCTAGATATTTCAAAGACCCACATGTATGACTTCCATTACAACAAGATGGTTAAATTTTATGGAAGAGAAAACATCGGCATTGTATACATGGATACGGACGCTTTTATTTATTGGATAAGAACTGAAGATATGTATGAAGACCTACGCTGTTTTATCTACAATAACGACTTTGACTTTTCTGATTATCCACAAGACCATCCCAACTACGACAATGGTAAAAATAAAAAGGTATTGGGAAAGTTCAAAGACGAAACAAATAGCGTGCCAATGGAAGAGGTTGTTGCTTTAATGTCAGTTCTTATCAGTCGCTTGATGGAGAACGACGTGTGCCGCACTCTGACCTCGTCTGCCTAGTTAGTGAGTGACTCGTGCCGTGCCCGTATTAACTTGTTTGCTGCTATACAGAGTGTTAATTTAATTTTATTGAGCGCAGTATACTTTTCTAGTAATATTTACAAGTATTATACGTCTGTGTCTGTTTGCTAAATCGTATTAACTATGTCTTCGTGTACAAAGTGTGCGGGAAGTTTCACGAACATGCGGGAAGTTTTAACCTGTGCGGACTGTAGAGGCAGCTTCCACCCTTCGTGCACTAGGGTAGAGACTATAGAGAACTATAAAAAATTTAGTAGTCAGCGAAAAGCCACCTGGAAGTGCGACACGTGCAAGGGTGAGACGCTTTCGTCGGCGAGCCGTGGCGAGCCGGACAACACCGCCCTCGTGGACCTGATCAACAATATGAAGAAAGAGCTCAGCCAGCAGATGGACTCGGTCAACACCAACTTGGAGAACAAGATCGAAGGTGTAGTAAGTACGATTTCTACCATGCAAATAACCTTAAACGCATTGGTTGAGGAAAATGAAACTCGAAAGGCAGACTACAATAAGATTGTCGCTGAAAATCTCGAGTTGAAGAAGGAGGTGAAAAATCTTCATTTACAAGTGCAGGACATTGAGCAGTACTCGAGAAAAGACAACATAGAAATAGTGGGTGTTCCATATAAGACTGGTGAAGATGTATTTGATTTGCTGGAAGATCTTGCCAAAGTTATTAAAATATCCTATCATAAGTCAGAAATCTCTACAGCACACCGATTAGGATTTTCGCCTGACCGTCCAAACCCTTCGATAATCGTGAAGTTCGTAACGAGAGACTACAGGAATCTATGGATCTCGGCTGCCCGAGAACACCGTGCTCGACTCACCGCCGCCGCTCTCAGCGACTCCTGGGCCTCGACGAAGGTGTTCATAAATGAACACCTCACCTCATACAACAAGACCATCCTCGGGAAGGCGAAGAGCCTAGTCAAGGAAGGGAAGCTGGCCTACGCGTGGACCCGGGATTGCCGTGTGTTCGCCAGGAAGTCCACTGCGCCTGGGTGCCCTACAAAGCTTCTCCGATCTATGGACGACCTGGATGCAGCTGTAAGAGGTGAAAATGGTCGCTAAGGAACTTATTATATATAGTGAGTGATTATCTTTCGTTTCTCTACTTTTTATTAGTTATCCTATCCTATATAGTTATTACATTTTTTCTTCTTTATTTTCTTTTAATAATTACATAATTATTAATTTTGCAGTAACAATCAATAAGCATGTAACAAATTGATATAATATTTTTTTAATTTATTTCGAAGTTAAATATAAGCCAATACTTCACAGGATCTCACATTTGAAAAATTATATGATTACGGTAATTATGTATTTGATAATGATAAATGCAACAATGTTATACAAGATTAACTTACAACTGATAAAACGGTAGCTTCAATTTACTGGGTAGATCCATCTTTAATTTATTGCAATTTTTTACTCTGAGGCGATTTATTTTATTTATTTATTTTTGCAACCAGCAAAATATAGGCCTACCTGTTAGTACAGAAAAATATCAATGAGCGTAATACTACTAAAGTTTTATAGTTCAAGGAAATGGATAAATTTGTGACATAGAAACGGTTTCAAGAACATAGTTCCAAAATTCGTGTTATCAGTTGCACCCAAGATAAGATATCGTGTTCGAGGCATTTTCCTATCAGCTTAGTCATGAAATCATGATCATGAAATTACAGTACTTTATTTTAACTTTATTTATTATTATTCTACTTTTTTTCTTAAATTTAATTAACTTTCGCTCTTTTTTTGGCATTTTCTAAGATGACTGGTAAGGGGCCGGCACGCCACCACTACAACTACAACGGATTTTGACGGAGACAGACTATTATTGGACAGCTACAGACAAATTCAATGTGACGAATTTGACAACCATGACTGTTTACATAGCTTCCTCGACGATGAACAGAACTCACGGGCACTGACATTTATTCACTTTAACATACGTAGCTATTACAAAAATATAGATAACTTGTTGGTGACTTTAGAGAGCGTAGATATAAAATTTGACTGTATTGTATTGACTGAGGCATGGGTTGACGAAAACAAGACATTAACACCACTTGACGGGTACGAAATTTTTGTGACTGACAATAACTGGAACAGAAACGACGGTGTCATCGTATACTGCAAAACTGAACTTTGTGTTACCTCACAACAGATTTACATCGGCGAAGCAACTGGACTACAACTCGAATTTGACCTTGAAAATAGACATTATTCTATTCTTGCAATCTACAGAAGTCCTTCAATGAATGCAGAGTTATTTTTATCCGACTTGGAGATTATATACAATAACATCTTGAAAAGAAATACTCATGTTTTTATTGGAGATATAAACATTGACACGTTAACTAGTAATAATACCAATGAAAAGGACAAGTACTTAGATATTATGTATGGAGCTGGTTTTGTGGAATGTATAAATAAGCCAACGAGGGTTACCGATCATTCGTTGTCCTGCATCGACCATATCTTTATCTATCATAATGATGTAAACCAAATAAACTCTGCCGTTTTCCACACTAATATCACAGACCACTACGCCGTTGTCGCTACAATCAGACGTCCGTTCACTGACATTCCACCTGACTTTAGCAATAACCAGACTGAAACGTACTTAGACATGAGGACTATGGGGAGACTACTTGAGGGTGAAAAATGGGATGATGTTTTGGCCCTGTATGACGTTAATGAAAGTTGTAATATTTTTTTTAATACAATTGAAAAATTTAAAACATTGGCAACAAAATGCAAATTACCTAACACTCGCCATAAAAAGCTCAAACCATGGATTTCAAATGAAATTATTAAAGGAATTCGAATTAGAGATAAATTAAGTAAGCGTCTAAAAAAACACCCTCTTGACGAGAATCTTAAAGTAATTTTTCAAAATTTAAGAAACAGATTGTCAAACGATATAAAGTGGGCTAAAATTAATTACTACAAACAAAAAATAATAGAATCTCATAATAATCCCAAAAAATTTTGGAATGTTATCAATGAAGTAAGCGGGGGGAAAAATAAAAAAACCTTTTTTCCTTTAAAACATTTTGATGGTGGGGGTGATGGTGTGAAGTCGGTGGCTGGTTCTTTTAATTCCTACTTTTCACAAGTTGGAGTAAATTTAGCTAACCGGCTTCCGTTGTCCATTGGCCCGCCATTGGTTGACGATTCAGCGTACAGGGTCAATCACGAGTTCCAGCTGGAGCCGGTTTCCGATGACCAAGTTCGGAGATGCATCAGAGAGATGCGTGGTGGATCTGCCCCCGGATGCGATGGGTTCACAGCCAAATTATTAAAAAATAACGAACAGTGTTTTATTATTCCTTTGCGACACATTATTAATCTTAGTTTTTCCACGGGTGTATTTCCTGAAGCTTTCAAAACTGCTAAAGTAATACCGTTGTACAAATCTGGCGTTAAGAATGATAAAAACAATTATAGACCTATTTCATTATTGAGTGTTTTTTCTAAAATTATAGAGAAATGTGTTAAGCTGCAACTTCAATCCTACTTAGAAAATCACTTTATTCTATCGGAGGAACAGTTTGGTTTTCGTAGGGGGAAAAATACATCAGATGCTCTCTTTTCATTAAATAAACTTATAATAGAGTCTTTGAATAAAAATGAAAAAGTCCTTTTAGTTTTTATAGATCTTGCCAAAGCATTTGATTCTATCGATAGAAAACATCTCATTTCAAAATTAGACAATATTGGCGTGCGTGGTGTTGCTCTGAATTGGTTTGTTAGTTATTTTAGTGGTAGAAAGCAAGTAGTTTCAATTAATAAAATAAATAGTGATTCGATGCAAATAGATTACGGGGTTGTTCAGGGTAGCACGCTTGGTCCTCTGTTATTTTTAATCTACATAAATAATTTGACCAAGCTCGC
Source organism: Neoaliturus tenellus (assembly GCA_030545055.2). Taxonomy (NCBI): domain Eukaryota; kingdom Metazoa; phylum Arthropoda; class Insecta; order Hemiptera; family Cicadellidae; genus Neoaliturus; species Neoaliturus tenellus. The sequence continues at coordinate 49,978,113 of CM061533.1, read as the reverse complement.
AATCACTGGAAATTTCTTTCTATTTGCTGATGACACTGCGATAGTATTCAAAGGGCATTCATGGGAAAGGGTATTCCGTGATGCGATTCAGGATATGTGCCTAGTAAAAAGATGGTTTGACCAAAATGTATTATCAATGAATATTTCCAAAACTAAGTGTATGCCAATCGCGCTGCGTCCTGTGAGTGAGCCACCCGCTGAACTCTCACTCGTACTTCATACTTGTGGGGATTGCACGAGGGAGGGGTGTGGATGCCAGGTTGTCGACAGGGTAGACCAGTATAAGTATTTAGGTGTAGTTATGGATTCTAGGTTAAGGTGGGATATACACGTCAGTCAGCTAAAAACTAAACTTAGAAAATTGATTTATGTATTTTTTCAACTTAATCAAATTTTAACTCCTAATGAAATAAAAGTAGTTTATTTTTCTTACGTTCAGTCACTTTTACAGTATGGTATTATAGTATGGGGTGGGGCAAATAAAAGTGTACTTGAGTCTCTCTATGTAATACAAAAATTGTTGATAAAAGTGAGTCTAAAAAAGCCGAAGCAGTATCCGACTGAAGCTCTCTTTAAAGATACCGAGTTACTTTCAGTAAGACAATTATTTATTAAAGCTTTGCTGGTCTTCTCCTACACTCACAGTGACCTGGTAGTTGCGCCTTTGACACATCCCTACAGAACTAGAAATGCAGTTAATGTTGGCCAGCAGGTTCCCAGAGTTTATAAATCGGTCAATCTTACAAATTCTTTTTACATCGCGAATTTTTTGCACAGAAACATTCCGCAAGAGATAAGGGACCTGCAGGTTTCACTGGCTGTGTACAAAAAGATCATTTCCGCTTGGTTGTTGGGGATCGGACCAGCTGGGGCGGATGCTCTCATATCCTCTGAATACATTCACTAATGACTAATACAAGCAACACTGACATAAACATCACTGTGACACTCTGATACAGGTTACTGACTAACATATAAATCCCTTTATCGCCGTCTTTATCATTTAAATTTTTTTTTCTCTCTTTCTTACTCAGCAATAATACCTTTTTATGTCACACTATTTATCTAATAATTTTTATATGGCTGTTCCAATACTTTTACAAATATTTTTTCTCTTTTTTTATTGTTAATTTCATATATGATAAGAACTCGTTCCACGCACAGGTCTTCGACCCATGTGGAACTATTTTTCTGATAAAATGTTTGTATTTTATGTTTAATGTCACAATAAAGAGATTTTTGATTGATTGATTGTCTAAATTGTATTCATTTAAATTGTACAAAAATGAAAAAAGAGAACATGAAATCGTGAAGAAGGCCAAAGGTATAAAAACCTCATACCTGAAGAAGAATATACAGTTTGAAGAATACAAGAGATGCTTATTTGAAAATGTTGAGACAACAGCAACATTTAACACCATAAGAAGCTTCAACCATCGTCTCTTCAGTGTAAAGCAAACCAAATGGGCTTTGAGTTGTAAGGATGATAAGAGGTACATCCTGGAAGATAATATAAAAACTTTACCATTTGGACATTACTCCTTATACCCTATCGACCAATAAACCTATTCTTCGTCCTTTACCTTCTTCCTTTCCGTAAAGAAGAGGGGACATGATAAGCTCAATGTCATGTTCCCTCTTTTTTACACCAATGTAATATGGCCTTGACCTATAATCTAACCATATAAAAGAGGATAAACCATTTTAGAGATCAGTATTTTTACAAGCGGTGTGGAAGACACAACTGAAGATGGAAGATTTAAGGAACAAGATTGTAAATGAACTTCATAAGCCGGCAAGAAGAAAATTTCTTAGAAGAAATACAATTATAAAAGGAATGAATGATCTTTTCCAAGCCGATCTTATTGAAATGATACCACTTAGTAAATTAAATAAAGGATTCAAATACATTTTAGCGATTATAGACTGTTTTACTAAAGTGGCTGATGCTTTACCGCTAAAGGACAAGACTGGTAAAAGTGTTACAAAAGCTATGGAAATGGCTATACTAAGAAATAATTTCAACATCAAACATCTACAAACTGATGATGGAAAAGAATATTTTAACAAAGACTTTGCAGCTTTAATGAAGAAGTATAAAATAAATCATTATTCTACAAATTCTGAAGTTAAAGCTTCAATAATAGAAAGATTTAACAGAACGTTAAAAGGAGCAATGTATAAAACATTTTCCAAACGAGGATCATATATTTGGTATGATATATTACCACAACTTATAAAAGAATATAACAATAAGTATCATCGAACCATTGGTATGAAGCCTAATGAAGTAAATAGTGCCAATGCTAAAATGGTATTAAAACGTATTAAAAATAATACTACTCCTAAACGTGAAAAAATGGAGCCCAAAACATTTAAAGTTGATGATAAAGTTCGTATAAGTAAGTACAAAGGAGTATTTAGCAAAAGGTATCTGCCAAACTGGACTAATGAAGTATTTACAATCTATAAAGTGCAACCAACAATACCTGAAACCTACATTTTAAAGGACAACAAGGGTGAATTGCTTGAAGGTGAATTCTACGGACATGAATTGCTAAAATCATCAGTTGGCGATGTATATCTTGTTGAAAAAATTTTACAAAGAAAAAACGATAAGGTGAAAGTACGTTGGTTGGGATTTGATAAAAGTGAAGACTCTTGGATCCCTACAAAAGACTTAGTGTAGCAATTTATGAAGTCATTACATGTTTAACCTTTACACAAGATGGAGATTGTGCAGCAAAAGGATCGATTTTTTATTGATAATATTGATGAGTTAACAGTTGACAACGACAAGTTAAATCATGGAAAACATGGTGAATTACTGCCAAACACAATAAGATGTTTAATAACTGGACCATCAAATTGTGGAAAGACAAATGTGGTTTTTAATTTAATAACAAATCCTAAGGGATTACGTTTCAACAACATTTATATCTTTTCCAAATCTTTGCAACAACCCAAATACCAATTATTGGATAAGGTACTCGCAAGTGTGCCTGAAGTTAATTTTTACAAGTTTAATGCTAGTGAAACTATAATGGAGCCAAACGAGGCTAAACCATTTTCTATATTTATATTTGATGATGTATCTTGTGAAAATCACGACACTATTAGAAGTTATTTTGCCATGGGAAGACATTACAATATTGATAGCATTTATATTGGTCAAACTTACAGTAAAATTCCAAAACAACTAATAAGAGATAATGCAAATCTACTAATTATCTTTAAGCAAGATGAAACAAATTTAAAGCACATATATTATGATCATGTGAATGCAGACATGTCATTTGATAAATTTAAAGAAATGTGTGGCAAAGCATGGGCTGAAAAATATGGATTTCTTGTTATTATGAAAGAAGAAGCTATAAAAAATGGAAGATATCGTATAGGATTGGATAAATTTGTATTAATTCATTGAACGATTGATGATACGTTTAGTAATAGATTGGACCTCGCTGCGTAAACATGGTGAACCAAGAAAAACTATTAAAAGAAATAAAATCACTGAGTGACTCGATTAGACTTAAAAATCGAGCATTAAGAATGGGTTTGAATGAAAGAGAAGAATTTCTGGAGACTACATTTAAGCCTATTACAGAACCTTTAAACAGATAACAGAAACAATTGGTAAACCTCATTTTGAAGGAGATGTTTTACTACCTGTTTCTAAATTTGAAGTAAAGACTTTAAAAAAGGAAGAAGATGATGATTCTTACACAAGTGATAGTGAAGTTTCTCAAAAAGGAGAAGAAACAAGACAAGAAGAACCAGAAATAAATGTTCAAAAAGAAGAAGAAGAAGAACAACATATACCTGAAGCAGAACAATCAATTCCAAATCTAACAAAATTAAGTAGTGATATATTGCAACAAGGACCTCTTGGAAGAAAGTATATCATGAAGATGTTACATGAAATAAAAGCTAACCCAAAACTACACAAGTCACATGTATATGGAGCGAGAATTGATGGAAATGAATTAAAAATAGGAGATTCAAAAGTATATTTGACTGAAGATGATGACATTGTTATTGGTGAGCATAAATATAAAGGAACAAAAGGATTATTTGAACTGATTTTTAAAAATATACCTATAAAATATACACTACAAGATTTAAATACTTTTAAAGAAATTTTGCAAAATACTAATGCTCATAAGAAGAATTACTCCAAAGATTCAATGATAAATAGAACACGCGCAACTAAATATTCAGTTGTAATAAAAAGATTGTTTCCCCTGAGAAAACTACCAACATTACGAACTGCGCCTGCTTTGAAGAAACCGCTAAAGAGGAAATCTTTATCACTTATGGACTTATCACTTATGGATGAATATGGTAAAAAGAAAAAAGGAGAATCTTCAACGTCTGGTAAAGGTTTAATGAAAAACCTATATAATACAAATGTGATTTACTATAATGATATAAACAAATTGGTCGATAGAATGAGACTATTACATGAAGCCATGGAAGCTGGTCATACAGGTTTAAATAATGAATGGGTGGCTTTAGTTGACGAACTTCGAAATCGTGGAATAGTTGTATAAATCATTATGGATATATAAGAGAGCTGTGAGTATACAGTGGATCAGTTCAATCATGAGTGTCGACAAGTTCGGACGGTACTCCAGGCTAGGAGTACAAGGAGGAGAAAACAGAAAAAGAAGTGGATTGCCACAAACACCTGAAGGTGACTATGATATGAGTAACAAACGTTTAAAATTTGTTAAAGACCCAGAAGAAGATACTGATGGAGCAAATTTAAAAACAGTAAAAGAAGCAACTTCAACATCATTAAAATTAAACAAGAATACTTACGATGTTAAATCACATAGAATAATTAATGTTGGTAAACCAACTGACAGTTCTGATGCAATTACTAAAGAGTATTTATCATCTGAACTTTCCAACACTTTAAAATTGCAGTGGGGTAACAATTTAAAAGATGGACAAACATATGATGCTGGAAATCATAGGATAACCAATGTGGCAAATCCAAAAAATGATAAAGATTCAGTTAATAAAGAATATTTACATTCTATAATACCGGAAAAGACTCAACGAGGATTTTCTTTTTATAAGTTTATTATAAATGACATTGGATACCCAAAGGAAGACGGTGATGCTGTAAACCTGAAATACATCAAGGACAACTATATTTTACAAGATGCTGATGAAATAGATTGTCATGGAAAAGCATTGTCAAATGTAAAATTCGGTTCTCAACCAAAAGACGCTGTTACTATGGAACAATTATCTAAAGAATTAAAAAGGGGAACATCGAATTTTGTAAAACATGAAGATGCCGTGCTAAAGCGAGGAGATACATTTATACATGGAAATAAAAAGTTTGATTTAATGCAAGGAAATAATGATGAATGGGATGCAGGACATAAAACAATAACAAATGGAAAATTTGGTATAAAAGATACAGATATACCTCTAATGGTGCAAACATTAATTGCGAGTGGTGGTACATTAGGTACATACAATGGTCGTAATAGAAGAATAAAAGATATTTATCCTGGTTATGAAGATGATGATTGTGTTACATTGAGACAAACAATAACTTGGGATAAACACTTTGGGACCAAATATGATGCAAAGATGAAAAAAATAATTAATATTTTACCAGGAGAAGATTTAAATGATGCTGCTACTATTGGACAAGTCATAACAACATCGAAAAGTGATTCGACTGCTTACACGTGTAATGATAAACGTATTATGCAGTTACACGATCCCCAACATCCAAAAGATGCTGTAACTTTAGACTGTTTAATAAGAATAGTGGGCAATTTACTTATCGATACCCACAATCATATAGCTAGTACAACGAGTCATGTGATGATTCAACCCGATGAACGAGAAGCTTGGATTAAAAATAGAATTATAAATCAGTATATAATTAATTTGAATAATTAAGTATTTAAATATAAAAATTGTGCATGTGTTATTCATTTATGTAAAGCAGCTCGTGGAGTAAACACGCTGGTTATATAAGACGACATAATGAAGACCGCAACGCTCAGTCGTCGTCAAGACAGCGGCAAGAAAGGACGTGGTATAACATCAGCTGCGTTATCCCTGCTAAGACGGATTCCTGTTGGTGCTGTTCTAAATCGAGCAATAGACGCTTTACCATACGAATTTCATCTGCCCGGAGGCTATCAATATTGTGGACCCGGAACTAAGTTGGCAAAACGTTTAGCAAGAGGAGATCCTGAAATTAATAAATTAGATCAAGCTTGCAAAGAACACGATATAGCGTATTCCAAGTTTGCAGATTCAACAAATAGATCAATAGCGGATAGAGCGCTAGCGGAAAAAGCTTGGCAAAGGGTTAAATCAAGTGACGCCAGTATTGCGGAAAAAGCAGCAGCTTGGGCAGTGACAACAGCCATGAAGACGAAAGCTAAGTTTGGTGGTGGAAGACAACGCGGGAGAAAACCTAGTAAAAAAGAAGCTGCAAAAAGAGGTGGGAACATCAAAAGAAGACGTCGCACTAACCCTAAAAGGAAAGTCAAAAAAACATCCATATGGTCAATGGTAAAAAACGGATCGGGTCTTTACTTAAGACCGTACCGTGTGTATTAAATGAGAAGAATAAATTGATAATTCCAAATGAAGCATTAACAAACTATCAATTGTCAAAATATGTGAAATGTTTAAGAATACCATTCTTCAGAGGAGTTTTTATGAAAGATACATTACCAAATAGAGTGTGGAAAAATGAAACTGGAATAGTAAACTTAGACTCTAATTATGGACCAGGTACTCATTGGGTATGTTATAAAAAACTTGGAGAAAATGTTTACTACTTTGATAGTTTTGGAAATTTACCGCCACCAAAAGAACTTCAACATTATTTTCGGAACTGCAATAATATATTCTACAACTACAAAAGTGAGCAACCTAGCAATACGGAAATATGCGGACATTTATGTTTGGAGTTCTTAGCGAAGAGCGTCAGTCAGCTTTAAGATGTCATCGTATACAGTGTCGTTGAGTGGAAATTCATCAACATTGAAAAGTACACTTTTCCCAGCGTTACGTTTATCTACGGGCAAACTATGGGAAGCAGCATTATTGGATTTGACTACATACAATTCAATTCCCAATGTTACAGAAGGAAAAAATAATTTACTACATTATTATGAAAGTAAAGATGAAAAAGGAAATTATTCACAATTAAAAATAATTCCATTATCTACAGGAGCATATGAAATAGACGATATAAACCAAGTATTACAAAAGAAACTTGGAGAAGAAAATATTTCTATAAAAGGTAATAATAATACATTAAAAGCAGAAATAACTTCAAAGTATTATATAGATTTTAGCTTAGACCACTCAATCGGCAATTTGCTCGGATTTTCAAAGAAGAAAGGAATTTTAGCTCCTGGAAATGATTATACTGGCGATACAACAGTAACAATATTAAAGGTGAACAGTATTGATGTAACGTGTAATATTATACACGGATCATATAGAGATGGAGTAAATCAACATATATTACACACATTTTACCCGACAGTAGCTCCTGGTTTTAAAATAGTTGAGAAGCCACAAAACCTGATATACCTACCATTAAACACCAGTTTCATTTCAGACATCGTACTGAACATATTGGATCAAGACGGCATTAGTGTTGACTTTAGAGGAGAAACCATAACTATACGATTACATATCAGAGCGGCAATATAAAGTCAACATGGGATTATCATTTAAACCACAACGGAAGAGCCGGGAGCTCAGTAGCTCCTCAACATTCGACGAGTTAACACCGGACAACATACGCTTCCTACAGAAGATCGGTCTAAAACTTGCCAACCATGGATATACTGGATATAGCACAAGGACCGACATTCGACGAAACCCTATGGGAGAAGGAATATCACACTCACAACCCTTACACTTCATCAAAATTAAATAATAATGATGAAATAAGGATTCCTATTCAACAACAAGATATTTATACTTTACCATGTGAAAGTTATTTATATATCGAAGGAAGAGTAACAAAATTGGATGGAAAAACTGGTTCAACTGTTCCTTTTATAAATAACCCTATGGCATATCTGTTTGATGAAATTAGATATGAAATATCTGGAGTAACAGTTGATTCAACAAAAAAAGTTGGTATATCAACAACTTTAAAAGGATTAACTTCAATAACACCACATGAAAAAAATTCTTTAATTTCAGCTGGATGGGTAACTCCTGATAAAGACACTATTACTCCTAATTCAAATGGTTACTTTGATTTTAATGTACCTTTACGATTACTTTTGGGATTCGCAGAAGATTACAAGAGAATAATAATAAATGTAAAGCAAGAACTGGTACTGCTCAGATCTTCAACGAATAAGGATGTAATACAAGCGCCAAGTGGAACAAAAGATGCCGATTTGGAATGGCAACTTCAATTGGATAAAGTTGTATGGAGAGTACCACATGTCAGATTGGCGGATGAACATCGAGTATTATTATTGAAAAAATTAAAATCTGACCGTGATATTGTAATACCATTTAGAAGTTGGGAATTTCATGAATACCCCATATTGCCTCAAACAGAAAGACAAACATGGACTGTTAAAACCTCTACTTATTTAGAACGAGCAAGGTACATAATAGTCGGTTTTCAGACTAAACGAAAAGATGTTATAACTGCGCACGCTGGTCAATTTGACCATTGCAAGATAAAGAATTGCAAAGTTTTCTAAACTCTCAGTTCTTTCCATATGACAGTTTAAATGTTTCATTTGACAAGAAACGTTATTCCATTCTATATGACATGTATGCAAGATTTCAATCGTCATATTATGGTAAGACAAATACACCACTACTATCACCAGAACAATTTTATTCAAAAGCTCCAATTGTTGTAATCGATTGTTCAAAACAAAATGAATCTGTGAAATCTTCAAGTGTAGATATAAAAGTTGAAATGGAATTTGAAGATAAAATACCAGATGGAACTTCAGCATACTGTTTAATTCTACATGATAAAATAGTTACTTACACACCGCTGACAGGAATTGTGAAGAATGTACTTTAAGAAGGATTAATACAACATTTGCATGACTTGTAAGGTTTTTACAAAAGATCAACAATATCTAGGTCATCTGCGAGTATAAAAGCAAGAAAGAAGAGCTAACAATTCATTTCATCTTTGATTGTCGTATGGGTAACATCGTCCGCAAGATGAGTTCTACTACATCAAGTGCTAATGAAGAAACTACACCTCTTATGGCTGACAATAGTTTGGATATAGAAAGACAAGTTGAACAGGAAATGGATGAGTTCCTCAAGTTTAAACATAAGAAGACAGAAGAAGAGGAAGTTGAAAAAGAAACAAAGAAAAGAAAAATTGAAGATAACATTTCCACCAACATCTTAACGGAAGTATTTCTTCGAATATTTTATCCTATTTCTTCTTGTATGACAAAGACTGTATCTGCTGGAGTGATGAAATCATTGGATTACTCTCCTACTGTTATTTTAAATCATGGATCTAAAATGGTAACCTTCACTGAAACTTCTTGGGAATCTTTTATGAAACATATACATCTTTTGGAATGTTATCTGAGTAACAATACATTTGGAAGAAAAACAAAACTAGGTTTGTTGGAATCAAATATTGAAATCGATATTGTTAAACAACGTGGTCAACAACTAGTTCGATTTAGAGATTTAACTAAATATAATATAAAAATACATTTGACTAAAGAAGAGTTTTACACTTTAACTTGTGCTACTGGTCCTATAACAAGATATTTAAAACAGCTAATATTCTCAAGTGCAATTATCAAAGACTATTTAATTGATGCATTGGATAAACAACCATATGTTCCAATCCTATATGGTCCAGTAGATACTTCAATCTTCAATAGGATACCACATGAAGTAGATATGTGGAGACAGTTACACCACTATCAAACCAACTTTAATTTAGATGAAGAAAAGCAAGAAACCAAGGAAAACGAATCAAGTTTCAACAATCAACAATCGGCAACAAATTGAACAAATAAAGAATATTGTAAGTAAAAAGAAGAATATTGGGGGTATAAAAGGTTGTCAATCTGGATTAACATACCAGTTGCCTACTGAACGTCATCATGGATAAACAAGTTTCATTCTCTAAGAAGATAGAATTAATGGAAGTAAAGCAAGGTATCATAGAGTTTCAAGCATTCCGTGGTAATGATGGAAATTTTATAATTAAAGAGTTAGTGGCACTAGATATGATAACATCTGTTGTTTATCACTTTTTATTTATGCCTCCTTTACCATTCAACAGATTAACAACCAAAGCTAAAGTAACAAACAAATGGTTGATGAAACATTTTCATAATCTAAGATGGGATGAAGGTTTTATAACCTACAATATGATGCCACACATTATGAATCATTTCTGCAAAAAGTTCAAAACTATTTTTACAAGAGGATTGGAAAAAGCAAATTGGATACAAACATATACAAACCATGAAGTAATAAATGTGCAAATGGAGAAAGATTTTTATTGCTACTTTGATAACATCTGTATTTCATCTAAAAACTTTAAACATCAACAGTCTCAATGTGCTTTAAAAAACGCATATCGTTTGAATGTCTATCTACAGTAAAGTGGTGGGGGAAACGAAGGGTATAAAAGCGAGAGCGGCACTATGACAATGCATCAGTATTACTCGAACCTCCGGGGAGTCAACACCTCTAACACGCAAACACAAGAAGAAGAAGACGAACAATAGCAAGAAGAAGATAATGGCGTCACAAAATTTTCTACAATCGCTTGTTGATCAATTCAACAAACATTCTAAATCTACTATACTACCGACAAAAAAATGTTCAGAATTGAAGGAAGAGAAACATTATATTATTCACACTATTAAGAAAATGGAAACATCAATTGGAGACGCTATCAATTGTACATTAAGTGAAGCACCCTACACACCTGGTGATGAACCAAAATTTCAAGTATTTCTTCCCAAACGCTTCGTTCAACTGCTGCAGAATGAAGATTTACGACTGATTCACCCCGGCGCACTCTACTTAGCAGCTCACGGTCCTAGCGGAAGCAACTCTACTGAACTTACACTTCATGTTATGCCTACTAGCAACTAATCTGTAGTTTATATATACTGTTGTACATGTATGTAACTGATTATAAATAAATAAAAAATAAAAATGAAAAAAAAAAATAAAAAAGGCAACATATCGATAGTGTTTCTGCACTATCGATATGTTGCTTTTTTAAAAACACGTTTGGGTGACCTTGACCTAGTTTTGAGGGTATATAAAGGCCGTAATTTTCTTGAGGATCTCATCAGTCTACGACTACCTTTCGTGCCGTACACATCTCTGTTGGCTCTCCAGTTATTACAAATAACAACATGTCTCTTAAGGTTAAGTGTGCATCATATGATACTACCACCATCACAACTTTTGAAGAACTCGACGATTTTACTAATGAATTGCGAGTGTTACTTGCCGGTGGTTATCTTTTAAATATTGATGTTTACGCTAACAACATGAGGATGTTTCCTAAACAAAAATTCTGCAATGAAGAAGTATTTGTTTCCACACAACCTTCAACTACAACACCATCTACTCAAAGTAATGTTAAGTTCCAGAAATATTACTGATGTTGAATAATATTGAGTGGTCGCTGTGGCATCTATAAAAGGAACGCGTAACCTAAACAGAATCATCATTTGCTTCCCAACTGACGCAGCGAAAACAACTACCACTACCATGTTGTACAGAATGATGATTGAATTCAATGGAAAAATCTACGGAAAAGACTATCAAAGTGTAGAACAAATGACGTCCGATCTTCAAGTATTGACTAAAGAAGGATTCCAACCAAAATTAATTCTAAAATTTCCTGAAGTACATCCACTATCCACTGAAGATCTCATTGCTATGGCTAAAGAAGAAAAAGAAAAATACAAACAAGATATAAAGAAAGAAAAAGAGAATGAAAACTCACTATCTTAAATAAATACATCTTACACTTGTAAGATGTTCTTTTTTAAAACTCCATTTGGATGACCTTGAGATTACCCCCACCACTTTTTCTAGTCTATAAAACACACTATCCTACACTATACACCTTCATTTCTTGGCTAAACTTAGAAGCGTCAACATTGAAAACAAGAAAGACAAATACAAACCACGCTATTGTTGTGAACAAAAATGTACCGATATAGGAAGATGGATGGTAGACGGATTAGCTTGTAGAAAATGTGAATTCTTCGGATCTTGTTACTGCAAATGCAAGACAAAACAACTACCACCACCAGAATTGCGAACCTTCAAGATTTATAAATCAAGATACTTCCACACTTGCTGTCCCCAGAGATGTATCAAATTTCATCCAGAAAAAATTGTTAATTGCCGAGAGTGTAATGCATGTTATAAAGACGACTTTTGTACATGCATCATAAATGCGTGCAAGTACAGATCTGATTGGTCTACTGATCCTGTTGAAGCTTCAGATGTATAGCTGTAGTCACTGACTGCAGCCCTTTTTTAAAATTCCATTTGATTGACCTTGAGATTACCCCCACCACTTATTTTTTACAACATATATTCTACGGATCATTCGATACGCTTCTCATTCTTATTTCATTACTCGCACTGACAACAACATGGATGATAAATTCATTTCCTTTCAACATTTAGTTACCGACAGAGAAGAGATGGAAGCCCTATTCCAAAACTTACTCACACTCATTGATAACTATCCTTTAAGATGGATCAACATCACAGTGCAATACATCAATCCTACCAAAATAATTTCATCCTCATCATCTTCTTCTGCCACCTCCATGTCTTCATCGTCGCAAAGTGCAGAGGAAGAGGAACAGACAACTAATAGTGTTAAAATTGTTGAATTAAACGACGAGGAACAAGAAATGCAAGCTCTGGTTAAATATAAATTTAATATTTAATTTATAAAAATTATTAGTGTTTCTAATTTATATTACAGCTAATACTTATTTCTACACACCACCCATAACCTACCCAAATGGGATTCTGCGGCAAAATGCTCTGGCCGCCGGTTCGCATATGATTATATCATCCTTCCCCCACCACTCTACCACCCCCACCCCTCTACTTCCCCCTCCACCACCTTTGCCCACATATAAGCGACCCTCTGACCATCGCTCACCATTTGTTTGCCAACTTCCGAACAATGAGCTCCTCTCCTTTAACAACAAGTAAATGTACTTTTCTTATTCAATCACAGGAAGACTTACAAAATATTTTTCAAATTTTAAGTGATCTAATAAACACTCCAAATAACACCATTACTATCACTGTGGAAGTTTCCTACAATTCTTCTGATTACGAAAACATGGAAAGCGAAGACATCGAAGTTTTACAGCTGCCAGATAATAGTCTTCCATCTTCCAAAGCTGCAACACCCGACACAGCTAATAATGATGTTTAGTCGACTACAATTATTTTCTTTACCCCCCACTATTTTTACAGTAATATATAACCTGTCCCTATCTCTGTTTCTCATTTCATCGCCAACTTTCTCGCTATCAACACCGCTCCAATTTTTACCTGCATACATTTAATACACGAAGATGATGGATGATTTTTCATTTACGTCACAATTGGAAGAGGATAAACTCAAACTCGAAATCAACAGACTACAATTAGAAACAAAGAATCAACAAAAAATGATTCAGCTTTTACGACTATTCAAATGCGTACTGTGGATAGTATGTTTTTATCTTCTCATCGCTATCACCTTTGGCATCTACCACTCCATCGCCAGTAAACAACACTCCAACGCTTCCTCAAATAAAACCACTACTTTTCTTTGATTAAATAAATTTTTACCCACCTTCAATCTAACCCCTCGGGGCTCACCTTTTTTTAAAAACCCCTCCAGATGACCTTGACCCACTTCCCAAACCCACCCATCACTGTCAAAGAAAACCCCCAGCCGCTACTACCCCTACAACAGTTACAACCGCTGACCTTGACCTGGACCAGGAGTGGGCAAACCCCACTACTTAGGGGGTTTCTAACTATAAGGAAAATGTAAAATTTAATCGAATCCAAGTACAAGAAAATTGCACAAATAATGGTGTTCTTTGATCAAGTAGATCAACCAACAGATGAAAAAAGACCAGCAGCTCTTGAAGAAGCAATGAAGCTTCCTTCCATACTTGTACAATTCCGGTTTCTGCATCAAAAGGATTTGATGCTTCTATTGCAAAAAGGAATCATGTTCTTATATTTTATGTAAAAACTTCCCAAATCTTTTTATATAATTGATCATTAGATTATTTATTGTTAAGGTTTTGAATATTAAAAATATTTTCAAGCGACAATAATAATATAATTATCAACAATAATATTTTGAACAATTGAACAACAATTTTTTTACTGATTTTAATATATATTAATCAGTTTTTAAATCCTCTCCTATTACTACAAAAGTTTTACCAACCAAGATTAATAGTTAAATGTTTGTATTCTATTGAGGTGCTTCAACACAATAAACTTCATAACACATTTTTCTAATGAGTGGTAAAACAGAATTGTTTTAATGCTTTTTGCATGTGAAAAATAATGGAATTGTTATTTAATTAATAAGCGTAATACAATTAACTTTGAAAATAAAAATATATATTATGCATTAAAGGGTTTTATTTAAACTATCGATTACAAATCGTAGTTACTATGTAAAGTTTTACAAGTACTACTTAATAATTAGTTATTTTGTTATTTAGAATGTATACAATTGTTTGTTGGTAAGACCTAGAAACATCAGGAGCATGTCATTGTATAATTCCAATTCCCCTGCATTTAAAATAGCACCACAAATATTCAATACATTATATTTAAGTAGATTAAAAAAGGTTTTATAAAAAAATTCCAAAAGATAGGAAATAGCGAGTGGCTCTAAGGAATGGCTCTGTAGGGCTCATCTATTATGAATCTTGGCTGCGACACTGGACACGCTGAGAATTTCAAAAGCTTCATTTCGTAAGCAAAATATATGGCCTGAACGAGGGGAAAAATTAAGTACAAAAATCACATTAAATTTGTAAATAATAAATAAATAGAATAGAAATGTAGACTAATATAACAATATTGTCCGTTCTAACATAACAGTTTTCTAATAATATTTAGTTTATAGTTGTAATTTCTTTATCATATAAATAACAGTTAGTTGTATTTATAACTTTGATTTTTCTTATATATTATGACTTTTAAGTTCGTCACAAAACTTCATAACATGGTTAATTGGGTCAAAATAAACAATAATATTTTTGAAAAGGTATATAATATTCATATTTACCCATGTATCCGTCATTTTGATTTTTTAATTTAATAATTTACATTTCAGTGAAGGGTTGTTCTAGTAATTTCATATTTTGATATGTTTTGAGTGTTGTTGACGTTTGTTTTTCATTTCTGATTACAAACAACACGTATCATGCTAATAAAAAAAGTGTTTATTGATGCCAGTCAGGCAGCTTTAGCAATGTCTTATAGGGATGTCAGAATCAAAATTCATACAAAAATAGCTGATATATATATATTAACAAGGAATGTCTTAGGAACAAGGTGACACCAGTGTATGATAGAATTAAGATAAATTGTAACTCTATCGATGCTAGGAAAACTAAAGAGAAGGCTGAAGTTTTATATGTCGAAAATATGATCAAACAATTGTATTGTGAGAAGAATGAACTTTCATTGCAGTCCTACAATTTCCATCTTGAGTTTGTGAAAAAGTATGGCCCTGTAGCATGGAAAATATTGTATGATATTGTTTCCGATGAAGTTGAAGATGTAATGGAAAGAAGGTATGCAAGGGTTAACTCGAAACTTTGCATTTTTTTTAGTGTTGTTGACGTTTGTTTTTCATTTCTGATTTCATATTTGTCATGGATCATTACGCTCCTTTCACACATCACGGTTTTGCCCGTACGATTAAAAATCGCACGGCGGACATTCCAATAGAACCTTATGACACCTTTCACACAGGCACGGCGACGGATTTTAACTGGCTGGCAATTACTTGTATGGTGTGGCGGACGGTTTTTAAATCGTGCGGTTTTTTCCCGCACGGCTAAAACCGCGATGTGTGAAAGGAGCGTTACATTACCAATGTCCATTTCCACAAAAAGTGTACAGCTGTTTCTTTTTGTTTTTATTTTCACACTTTTTCACTTATGATTCGTGCTTCAGTACTGATTCGGAAATCTAGTTTGATAAAGCATTGAATTCCAAAAAGTTGAACACATGCAGTTGAGAACGATTCCTCTTTGCAACAGCAAACACATAATTTCCTCTGTCTATCAAACCTTTACCATTTAAAAAAACAATACAATGACCATTTTCCTTTCTAGGTTTCTAACTAAAATCAATATATAGCTTAGATTAGTTACGGATAAAGTATCTTTAATTATTACACCAATTTCCTTAATCTTTATCACACTAATAACTTTAATTTCCCCTTTACATTTAGCTTCAAGGTAAGTATCCGATCTAGCTAGGCATACTCTCATTTTAACAGATTGTTATAGTTCCTTTACATTACTGAGACATACCTTGCTAATAACCAGATGCTCTGTGGCCCCAGAGTCAATATTCAATTTAAAATTTAACTTGGACTATCTGCACATGCTGCTCCAAAACTAAAAGTCTCTTGGATAAAGAATAGAAGATCGAAAAGTTTCCAGCCAATAAATCAGCCTTGTCACATCACACAAAATGACTCCACATCTTAAAAATATAATGTTATTTTTAACGGTTTTAACACTATTTTAAGTAATTGGTATATTAATAGGCCCAAATTAAAATTGTTTGGTAATCAAGGGGAACTAACTAATGCGATTCATACAGACGCAAAGAAATTCAAATTTTCGAAGGATTATTTAATTATTTTCAAAAAGAATATGAAATATTTTGATTAAAACAAAAACTCAGTAGATCATTTTTTGGGTGGTGTTTTTTCCAATGTTTAATTTATCCTTCCATACGTTGGTCGGAATTATTACAATTAACAGTTATCTTTTTATCACATTCAAATGTGAAATACCCATTCAAATATAAAGGATGGATCCACTTTTATCAAACTGCCTTTGGCTTATAAGGAAGATAAAATTAAATTATAGATGGGAATTGTAGTTGAAAAATGTACCTAACACGAAAACAACAATAACATTCTATCGTATTTTTTCCCTACGTAGTATTCTTAGGAAGGTTGCCGAGATTTACAGTCAAGCTGCGAAGTCGAGCGCCAAAATACATAATAGATGAGCACTTAGGCGGACATTACTCAGGCCCGGCGGCCCCGGGGCGCGCTTTTAAATTCGGGGAAAACAAATTACACCCGTAACACTATTCATATCGGAGGACTAGAGAAAATCATAAATTATATATGTATTTTGAAAAAAAATCTGAATTTTGTGACCTTTTATTACAACTATATACTTGGAGAAAAGTGTGCATTTACAGATTTTTCAGGTAAACCTTAATCACTCATTAAATTTATCTACTTTGAGGTTGGCCCATTTAAAAGTATGAATTAATTGAATCCTCTGACTTCCATAAAATGTATAAGAATACAAAACTATAAAAACAAACTTTTGATTTAATTTGCGTTCCTACAGGAGGGTTAGTATTTCAATAGAAAATTTCTTATGATTGATACAAATAAACTTATTGATAATATTGCAATTCATGACAATTGGAATTCTCTATTAGTAACGTAGAATATGTACTTATAAGTATTTACAATAATTAAACTTCTAGCATATAAAAACTGAGCTAATTATTTTTTTTATTGCCACTTTTAATTTTACATTAATGCAGTTGAGTTATAGCAATATATTTTCAAATATATATTTTTTTTTGTTCTATTGTTTTGTTCCTTAACACAGTGAAAAATGAATTACGTAATTTTGTGGTATTTCAGTAAGTTCTGTGTAGTTTTTAGGTTTCTTATACTATTTATTGGTAAAATACATGAAATTTTGTTTTAATTAATATTTTATTCCTAGAAGTTCTCATTTATATATTTATTTATTTATTTTATTTTGTGTCTATGAACGCCAGTGGCATTTTTTAACGTTTTGAAGGGGAAGAGTCTAAACCCTAGTCTTGTTACTATCTAACATCGACCAGTTGTTACAAAGCATTATTAATTAGCCCAATGAGAAATGGCAACTGGGTTCGGAATCAATCCTTTAAAAAAGCTACTAATTTTTCTCAGAATCGAACTGGCAACCTTTGGATTCAAAGGCGAGCACTGTAACCACTCAGCTACCCAGCCAGTTATTAGTTATCAAATATAACTAATAACTCATTATCTAAATGTTGTCAATGATAATGTTAAGCTCATAAATCAACTTCGGATTAAATATAATCTTAATTGGGTTTTTTTTGGAAAACACACAATGTCTAAAATCTTCGCTGAGTGTTCGTAGAGTGAAATAGATATCGTCACGACAGTAACTTTTCCCATCATGTCCGAGTTTAACAACGGACATCAGAGAGTAGCCAATGGCAAAACTTATATTACTTTTGTTGTGCGCCGATACTGAAACTTTTGTCATTGACTGATTCAAGTATGCTCTTATAAAACCAAACGGAATTAGTCCCAGTATTGTTCTCCTTTTAAGGTTTCTAGAACTTAGAAGACTTTTTTACCAGGGCAGGTTTTTGCTGATAATGTTTAAAAAATTAACAGTAAGGAATAATAGTAGGCAGTTTCTGCTCCTATTTCAATTAATAAACACTATTGAGCTTTAATATAATAACAAATTTTATTTCCATAAAAATAACTAATATTTGAACTCAAATTATTAAATCCTAAAAGAAAAGTTCAGTTTTTTTAGTTGATAAATGCAAAAACAATTAATTTAAAACAATTTGAAACCTTCATTATGATTTAATTAGTTTATATGTAAACAATTTACAATAAAAACAACAGTTACTCCAACAATAGATACACAATACCCCAGTGTCAATTCTATTAGAGGCCATGGCAGCCGTCCAGGACCCGGCAACTGTTACTTGAGAGACTTTTACGCCACACTTTTCGACCCCACTGTGGTTTTATAATACTTTCAAACATTCATTTTAATCTACTTTAAGTTTTTTGTTTTTTTTTTTTTGTTTTACAAATAAAAAATTGTTTAGCTATCATGGAAGCTTATTAAATATATAAAGACCCTGTGTTTTATCCGGGTTTTTTGTTTTATATATCGAAATAACAAACTTTATTAGTTTATATATTTTACTTAAGTGAAAGTGTTATAATAAATAAATACAGTGACTTCCTATAATTCTGCATGTTAAGGACTTGACACAAGCTGGATTACCAAATATTCTGGATTATAGGATAAAATACAGGAAAATGTTAGTTCAAGAAAAAAATTTGCATAACCTACATTAAATGTATAAAATATGCTTTACTACTCACATGATAATACTATAGTAACAATGGCGTAGATGAACATGAAACTAAAATGAGAATTATATGACGTCACCCGATTAGAGGAAGTTCACTTTAGTTAGTATTACTCATATAATTATTTTGACAGTAATATACAGTTTCGTTTTACCTGACTACGGAACGAGCTTTGCAACTGCTTTACTATTTGGTATGTATACGCAACACGGTGCTACAATTATCTTAAACACATAATAGTATAGTGTTTGATAAAGAACAAATATTGAATTTGTTTAGCATTACTTATATTTTGACCTACTATAAAAATAAAAATATCTTGTTAAGTAATTAAAAATAATTTGGTGAAATTATAATGAATTTGAAGTTTAAGATAATTTTTTTTTTATTTTGCTTTCAAAAAACAATACTATAAATAAAATTATTTACTCAGGTAAGTTGTCAAGCATACATATTTACTTGCTTGTCAACATGCGCACATTATACACGAAAATAGTAAGCTATTAACTGAAAAGTTTCCTGTTTTGCCACTACTGTACATTGTGTTGATGACCCACCGATATCAGGTTTTACATGATCTCTGGGAAAAAGTTACTGTATCCTAAGCCTACATAATATTTTGTAACCTTCATTACTTATTCTTAAGAAATATGTATTATTTGATTTACCATTTACAAAGGTGTTTTTGCATGTAATTTAGTATAGTTTAGTGTAGTAATTTAAATTTGAAACTTTTTTTATAATTTCACGATTTGAATTGTGCTAGTTAATAACTGTTATCCTAGTAACCAATAATAAATAATAAAGAAAAATACAAAATTGTGAAATAAAAATTTTACAAATGCAAATTTGTGTTTTTTATTATAACCTATTGCTTACAGACTTATATTTTGGTGAGGTATCTTCAATTGTTAGTGCATTTTTTGTGTCATCACATATTTTGATTGCAGTCATCTCATTCGCGAAACTTTGGCTTAGCGTCACCTTTAGAATGATAAGTGTTTTAGTAGTGTTTTTTTTCTTTCTTTGGAAATGCATGACAAGTTTTGAGCTGATGACAGTCAAAATGAGTTATTGACACCCAAAAAAATACATTATTATCACATTCGTCAAAATCTTTAAAATTATGCTTTGATTTGTATTTTTCTATCGATTTTACACTACTATGCTTCACACATTACAAGGATGTTTTTAATATGGCGGCCTCAGTCGATTAAATGTAATATTAACTTCGATAATGTTTCATATAAGAAATACAATTTGAAGGGAAATTTCATTATGCCTATAAAAGCAAAAGAAATCATTAAACCAATAATCTCATTTTTCTAACATAAACCATACAGCACAAAACTCCATAAGATAATTGTCATAGAAGTGGAGAAATTAAAAATCATGTTGAACAATATTTAACTTATCTATGAAACGATTTATTATTATAATTATTTAAAATATTATAATATGGTTACATAAATATGTACATTTAATTGATACATGTTTTCATTTATTAAATACAACCAATAAATTTTTAGACTATTATTTTATCCGGATTTTAGTTGGTTGTGTACATTATTAAGACTTTTAAAACTGAGGAGCACGTTAATTGTCCCTCTTCGGACGCAGTTGGGCCGTAATCTCTCCGGTCAATTAAGTTTACCAACCACTGGGATCTGGGAGCTAGGCTTACAACTGCATTGATATTGTAAGCCACCAAGAGTGACACTAAAATTATTCTATTTAAATCAAACATATTTTTACAACTAAGTAGTATAATTCATTATATTCTATAGAATGTAACGTAATTACTATAATTATCCTACTATTTCGATACATATTATGCAATTTAGAGCGTCATTACCCATCTCATTAAACAAGTCTATAAGACTTATATAACAGACATTCACAAGATTATATTACTTTTAAGGTTGCTAGTATTTTTAAGTCACGGTTTAAAAATATCCTATGGTGTTTCAATTTTTATAAATATACCCTGGTTGCTGCAAACCAAAATAATCTACACCACAATTATGACACAAACATTATCACAAAGTGTAGGGTGTTTTGTAGTCAGCGTAAAAAAATAAGGGGTCATTATTCAAGTAAAATGCAACAAAAATACACAATGTAGGTGATTATATCTTACTCTACCTTCCAGTAACTTTTCAACTTTTATTATTTTTTTATTTGAATTTACATCGTCCATCTAAGTGTCGTTTTTCTTACCATTTACTGGCACATTGGCACTTTTGTGTCGTTTTCAGGTTCACACAAAATTCCGTATTAGAATAAGTACAGTGTGTCCCAATCAAGTCTTGTAAAATCCTTGTAAAATCTGCTTGAAAAAATTTAAGTAATTACAAAAAAAGGCACACTAACTTCCTGAAGAAAAGTTTTTATGCTTTTGCTATAAACTGTCAATGTTTTTCCAAAACTTCACCGAACTTTACGCTTTAAAATGATACTAGAAGTGATATTTTCTTTTTGTATAAGGGGAATAATTTGGCATTAAACACAATTATTGACCTATTTTTATGAAATATTTATACTAATACAACCTAGATATCTTTAAGTAAATTAGGGTCGTGTCGTATCTAATTAAGTTTTTAAGATAACTTTAATGGTTTTCTCACATAATACAAAACTTAAAATCAAAGCCCCTAAAATTTAGAGATATAACAGGCATTCTTGAAAAAAGATAAATAAATAAATCTTTGGAGATATTAGGGGAATTAAACCTTGAAGGCTTACAGTGTTTTTTAACATTTATTAGTGAAAACGTAAGAGCAAAAAGCATTTCAATTTTGTTATTTGTATATGTTTTATTTAATTAATTTACATTTTACTAGACATAACCTTTAAAAACTATAAAAAGGGGAATAGAAAAAACTTTATTTCTAATGTAACCGCAAATACTCATGAGTTGGTTTTCGAAAATATCGTATTTTGTAGTTAATTTTTAACATGCACTTATTCTATTGCACTGTCTTCCCGGATGGGCAAACCCGGTTCATCGGACTGCATTTATTGCCCGGGCTTTCCCGACGATGCGGAACACACATTCTTCTGCTGCTTTTGTTGGGGAGGAGCACACAACAAATTTTAGTGCATTTTTGGTGGACTTGGTCTGCCAAAAGATTTTGGAGGATGAGGGCAACTGGGATTGCTTATCACAGTTCGTCCGGGGGGCATCCTCCTGAAAAGAAAAATCGATCTGGACCGCGAAGTGGCCTAGATTGACCTAGATTGAGCGGCTGGATAAGGAGCGAGCGAGCCCCATTTGTCTAAGCCAAATTTGGGCCTAGCCTGACTTAATGTGATAACCAATTCCAGGTTAGAATCCTAAAGAGTAGAGGAGGTTTTTTAGCGGTTAAAGCCGTTTTTAGCTGAGCCACTCACTGCAGGCTCACTGCAGCCACCTGTGAGCGTAATGCATTTTTCCCGCAAAAAAAAGAAAAAAAAAAGAAAAAAAGCAGCACTGTCTTCACAACATAATCAATTAACCACTAAATGTATTTATTATTATTATTATTATTATTATTTACTTGGTAGCGGGCCAAAAAGCCATACGGTATATATAATGACATTACCTTATGCACAGTAATAATGTATTTTGGGTATCGGACACTTGTTATAACAATAACTCTTTTGTACACTGTATCAATACATCTATACGGTATATCTTATTAACTTCCATACAATAAAAAACATACGGTAGGGCCTAATGTAAGACTTGAGACATATGGGGAAAAAATAGTTTCCTCGTCAACTCTCTCTTGGATAAATATAAAACAACGAATAATTGTATTAACTTCAAAATAATATTAAATGGTCAATGGTATATGTTCACATTTACATTTTTTATACATAAAGAAAAATATTTGTTAAAATAAATACGATATAACAACTGTCTATAAATAATATAACTTAATTTAAATTTATTAAAATGTTAAATATACTAATCTTCAATCAGTATAGATGTAAGGGTTATTTCAAGATAAGGTGAAATGTAGCTAAAATAATTATCGTATGGCTTTTAGTGGAGGGAGATCAGCAATTAACTGATAGTTCTCCTCGCCTGAAATGCCTGCACTTTTTTGTTTTCTATGCAGGTGGACCAATGGCTTAACGTGACTTCCGAACCATGGGAGCGGCCGAACGATCTTTTTGTCCCCGAGCCGGGATTTGAACCGGACCCCGCTAGGTGATAACCTAGAGCTCTACCACTGAGCTACGGCCACTGCCAAAAATGTAGATGTATATTTGTCACTAAAGTTTGCCTAACTAAACGTTAAATAATTCCAATGAAAACACTGAAACGTGTTTATTAAACAAACGTATTCCCCCATTGTGTTCCATCGGGCCGTTACATATTTATTCGCGGCAGATGAGTGGTTTGAACAGTTTGTGAAAATTGATGTAAAGTTTAATTAAAATTCACAGGAGTATTTTACATTAGTAATGTATGAGGTGTCTCCTTATACATTGGTCTACGTTGATTAGTAAATTACTGCGGACACTTTCCATCGCTGATTAGTAAATTAGAAAATATCTGCAATAATTTACTAAACAACTTAAACTGACAATCACCAACAATCAATTTTAAACACAAACATTGGTCTAATGCTAAATCAATAGGAATTCAATATTGCTAGACGTCTATATTAAATTTTATACTTCACATGTAACTTTAAACAACATACCATGATATTGTTACCACTATTTCTTTTATAATGTAGTTATATAACATGCATAAAACTTATCTTTTTGTGTAAGATATGAGAAAATTTATTTTGAAAATACTTTTCTCTTAAATGTTAGAGTTATCAAGATAGTAATATTGAAAATTATTAATTTGCTTCAGATAAGGACAAATTTGTATAAACAAATTTATAGTTAGCTTTAATTAAGTTAAGTTTATTTGATGAAGTAAGAAATGTTTCGTAAACAAATCACATTCCAAATTTTTTATGGTATGTTTTGAAGCTCAAATGCCACTTGCATATCATAAAAAGTTTACATTTCTTGTTCAAATTTCTTCTGCTTAAAACATTAAAAATTATATCAGTAATGTTAAAAAGTTATTCTAATTTGGTAAATGCACTGAAAGTTTTATGTAATTTATTTTAGGAATTAAAATAAATATTACCCTTGCGTTATATTTCTGTTCTGACGGACTATTTTTCTCACTTTGGAAAAGTTTTGACTTGTGAATGCAGTGAGTGAGTGCGGCTTTGCACGTCACCGACAAAGAGACCGTCATTACGCTTTTGATCTTCTTATCGTTGTCAAGCGACCGTAGCAATTGTCTTCGCTCAAACGTGACTTTGCAGCTCACACAACCTTTGTGCCATCAGAAAAGTGTTATCTGAAATTTTATTTTATCTAGTAAATTTTTTAATATTATTATGGTTGTTATTTTAAATGCAAAATGGCGTTTACGTCATATCTAAATTTAGCCAAGCCTAACTGCAATTTTTAGGTACAAATTAGTTGTACTTTACAAAAAAAAACCTTGAATAATTAAAAACATATTATTTTTAAGTTTATTAAAAAATAAGAAGCACCTAAAGCAAATTGGGTACTAAACGTAATAAGTAAAACACAGAGCATACATGTGATAGCTGAATTAGTTTTTTCATCCATAAATATTTATCAAGAAAGTACAGATTCACTTAGGGATATTTTATTACTTTCATATTTGAATTTTTATACTCATAGTTTTAAAAACACTCTTGACAAATAAAGTTAACAATACAGTTAACAATAATGTATAACTAGTACAAACCCATGAGTAGTGTGTTTTGGTTACCGCTGGCTCAGGTCAGCTGCCCCGGAAGCCATGCGCCGGGGCATACAGCTTCCGGTCGGTTAGAGAAGGTATCAGGGGAGGGGGAGGTACGCATAAATTAAAAGTTAGTTCAAAATTGAAATTCAACTTGATAAGTGGGTTACGGAAAGTATGTCAAGGTCATCCCGAGTAAGTTTTAAAAAAGCCTATCCCGCTACCACAGGAAATAGTTCTGAGAGTCGAACTACCCGGTGATAGCGGGATAGGCGGATTTAATTTTCTTTGAACTTTATTCGTAAAAAAAAGAACAGATACAATCAATGTGCAAAAACAAATACAATCAATGTGCAATACAGGTTGAATTCTTGTGATGAAACACGGAGTTGTAAAAGCAAACGCCGACGACGAGGATGAAGTAGAGGCAGAGTCCCCAGATGACGTACTTGACGAGTTTGAAGAAACGGAATATCTCGAGTTGGTTTTGCCGTTCCAATTCCAATCGTTTAATTTCCAATTTCAATTTTTCTTCTTTCATCTTTTCCTCTTCCATCCTTGTGACGAAGGAAACTTCATCCATCATATCCATCATTAGTGTTGTTATTTGGTGTTTGAAATTTTGAAACAAGTGATGTTGATAGTTCAAATGTTGGAGACGGAATGAGAAGTTAAAGCGAGGAACGTTAGTTAAACGAAGAAGCGGTGGGGGGAATTTAATTACACCGAAGCGGTGGGGGGAGTTGAATTACAACGAAGTGGTGGGGGAAGGAGGTTGCTCACCATTTGTTTCCGTACTTGCTGTCGTCGTGTCTGATTGTGGAGGTGTTAGTGGAGTAAGATTTAGCAAACTATCTTCATCAGAACTGTCAACCTTATCACAAATAGGACAGGCGTAAGTTATTTCCAGACTCATTTTAACAGTGTTGAATTTACTAACAATTTCGTGTAAAGTATTAAATATCTCTTGCAAATCTTCTTTAGAATTTACTTCGAAACTAGAATTCATTCGTGCCAACGGAGAGTTGTTCATCGTGCGAGAGTCGGTGAGTGAATGAAGATCGGTGCTTAGGAAGGAGGCTTATTTTTCGGTGAGCATGAGCTTGTTATTAAGTAAATAGCTAAGTTCCTCTTCTTCGTCTTTCAATTCAAATATCTTAGCTGAAGTAGTAGCCCTTGTTTCGTCTTCACTCAATGATGAAGAAAATCGAAACATCCTAGCTGAAGTAGTCGTTGTTTCGTCCTCACTCGATGATGAAGAATATTCACGAGGACGTAAATAGTGAACATCAAGTCTGATCCATCTCATAGGATATCTATCCATGACAGAGAGCAAATTTTGAAATATTTCCTCCAACTCTTCCCTGTCAGTTATTATATGTTGAAACTTGACGAAAGGCGATCCCATGTTGTTAGTCGGAGTGTTGGAAGTGAAATAATTTCAAAGGTGGATTCAATAAGATACAAAATTTAAACAAATGGTGGGGGAAAATCTAAAAGACTTATGGTAGGGGGAAATCTAAAAAACCAATGGTGGGGGAAAGCTCAAGGTCATCCAATTGAAGTTTTAAAAAATAGTGTAAAACCGAACTTACACATTTGATGGTTCTACAGGATCGGAATACCAATCTGATCTGTATTTACATCTCATTATCATATGTGTACAAAAATCATTTTGATGAGACTTGGTGCGTTGACAATGAGCTAGATCGAGAGGATGAAATTTGAAACATCTTTGAGGACAGCATGTATGAAAATATCTTGATTTGTAAAATTTGAAGGTTCGCAATTCTGGTGGCGGTAGTTGTTTTGTTTTGCACTTGCAGTAACAAGATCCAAAAAATTCACATTTAGTGCAAGCTAACCCGTCCACCATCATTGGTCCTAAATCTGTACATTGTTGTTCACAACAGTAACGGGGTTCGTATTTGTATTTTTGTTCTTCCATGTTGACGCTGCTGTGTCCAGTGAAAGAATAAGAGCTTATAGTGTTGAATAGCGAGTTTTATGTACTACAAAAAGTGGTGGGGGGTAATTTCAAGGTCATCCAAACGAAGTTTTAAAAAATTATACCTTACTAATGTAAGGAATGTTGATACTTAAGAAGTTTATTTCTTTTTATCTTCAGACTTTGTCTGTTTGTTTTCTTCAGACCTTTTCTCTCTCTCCGCTTTAGCCATAGCGATAAGTTCTTCAGTTGATAGTGGATGTACTTCAGGAAATTTCAAAATTAACTTAGCTTGATATCCTTCTTTAGTTAATATTTCTAAATCTTCAGTCATTTGTTCAACTGTATTGTAATCTTTTCCATAGATTTTTCCATCAAGTTCAATCATCATTCTGTATAACATCTTTAAAAATTAGGTGTTGACGCAGCGACAGTCGGGAAGCGAATGATTAGTTTTTACAAAATATCACCCCACTTGACGTTGATCACGTGATTCTTTAGTTCTATTTGTTAAAAGTTATTTAACATTGGTAATACTTGTGGAACTTGATGTTATGTTGACCAGTCGGCGATGAAGATGTTGTAGGTTGTGTAGAAAGAAATACTTCATCATCGCAATATTTTGTTTTAGTAAACATCCTTACATTAGTAGCACTAACATCAACAGTTAAATGATAACCACCGGTAAGTAAAACTCGCATTTCGTTTGTTAAATCTTCAAGTTGTTCAAAACTTGTAATGGTGTTGGTATCGTAAGATGCACACTTAACCTTTAGGGACATGTTGAAGTTTTGTATTTAGTGATAGAGAGCGAGATGTGTACGGTACGAAAGGTAGTCGTAGACTGATGAATTTCACAAGTTAATTTTCACTTTTATTATCACACAAAATTGGGTCAAGGTCATCCCGTGGAATTTTTAAAAAAGCAACATATTGCTATGTATAAAGACATAACAATATGTTGCTTCTTTTATTTTTCTTTTCTGTTTTATATCATCTTTATTGAGAAACCATTACAAACACATATATTTACAATACTATGTACAAACTAATTAGTAGAAGGTGTTACATGAATAGTTAGTTCAGTTGAGTTGTTTCCACTCGGTCCGTGTGAAACCAAATAGAGTGCGCCGGGTTGAATAACACGAAGATCTTCATTCTGTAGAAGTTGTACGAATCGTTTCGGTAGGAATATCTGAAACTTCGGTTCGTCACCAACTGTATACGGCGCCTCGCTCAATGTGCAATTAATAGCATCGCCCACTGAAGTGTCCATCTTCTTGATTGTATGTATGATATAATGTTTTTCTTCTTTTAGTTCCGAACATCTCTTCGTTGGTAAGATTGTTGACTTCGAATGAGCGTTGAATTGATCAACCAAATTCTGAAGGAAGTTCTGCGATGCCATCTTAATGTTATTGTTAATCTTGTTGTTAATAATAATGTCCGTCGGAGATGTTGTCTCTTCGGAGGTTCGAGTAATACTCATGCTGCGTCATGGTAGCGCTCTCGCTTTTATTATCGATGTTACCCCCACCATTCTGTTGAAGGAAATTATTCAAGCGGTAAGCATTCTTCAAAGCGCACTGTGACCTTCGATGTTTAAAACTCTTTGATGAAATACAAAGTTCATTAAAGTAGCATTGGAAATCTCTATCCATCTTTGCATTAATCACTTCGTTAGTTGTAAATGATTGTATCCAATTAGCTTTTTCCAATCCCCTTGTGTAGATAGTTTTGAATTCTTTGCAGTAATGATTCATAATGTGCGGCATCATGTTATAATTAATAAAACCTTCATCCCATCTTAAGTTGTGAAAATGTTTGTTCAACCATTTGTTTGTAACTTTCGCTTTAGTTGTTAGTCTACTGAATGGTAATGGAGGTTTAAATAAGTAATGATAAACTACAGATGTGTTCATATCCAAAATTACTAATTCTTTGATAATAAAGTTTCCATCATTACCTCGAAAAGCTTGAAATTCAATTATACCTCTTTTAACATCCATTAAATGTGGCGTATTAGAAAACGAAACCCGTTTGTTCATGATGAAGTCTCATCAGCAACTGACTACATACACGATTGTTCTTCTTTAACTTCTTGCGCTTCTTCGTCGATATTAAAGTTGGTGTGATAGTTGTTCAATTGTCTCCACATATCCACTTCTTGAGGTATTCGATTAAAAATAGAAGTATCCACAGGACCGTATAAAAGTGGAACGAAAGGTTGTCTGTCCAATGTATCGATTAGATAGTCTTTGATTATTGCACTTGAAAATATTAGTTGTTTTAAATATCTGGTGACGGGACCGGTAGTACAACTTAAAGTGTAAAGTTCTTCTTTTGTCAAATGTAATTTTACATCATGTCTAGTTAAATCTCTGAAGCGAACGATATGTCCTCCACGATGTTTGACTATATCAACTTCAATATTTGATTCTAATAAACTTAATCTTGTTCTTCTTCCAAATGTGTTGTTACTTAAATAACATTCCAAAAGATGTAGATGTTTCATAAATGATTCCCAAGAAGTTTCAGTAAATGAAACCATTTTATTTCCATGATTTAAAATAACAATCGGTGAGTAATCCAATGTTTTTAAAATTCCAACTGATATATTTTTCGTCATGCATGCAGAAATGGGGTAGAAAATTCGAAGAAATACTTCTGTTAAAATATTTGTTGTAATGTTAACTTCAATTTTCTTTCTTTTTACTTCTTTTTCAACCTCTTCTTTTTCTTCTTCTTCTTTCTTCTTATGTTTGTTAAACTTGAGGAATTCATCCATTTCTCGTTCAACTTGTTTTTCTATATCAGAACTATTATCATCATCAACCAGAGGTGTATTTTCTTCTCCGTTAGTAGAACTCATCTTGCGAACGATGCTTCCCATACGACGGTCGAAGATATAATGAAATTTCTACTCATTATTTTCTCTCTTTTATGTTTTTTGTTAAATCTTAAAATTTATACAATTACGTTGTACTAATTCTTCTTAAAGTACATTCTTCACAATTCCGGTTAGCGGTGTGTAAGTAACTATTTTATCGTGTAAAATTAAGCAGTATGCCGAAGTTCCATCCGCTACTGGTTCTTCAAATTCCATTTCAATTTTTATATCCACACTTGATGATTTTACCGATTCATTCTGTTTCGAACAATCGATTACAATTATCGGAGCCTTGGAATAATACTGGTCAGGTGATAATAGCGGTGTATTAGTTTTTCCATAATATGACGATTGAAATCTTGCATACATATCGTATAAAATGGAAAAACGTTTTTTGCTGAACATGACATTCAAATTGTCATATGGAAAGAATTGAGAATTTAGGAAAACCTTACAATTCTTTATTTTACAGTGATCAAATTGACCAGCATTTGCAGTGATAACATCTTTTCGCTTAGTTTGAAAACCAAGTATTATATACCTTGCTCGTTCCAAGTAAGTTGATGTCTTGACGGTCCATGTTTGTCGTTCTGTCTGAGGTAGTGTAGGATATTCATGGAATTCCCAACTTCGGAATGGCATTACAATATCACGGTCAGATTTTAACTTCCTCAATAATACGATTCTATGTTCATCGGCCAATCTTACATGAGGTACTCTCCACACAACTTTATCCAACTGTAGTTGCCATTCTAGTTTATCTTCTGTAGTCGCAGGTTCTGCAAGTATCAAGTCCTTGTTAGTTGAAGATCTGAGTAATACCAACTCTTGTTTGACATTTATTATTACTCGTTTGTAATCTTCAGCAAATCCCAAAAGCAATCGTAAAGGTACATGAAAATCAAAGTGACCGTTGGAAGCTGGTGTTATAGTGTCTTTATCAGGGGCAACCCATCCGGTGGTGACTATTGAATTCTTCTCATGCGGTGTTAATGATGTTAATCCTTTCAATGTCGTTGTTATACCAACCTTTTTTGTTGAATCAACCGTAACTCCTGATATCTCATATCTTATTTCATCAAAAAGGTATGCCATCGGGTTATTTATAAAAGGAACCGTTGAAGCAGTTTTTCCATCCAATTTAAGTACCCGGCCTTCAATGTACAAATAACTTTCGCACGGTAACGTGTAAATATCTTGTTGTTGAATGGGAATTCTTATTTCATCGTTATTGTTTAATTTTGATGAAGTGTAAGGGTTGTGCGTGTGATATTCCTTCTCCCATAGTGTTTCGTCGAATGTCGGTCCTTGAGATATATCCAGGATATCCATCGTTGTTAAGTTTCAATCCAATCTTCTGTAGAAAACGAATGTTGTCCGATGTTAACTCTTCCAATGTCGAGGAGCTACTGAGCTCCCGACCCTTCCGTTGCGGTTTAAATGTTAATCCCATGTCGACTTTTATGTTGCCACTCTGATGTGTAACCGTATAGTAATTGTTTCTCCTCTAAAGTCAACACTAACACCGTCTTGATCCAATATGTTCAGTACGATGTCTGAAATGAAACTGGTGTTTAACGGTAGGTATATTAAGTTTTGTGGCTTTTCAACAATTTTAAAACCGGGAGCTACTGTTGGATAAAATGTATGTAAAATATGCTGATTCACTCCCTCTCTATACGATCCGTGTATAATATTACACGTTACATCGATACTATTTACTTTTAATATTGTTACAGTTGTATTACCTGAATGAGTTGTTCCAGGAGTTAAGATTTTTTTTGTTGTATCTGTAAATCCAAGTAAACTGCCAATCGAATGTTTCAAGCTGACATCAATATAGTATTTCGAAGTTATTTCTGCTTTTAAAGTATTATTGTTTCCTTTAACGGTGATATTTTCTTCTCCGAGTGTTTTCTGTAGTAATTGGTTTATATCATCAATTTCATAAGCTCCAGTTGGAAATGTAATTATTTTTAATTCTGAATATTTTCCTGAAGCATCCTTAGTTTCATAATAATGTAGTAAATTGTTCTTTCCTTCCGTAACATTAGGAATTGAGTTGTAGGTAGTCAAATCAAGTAATGCCGCTTCCCATAATCTTTCTTTGGATAGACGCAATGCTGGGAACAGCGTACTTTTCAATGTGGATGAATTTCCACTCAGGGACACTGTATACGATGACATCTTAAAGCTGACTGACACTCTTCGCTAGAAACTCCAAACATAAATGTCCACATATTTCAGTATTGTCAGGTTGTTCTCTTTTATAGTTGTAAAAAATATTTTTGGAGTTTCGAAAATAATGTTGAAGTTCTTTTGGCGGTGGTAGATTGCCAAAACTGTCAAAGTAATAAACGGTTTGTCCGAGTTTTTTATAGCATACCCAATGAGTACCTGGACCATAGGTGGAATCCAAATTTACTATTCCAGTTTCATTTTTCCATATTGTAATTGGTAATTCATCTTTCATAAAAACTCCTCGAAAGAATGGTATTTTTAAGCATTTTACATAATCATTTAATTGATGATTTGTTAAAGCTTTATTTGGAATTATCAATTGATTTTTCTTATTTAGTACACACGGTACGGTCTTAGGTATAAACCTGCTCCGTTTTTTACCATTGACCAAATAGAAGCTTTCTTTACTTTTGCTTTACGAGTTCTACGACGTCTCTTCCTAATGTTTCCTCCTCTTTTGGGAGCTCTTCTCTTTGCAGGTCTTCCTCTGCGACGTCGTCGTCTTCCAGCACCAAATTTTGCTTTCGTCTTCATGGCTGTAGTTACTGCCCAAGCCGATGCTTTTTCTGCAATACTTGCGTCACTTGACTTTACTCTTTGCCAAGCCTTTTCCGCTAGAATTTTATCCGCTATTGATCTATTCGTTGAATCTTTATACTTTGAATATGCTATGTCGTGTTCTTTGCAAGCTTGATCTAATTTATTAATTCCAGGATCTCCTCTTGCTAAACGTTTTGCCAACTTAGTTCCAGGTCCACAATATTGATAACCTCCGGGCAGATGTAATTCGTATGGTAAAGCGTCTATCGCTCGATTTACAACAGCACCAACAGGAATCCGTTTGAGCAGGGATAATGCAGCTGATGTTATACCACGTCCTCTCTTGCCAATGTCTTGACGACGACTGAGCGATACGGTCTTCATTATGCTGTTTTATGTAACCAACGTCTTCACTCTATGAAATACTTTATGATAATGAATCCTTTTTTTGTGTATTCTATACTTAAATATTCATAAGTTTTACTAGTATCTATCAATGATTTCATCTTTAATCCATTGGTTTCTCTGAGAATCTTCGATTTTATTGTGTTTCATCGATGCATTAATCAAATGATTATGCATATCAATAACTACATTACCTACAAGATTCATTACATACTCTACATTAGTAGCATCTTTGTTACGTGTAGGATTATCAAGATATGTGATACGTTTACCATTACATGTATACGCAGATGGATCGTTTGTAGAGGTTGCTATAACTTGATTAATAGTAGCAACATCATTCGGAGCTATTCCTGCTGATATGTTAGATATTCTTCTATTTTTTCCATCATATACGTTATTTATTTTATCTAAAACTATAGTTTGTTTTACAACAACACAATCCTGATCATCTTTACCAGATTTAACTTGGGTTAATCGTCTACCTTTACATATAAAATTAACACCAGTAGCTGATAGTTGTGGTACTTGTGTTAAAATAACAGCATCATGTTCTTCCGTGCCTAAACTTATATTTGACAATCTTTTATTTTTTCCATCCCACTTGTCATTTTTTAGTTGTAGTAAGGTAAACTTTTCACTTCCTTGCATAAACTCATCACCTTTCTTTGACACCACCTGATTTTGTTTAACAAAAGCGGATGTTCCTTTTTTCAAGCTTTCATTCATTTGTCTCACGGTAGCAGCATCCGATGGAGTTGAACCATCTTCCAGATTGGACAACACTTTTCCATGACAATTAATAACAGCACTATTATATAAAATACAATTATCTTTAATGTATTTTATATTAACACCATCACTTTCTTCTTTAGGATATCCAATATCGTTTATAGTATATTTATAGAAGGAAAATCCATCTTTTTTCTTTTCTGGTATTACAGAGTGCAAATAACGCTTATTAATTGTATCTGTATCCTCGGTTGGATCTGCCACATTAGTTATTTTATAATTTAAAGCATTGTACCTTTTTCCACTTTTAGTCTTTTCCAACAGTAAAGCGTATTCCATCGCAGATAGAAAATAGCCTTTATTAACAACATCTCCATTGTTGACTGGTTTTGCAACGTTAATAACCCTGTGAGATTTTGCATCATACAGTTGGTTATTGTCAAGTTTTAAACTTGTAGATGTTTCCTCCTTTACTGTTTTTAAATTTGTTGCATCTCCATCTTCTTCTGGATCTTTAACAAACTTTAAACGTTTATTATTTATGTTATAGTCATCTTCGGGTGTTTGCGGTAATCCACTTCTTTTTCTGTTTTCTCCAACTTGCACTCCTAACGCGGAGTATCGTCCGAACTTGTCGACGCTCATGTTAGAACTGACACATTATACGCCTGTAACTCTTATATATCCGCGGATAATTATACGATTATGCCGCGATTCCTGAGTTCGTCAATCAGAGCTACCCATTCATTATTTAAACCTGTATGACCGGCTTCCATGGCTTCATGCAAT
Organism: Neoaliturus tenellus; assembly: GCA_030545055.2. NCBI lineage: Eukaryota > Metazoa > Arthropoda > Insecta > Hemiptera > Cicadellidae > Neoaliturus > Neoaliturus tenellus. Next base: position 49,943,324 of record CM061533.1, on the reverse strand, counting down.
AGTCTCATTCTATCAACCAATTTATTGATGTCGTTGTAGTAAATCACATTCGTATTGTATAGATTTTTCATCAATCCTTTGCCAGATGTTGAAGTATCTCCTTTACTCTTTTTACCATGTTGTTCAAGAAGTGATAAATCCATAAGTGATAAAGATTTTCTTTTCAGTGGTTGTCTCACCGCTGGTGCAGTACGTAATGTTGGCAATTTTCGTGGAGGAAACAACTTTTTTATAACGATGTTATATTTTGTTGCACGTGAACGATTAATCATTGCATCCTTTAAGTAGTTTCTTTTATGAGCGTTAGTATTTTGTAGAATCTCCTTAAAAACACTCAAATCTTTGGATGAATATCTTAGTGGTATGTTTTTAAAAATTAATTCATATAGTCCTTTTGTTCCTTTATATTTATGCTCACCAATAATGATGTAATCGTCTTGTGTTATTTCAAGCTTTGAATCGCCGATCTTTAATTCATTCCCATCAATTCTTGCTCCGTATACATGTGATCTACTCAAATTCGGGTTTGATTTCATGTCATGTAGCATTTTCATTATATATTTTCTTCCAAGAGGTCCATGTTGTAATATATCGCTACTCAATTGAGTTAAATTTGGAATAGATTGTTCAGCTTCAGGTATTGGCTGTTCTTCTTCCTTTTCAACAATTGGTTCTTCTTCTTTTGTTTCTTCTTGTTCACTAGCACTTGTATATGAATCATCATCTTCTTCTTTTTTTATTGCTTGTACTTCTTGTTAAGAAACTGGTAGTAAAACATCTCCTTCATAACGAGGTTTACCAATAGTTTCTGATATTTGTTTTAAAGGTTCCGTAATAGGTTTAAATGTAGTCTCTAGAAATTCTTCTCTTTCACTTAAACCCATCCTCAATGCACGATTCTTCATCCTAATAGAATCACTGAGTGATTTTATTTCTTTCAATAGTTTTTCTTGATTCACCATGTTTACACTGTGAAGTTCAACGTGTAACTAGATGTAGCATCGGTAGTTCAACGCATAAATACAAATTTATCCAACCCTATACGATATCTACCATTTTTAATATCTTCTTCCTTCATAATAACGAGAAAGCTATATTTCTCATTCCATGCTTTGCCACACATCTCTTTAAATTTTTCAAATGGCATATCCGCATTTACATGATCATTATATATATGCTTTAAATTTGTTTCATCTTGCTTGAAGATGATCAACATATTTGCATTGTCTCTTATGAGTTGTTTTGGAATCTTACTGTATGTTTGACCAATATAAATGCTATCGATATTATGATGTCTTCCCATAGCGAAGTAATTCCTTATAGTGTCGTGATTTTCACAAGACACATCATCAAAAATAAAAATAGCAAATGGTTTTGCTTCATTTGGTTGCATAATTGTTTCGCTGGCATTAAACTTGTAGAAATTCACTTCAGGTACACTTGCAAGTACTTTATCCAATAATTGATATTTTGGTTGTTGCAATGATTTTGAAAAAATGTATATATTGTTAAAACGCAATCCTTTAGGATTTGTTATAAGGTTAAAAACAACATTAGTTTTTCCACAATTTGAAGGACCAGTTATTAGACATCTTATCGTATTTGGTAGTAATTCACCATGTTTACCATGATTTAACTTATCATTGTCAACTGTCAATTCATCAATATTATTGATATTAAATCGATCTTTTTGTTGTACAATCTCCATCTTGTGTCAAGAAACACACAATGAGCTATTAAATTACTATACCAAGTCTTTTGAAGGAATCCATGAGTCTTCACTTTTATCGAATCCTAACCACCGGACTTTAACCATATCCTTTTTCCTTTGTAAAACCTTCTCAACAAGATATACATCACCGACATTTGATTTCAACAATTCATGTCCGTAGAATCCACCTTGAAGTAATTCACCCTTGTTATCCTTCAATAAGTAAGTTTCAGGTATAGTTGGTTGCACTTTATAAACTGTAAATACTTCATTAGTCCAATTTGGTAGATATCTTTTACTAAATACACCTTTGTATTTGCTTATACGAACTTTATCGTTGTCCTTAAACTTCTTTGGTTGCAACCTTTCCAATTTAGGTGTTGTATAATTTCTGATGCGTTGTAATACAACTTTAGCATTAGCACTGTTTACTTGGATAGGTTTCATTCCGATGATACGATGATATTTGTTGTTATATTCTTTTATAAGTTGTGGTAATATGTCATACCACACGTATGATCCTCGTTTTGAAAATTGTTTGTACATCGCTCCTTTCAATGTTCTATTGAATCTTTCAATTATTGAAGCTTTAACTTCAGAATTTGTAGAATAATGATTTATTTGATATTTCTTCATCAAAGCTCCAAAGTCTTTATTAAAATATTCTTTTCCATCATCGGTCTGTAGATGTTTGATTTTGAATTTATTTCTTTGTATCGTTGTTTCCATAGCTTTAGTAACACTTTTACCAGTCTTATCCTTCAATGGTAAGGCGTCAGCTATTTTAGTAAAACAGTCTATAATTGTTAAAATATATTTAAAACCTTTGTTTAATTTACTGTGCGGTATCATTTCAATTAGATCAGCTTGATAAAGATCATTCATTCCCTTAATAATTGTACTTCTTCTGGGAAATCTTCTTCTTGCTGGTTTATGTAGTTCATTTACAATCTTGTCCTTCACACTTTCCATCTTTAGGTGTTGCTTTTACACCGCTTGTAAAAATACTGGATCCGTACAATAGTTCATTCTCTTTTATATAGTTTGAATATAAGGTCAAGGCCATTTTCATATTAGTGTAAAAAAGAGGAAACATGGCATTGAGCTTGCCATGTCCCCTCTTCTTTACGGAAAGGAAAAAGGAAGAAGGTAGAGGACGAAGAACAGGTTTTTACTGGTCGATAGGGTTCAGGGAGTAGTGGCCGAACGGTAAAGTATTAATTTTATCTTCTAAAATATGGCGCTTGTCATCTTTGTAGCTTAATGCCCACTTTGTTTGTTTGACACTAAAAGGTTGATGATTATAACTTCTAATAGTGTTGAACGTTGCAGTTGTTTCGACATCTTCAAACAAACATCTTTTATAATGTTCAAACTGTACGTTCTTCTTCAGGAAAGAGGTTTTTATTCCTTTGGCCTTTTTTGTGACTTGATGTTGATTCCTTTCGCTTATGTACAGTTGAAATGAATATAGTTTGGACATTAATGCTACAATTTCCATCATCGGTACACCATTTGTTTCATCCTTAAATTTTCCCAATACTTTCTTGTTTCTGTCGTTGTCGTAATTTGGATGGTCCTTGGATAATCTGAAACAGTCGAAATCATCTTTATATATAAAGGTGCGTAAATCTTCGTACATGTCATTTGTTTTAATCCAGTAAATTAGTGCATCCGTATCCATATATGCAATACCAATGTTCTCTCTTCCATAATAGTTAACCATCTTCTTATAATGAAACTCGTACATGTGTGTTTTGGAAATATCCAAGATTGACATTCCAAGATACAAAGGACGATCCATTACAACTGACTTCTTGTTCATGGAAATAACAACTAGATTTTCATTAATAATTACAGATGAACCAAAGTTTGGTTGTTGCACTAATTTCTGTAATTTTACTGGATCAGTTACCATTTGATATCCTTATGTTTCCTTTTGTTTTCCAAAGTCTTGCCAAATATTGCGTTGTTCATTAGTTTGAAGAAATCTTTTTGAAAACTTGATGTAGCGGCAGCTCTTCTTCTTGTGTTATTGTCAATGTACGGTTTTAACCAACAAGATTGAGAAAATTGTAGTACTCGATTAATTTTTGTAATTTTCAATCCCAAGTCTAAGGCCTGTTGTATCATGCAGTAGTGTCCAACATACCTAGACTTGTTGGTTAAAGTCATCAATAATTTCGGCCATCTTCCAGTTGGAGAAACTTCAGTCTTCGGAAGAAGTGGTAAATCGTAATGTTCGTCGTGAAGATGTTCGGGATATTCAAAATCGACGTCAAATATGTAACCAGTTTCTCCATATTTCGAGGAATATCCATTATGTTTCCAATTGATTCTGGGTCTATCCATTTGAAATTATCATATGGAAGGGGATTCGACATTGCCCATCCGTATAAGTTATTTGCATCAAAATAACCCAGGAATGTTGTTGGTTTTGATGCATCATAATCGGCAAATATTTGTTGTTCGCCTTAACATAACGTGTTACACTTTGCGTCAATCCTCCTCGAACTCCTGATTCTAACATCAACACCATATCTATATCTGTAAGAAGTTGTATTTTACAATTTGTTTCTTTTAACATGGCTTGCCACGCTAGTCCAGGCGAAGTGTACGAATGTAGAGGGTCTAAATCCATATGACGAAAAACACGTATTTCTAAATTCTTCCATCACATCACATAATAAAGTCACATCTAATTTAACATAGAAGTCTGAATATTCCCCCAATGTTCTAAATCCTAATTCGTTCCATACTTTGCATGCATGATCATAATCATCTTGAGATATATCCATGTCGTACAGTTTACTTTTAAATTCTTCTTTTGGAGGTAGTGATGTTTCATTAAATCTTTCTAAACTGTCTATGTAATCATATGGGAAAACTCCTTTTCGAAGTACCAGATCCAGTTTGTCGCTGTTTACAATCTTCTTCGTTTCGATTAAATCTTGTTTCCTTAGGTTTTCAGAAAGTTTGGACAAACTCGACGGCAAAAATCGGTAGGAGTTCAAGAATCTTAATTTGACGTTTCCAACTTCTTGGAAAAACTTATAAACTTCTCTGAAGTTTCAGCTAACACATCGATTTTACCGTCGTCTCTTCCTAATTCAGGTATTATAAAATGAGCGTCGTACCCACTGAGATTATGCAGAACCACAGGAATAAATAGTGGTAAACGATAGCTCAAGTTGCATTTATTACAAGCAGCACCTCTGTAATAACCTGTGAGGTGGTCGTGATCTTTAACTTTATAATTCTCAATAGTAAAATCATTTTTGCACAAGAAACAGTGAGTCACATTTCATGTTGAATTTCTTCTTCTTCGTCCATCGGTTTCATTGGTACAATATCTGTATATAAGCTTTGTGTATTTCTAGCTATTGAATATAGGTGATCAAGAAATATTTTTTCCGCATTTTCACCACGATATACTAGAGGTTCTGAAGTTAATCCATATCTGTTTAAATGTTCTTCTGATAATGTTGATTTGACCATTAAACAAAAACTGTTTGGTTTGTGCATTTGATACTTTACACTTTTTCTTGCTTCACAATTTTCATCTTCAACTGAACAAGTGTTGATTCAAAATCTGCATACACAACTAAAGGGATACGGTATTGATGATGAACTTTTTCAAATGAAACGAATGCTCTGCTTTGCGGAGGTAAAATATCTTTGCTTCATAATTATTGTTACATAATCTTTTGTGCTCTTGTAACCATTCTCTTCCTTGTCTTCCTTCTCGTTGAAAATTAAAACATCTCTTGCAAAATCACTTTTTATTTCTATTTTTTGAAAGTTGCTTATTAACAAGAGAGTCAAATTTCTTTATGTACACATAGTGAGACACATCTCCTCGCGTTAGTAGTAGTAAATCCGTATGATCTGGTAGCTCTTCTTTTGCAATACGTAAAGGATACACTTTGTTTGAACTATCTAATGCAAAAACATTAATAGACGTGCCGGGATTTTTCTTTTCAAACTTTGATATATCTTTTGTAGAAACCGGGATACGTTATTCCTTGAAAGTTATACCTGTGTCTTGCATCTTCATATTCTTGGTTGGGTCTACATGGATTTCGTAATACAAACTTTGACGTCATAGCATAGCGAAAACATTCATTATTTCATTTTGAACATTAATACAAGACTTAGAATTTTCAATTCTTTTTGGCAAAGGAATATAACTAGATCCCATTAGTCCGTATCCATGTTTGTGAACTCTTATATCTAATCCTTCAATGCTTGTAAGACTCCATCCGGATCCTCTTCCTTCGTGTTCCTGAAGTTTGGTTAATATTTCTTCTATACAATTTTCTACTATTGAATCAATGTCTGAACTTCCTATGATGGTTCGGTTTTTTGTTATGAATCCTCTTGGTGATAATTCTTCTTGTACATTTATAAACATAGCTTCTAGTAATAAACCAAATTTAAGAAAGTTCAATCTTTTCAATTCATCTTTTAAAGTTTTACTTATAATTGGTTTTGCTTCTTCAATAAATTCTTCTAGATTTAAGTCTTCATTTTGAATTTTATGATGCATTATGACTTTACCAGGTAATGCAAATACTTGTAGATTTGGTAAAGTAGTTGAAGGTCCTGCTAAAATTTCATCTTGTTCTTCTTGTTCTTCTTGTTCTTCTGCGTTGTTGTGAAATAGTTCTTTATGTATTTCTAATAGAATATTATCGTTGAACGATTCCGAACATTTATCGCAACGATACATGTTTACTCTTCCAAATTTCGCCGAGAAATGAATGGGCTCTTTTGTTCCTCCTTTTATAAAGGTTCCCCCAGCCACTGTTTCATCTTCATCTTCATCTTCTTCACTATCCGAGGAAAATAGTCTTCTACAAACCGATTGTTCATTCGTATTTTCTATTCCAGTTGGAGTTTCAGTTTGTACTTCTTCATATTCAAACGATGACGAAGATTCTGATATTACTACACTTAAATCTTCATTCTCTACATCATTGATGCTTTCAACTTCTGATGTTATTAGATCTATATCCATATCATCTACGCTTTCTACTTGTGATGTTTCACTGATGTTATCCTCTTCTTCCATATTTAAATCTTCTAGTTGAATTTTATACAATATTTCAACAAGAGGTTTCCTTGGATAATCGGTGTTGTCCACAGGAGCCATTTCAAGTAAATGAGGAATAACTCTTTGCGATTCGGCTTATATGATATTTTGATAAGTATGTCAAGGTCATTTTAGATTAAGCGAGAACTGGGAATAGATCACTAAGCGGCATGTTATTTCATTACCACAAAGTGATCTATTCCCCATTCTCTAAGAAGTGTTCAATCAATAGCCAAAGTCCAAATCCATTTCCTTTTTTATTTTAATCTTTTGTTACATAGTTTATTGGTTGACTGTTTGAATTTTCAATGTGTTGTCTTATTATTTGTTCCAATTCTTCTATTTTTGCCTGTTTTATCATTAGTTCTGTACGTAATTCATTAATGTAATCAGCCGCTTTGTCCACCGTTCTTGTTCGTATTTCACCTAACATAACACCAGGAATCAATCTCTGTAGTCTGTAAAACTTAAACTTTATTCTAGACTCTCTTGCTTTAGCCATTTCTCGAAGCCTTTGTTTCTTATTGTCTTTACTTGTAGTCAAGTCCATACTTGTTACAAGTTCGCTTTCGGAATAATTCGACTATAGTAGGCTCGTCCTTTATACATTTTCCCCCACCACTTTCAAATTCCCCCCACCCTACTAATATAGGTCAAGGTCATCCGATATAACGCGAGAACGAGGAATAGAGCACTAAGTGGCATGTTAGTCCATTACCACAAAGTGATCTATTCCTCGCTCTCTATTCTACATCTAATTTTTTTGGGTTTTGCTATTTTTTTATACTTTTTTTGTTGTTTTTCTTTGGGAGGAAACGTGTGTGCAGATGTTACTTATGAGAATGTCCATTCTTCTTCAACTCTTCGATAGTGTCCAATAATTTTATCAAATATGCGTTGGTTTTCTGTAAAGTCTGTATTCTGCTACATCCAATTTCAATGGTAGGCACCATTAATTGTAATTTTGTCAATTCTATCTTTTCTCTCTTATATCTTTCTTTCATTCTTAGGTTTTTTCTTAGTCTTGCTGAAGATGGTGTTATTGGTTCATACATACAACTTGGATATGGCTTTGACATTTTCAACACTGATGTAGAAGACACTTGCAGCTGTTGATCTTCATAGTAGTTTGGTGTTGGAGTAGTGCAAAACATTTTTGATTCTGAGTTTTGTTGGCAATCTGAAGTTGAAAATACAGGTGTTGCAGAAGGATCAGCCATCTTTCACTGTTGCCGTACAAAGTGAATTCTTCTCTAAACTTCTGCTTCTTTTATCAAACTTCCCCCCACCACCGACTTATATGTTCTTCCCCCCACCATAATAATAATACATACTTGTTTCTCAAACTTTGTACCATACTCCTAATGTGACGTCCACATCTTCCTCCTTTAAGTATTTTATAAATTCCGGGCTTCTTGATGACACGCCAGGTATATTTAGATAGCTCATCACTTTGTGATGGCTTTCTTCATTATGAATATAACAATATACTTGCATCAACTTATTTTCTTGTTCTTTTGACGATACGAAATTCGCAACTGAAGTCCACTCTTCATATTTGATCTTGTAATGACGCACTTCAAATTCCATTATGTTTCTTCTAATTCCGAAACAATAATAAAACTCTCTTCAGACAACCTGTATTTATACACGTTTCCCCCACCTAGCTATAACCCCCCACTATTTTCCCCCTCTCCTTTATACGTGGAAGGGGTATTATGGTTTGAATGCACGATACTTAATAAATTCAAACAAACACTGTGCACAAATGTTGCAAATTTTATTACATGTTTGGAATTTCATTATTTGAGCTTTTACAAAATGAACTAACCTACCTCCATCATCTTGGAATTGTTCAAAATCTAAAACAGACGCTTTTCCACAATCATGACACATTTTTGTACCGTCTTTAAAAGTATAAGCAAGATAGATAGCAAATCCATAATTGTCTTTCTTAAATTCAATGAGCATTTCACGAATTGCTTTAGGTATTTCACACTCATTTGCTCTTATGATGTAATGGTAAAGAAACCCATTATTGATAATTTCTTGTAAACACAGAACTAACAACCTATCCATCGTGTTAGACTTAAACTGATAGTCACATCTAAAACCTTTTTCTTATATGATTTTCCCCCCACCACTTTTATATAGTTCAAGGTCATTGGATATCAAGCGAGAACTCTGAATAGATCACTAAGCGGCATGTTATTCCATTACCACAAAGTGATCTATTCCCCATTCTCTAAAAGGATTGTTTTGATAATTTAGATTCCTAATATTTCTTTTCCTTCCTCCTCACCTTTTTGAACTGTAGTATTACCAGACATGTGTGATATTAATTTCTTCATTTCCCGATTTTCCATTTCCAATTTCTTCAATTTTAAATCTCTTGCTTCGACTTGTAGTTTTAAATACTTGATGTAACTTCCAGCCCAGTGTAGAGTTTTCAATTTCGGTGCTCCCATTGCAATTCCGGGTATTTGAAATTGTAGTCGATTGAACTCCATGTTCATATCTTGTCGTACTTGTTTTTCCTTTTCTAGTCTTTTTAATCTTTGATTCTCCCTGAACAAAGAGGTTGGATCACAATGAATATGACGAAACATTTTGGTCAACGATATCTTGAAGAATGAGCTTCTACGCAGAAAACCAACACATTTATGCACTTCCCCCTCCAACTTTAGGCTAGTAGTGGGGAGAATTACATTAATTTAATACTTATTTCCACTGTTACACTTGCTCCATTTTCAAAAAGGTATGTGTAAAATGGTTCTGGATACTGGTATTTTTCACGTCCTATATTTTCCTTAAGAAAGTTGAAAGCCAGTCTTTTCGAATATTCATTATGATATACTTCTCTTAAATTAACAAGAATTCCATCTTCCAGGAATTTCACTTGAATCATTGGTATTTTGCTGACATCATCTTTGTCTATCAGGGGTAGCCTGTAAGTGAACGTATTTGGTGGTAGACGTAAGGTTCTATTAAGTCGAGAACAGAATACTTTGAACATTTTCTGATCACTAATTGCAATTTCATGAATACCTATCATTTTATAGTATGAAGGTTCAAAAGGTACAGCACAAAACGTTTGTACTTGACAGTTTCTTGAAGAAGATGGTGCGTTAGGATTGAACATTTTTAGTCAACAGTTTCCTGACGAATAAGCTTCTACGCAAATAACCAACACATTTATGAACATTCCCCCACCAACTTTAAACTAGTGGTGGGGAGAATTTTCCCCCACCACTTCTTCAAGATTATTAATTTCAATTTGAATTACAACAAAAGTATTTGATGCAAAATCCCAAAAAACAGAATATGTAACAGTTTCTCCTACATCTTGAGATTCATTTTGCGCTTCAACTACTTCCATCATTGAAGGTTCTTGATCAATTTCTGTTACTTCTATCGCTTCTTCTACAGGATCTTGTATTATGTCGGTTGTTTCAACTTCATCTTCTTCTTCAACTAACGTAATATTTCGTTGTTTTACAATTTCAATTAATTGTATAAAAGAAGTATCTCTAGGAGACATTCTTAACCATACATGCAGCTCCAACAAATGTTGACTTACTAATAATAAAATTCGCAATTTATAGGACTTATTTAAAAACAATAAAGTGGGGGGACTACCTTAGTCCAATTCGGATTCGGATTCAGAAGACAGTAAAGGTGATATGGGTGAATCCAATGATGAATCTAATATGTATATATCAATTGCTTCTTTAACTATGTCTTCGTCACTATCATTTATCATTTCTTCAAAGATTTCTTGTTCAAACTGTTCCATTTCTTCTTCATCCATCGTTGAATAATTATCAGTTTCGTTATAATTTTCCTCTATATTGTCTTCTTCCATTTCGTCTGTACTGATATAAACATTTTTAACTTCAAAATAATTAACAAATGGAGTATCTTTAGACAACATATTTGTTCACCACTTCTTTTACCTCGAATAACAAACTATATATTGCTTTCTTAGTCTTATATTCTTTTACTCCCCACTCTTTTGCACAACATAAAGGAAGGTGGGGGAGAGCGTTTTGTAGTTATTCTTCTCTATCTAGGTTATATTTCATTGCTAGCACATCTACTATAATTTTCTGCTCTTCAACTTTATCGCGAATAAATATTGTCCAGGGAAATAGTTCATTAATATTCTTGATTGTTACTTTTATATCATACAAATAATCAATATGTCTTAGTAATGAAACAATAACAACAACTCCTATCCCATTGTTCGCCATAATTGTTTCTTCAATTTTAATGCGTAAGTTTGTTATCAAACTCCATATATTAATATCATTGGCTGTGAAACCATCAAGTCTAGTACTCATCTTGACGGTGCAAGTACAGACTAAAAACCTGGAGGTTCATAGTCCGCCTTTTATGAGTTTTAAAAATGGGGAGGGGGAAGGAATAAGGATTGGGAGGGGATAGGGTGGGGGGTGAGGGAAGGTTTGTGTGACGACACTAGCCACATTAGACCCACGAGCCCACTTGTGCGACAAAGTAGCCACCAATGCTAATATTATACTCGTGACACCTCAATACATCATCCCGCCAAGTCAACATACGTTCTCTAGTATTTGATGTTACACAAAAGAACTTACTATCATGATACAGAATAGCTGAACCAATTATAATATTATATCCTAAATTTAGCCATTTGTGCGCTTCCGCAATGAATCTGTCTACCATATCAAGGGGATCTAGTTCATTGAAATAAAATGGTCTCATTTGTTGATCAAGTTCAATGCGAATTTCATTGTCATCTTCACTCTCACTGCTACTATCATTTTCATTCTCTTCATTTTCATTCTCTTCATTTTCATTCTCTTCATTTTCACTGCTACTATCATCTTCATTCTCACTGCTACTATCATCTTCATTCTCACTGCTACTATCGTAGAAATCTATCGGATCTTCTACATGTTGATGGTAAACATCAGCATATTCGGAAGGATTGAACTCTTCATTAACGTGAGGAAGCATTTTAAAACACAATAATGCTGTCAAAGACAAAACAAAAAGTGCGGCGCGTGAAAGCAGAATGAAGGAGAGAACAACGCTTGCTCCACTTATATAGCAGTATGCAAATGAGGAGACTGGCGTGGGGGGGAGCGTGATGGGATTGGTTCAATTCAGTCCAGTTCATAGCGGGTGTAAAAATAAAACGAAGAAGTGGATGCGGCGCATGCGCAATAACGTGAAACCAAGGTTTGAGGTTAGAACTTTCCAAGCGCAGTAGCACTAAATGGGGTAATACAGACTCGGCGCATGCGCAATAGCATGGATTGTTCCGATCCGGAGAACTCACCTTTCCAGGCGCAGTAGCACTAAATGGAGTAATACAGACTTGGCGCATGCGCAATAGCATGGGAGTGATTCCGATCCGTATACTAGGGTTTGAGGTTAGAATTTTTCCATGTAAGCTGCCATGTTTAATTCAGTTTAATTAGATGGAGTCAACAACCGGTCATAACCGGCCATTAACCCGAAGGAGTGGGGGAAGGAGTGGGGGGAAGGGGTGGGGGAAGGGGGGGGGGATTTAATCTCCATTTTTATGGGGGGGGGGTTCCGCTTGAGTGAACACGGTTTCCGCTTGAGTGCTCATGCGGAACGGATCTTCCCACGCGATAGTCAAGGGACCAGAACCTTCCTTCTATTACTACTACACGGATATAATTGGCCGCGTAGCAGAACTTATTTCTGCTAAGTCGCATGTAAGCTAAATAGCTTACATCCCTAAATTTAAGTCTTAGGTGGCCCCTGAAAAGGGCTGTTTGTCCCTATGGAGCTAAACTCACACAGGGACTTCGGTGTGTACCCACTTGTATAAAGGATTTGCGCAAATATCGCATTTATCATTTGGAAGATTTGAACTTGTATGCCCAATCATAACTTCCTTTGTAGGTTCCACCTTCATTTAAAAAGAGTCCGAGATTAGAATCTGTTGCAGCCAAACCGCACTCACAACACATTTGAGTTCCATCTTGGAATTTCCACCAAAAGTATTCAATGTATCCAAAGTTTTCTTTAAAAAAGGAATACAGAACTTCTTTTAGTGGTGCTGGAAAGTTTACATCATTAAATGCAAATTCCAACATGTCTCCATTTGCAAGGATCTCTTGCAAGCATAATGTAAATAAAGTAGTCATAGCTACGTTGTTGCGGTAATGGCCTCTCGGATTGGAATGAAGACTGGAGTAGCGAGTGTAACGGTTAGATATAAGTAGACAACCGGTCATGACCGGTCATTCACCCGGAGGAGTGGTAGGGGAAGGAGTGGGTGGGGGGAAGGATAAAAGGGGGGGGTGGATTTAATCTCCATTTTTTATGGGGGGGGGGTTCCGCTTGAGTGCTCATGCGAAACGGTCATTGACCCCTCCTAACACAGAACCCTCCTTTCATTACTACTACACGGACAAAACTGGCCGCGTAGCAGAACTTATTTCTAAGTCGCAAGTAAGCTGAGTAGCTTACATGCGTAAATTTAAGTCTTAGGTGGCCCTGAAAAGGGCCGTTTTTTGCCTCATTAAGGCAAAGCTTACCAACTATGAGCTATAGCTTGGAAGCAAGGGCTTGTTTGAGGCTCGTGCCGCAATGTTGTACAAAAACGATCGAGCCACCAGTACAAATCGTCAAATCCTAGAGGTTGCTGAAATAACAAGCTGTGTTGACCTTTGTCGTCGGTCACAAAGCTTGTTATTTCTAGCACATCACCATCCTCTATGACTTTGCAACATTTCTCTGAAAACCCCCTTCAAGGGACAGACGAGGGTTTTGGGGATCCGCGTAAATTGTTATAATTTCATCGTACTGGATCCGGTATGGAATCTCAAGCCTGTTGTTGTCACCTTCGGGTTCCGAAACCTCGTAGGTGTCAACAACGTGCTCGTGGAATACTGGCGTCTCGACCGGCGGCATCGCTGTATGGAGTCGGAATGAGAAAGCGAATGTAACTAGTAACCGTGACTGGAACGGTATAATGAGTCCCGGTCATGACGGTTTATTAACCCGAAAGAGTGGGGGAAGGAGTGGGGGAAGGGGAAGGGGGGGGATTTAATCTCCATTTTTTATGGGGGGGGGGGAAATTAATCTCCATTTTTTATGGGGGGGTTCCGCTTGAGTGAACACGGGTTCCGCTTGAGTGCTCATGCGGAACGGATCTTCTCACGCGATAATTGTTGTGTGCTAATAAAGACTAATTAACTTGCAAAACAACATGCGGAGTTTCTCTTTGAATGCTCATGATATTTCATTAACACACCATTCCTTGCACGTTATATGAACCTACACCGGCAAAACAATGCAAGTCAGAGAGGTCATATAACTGTACATCGACCTCAAAAAGTAGGTCACGGGACTTAGAGTGTTAAAAAATAATGGGGGAGAAACACAATGCTATAACGCATTGTGTTTTCTCCCCCATTATTTTTTTAAACAAAATTTGGAAAAGACTATGTGAATTTACTGTTTACGCCCCCACCTTGTAATACGATCCTTTTATCCCTGAGGAGAAAGTCTTGAAGAATCTAAAGTGTTAAATCTCTTCTCTTTACACAAATTGTCACAAACTTTAATTTGATATTTTTTGCCGTTACATTTTGCCAATATGTGTTGGTGGTCAACAACACTTAGAAAAAAATATCTCAAACCTTTCTTAAGCCTCTCTCCTCTGACGGATATTATTTCAGAATCGTCTTCAACAGTGGGGGTTTCTGCCAGTTGTGGTTCGGAAAGATGTTTCACGACATGTACACGGCAGAAACTCTCGTTCTTAACACATTTCCTTCCACAAGCTGATCCTTTCTTAATTCCCCTAGTGAGCATTTCAGGGCAAGTAGTGGGGCGGCTAAATGCCCTACGACGCTCTTCTTTTAATAATTGGAAACGCTCTGAAGGAGCAGACCTGGGTGGTTGAGGATAGGTGTGATCTTTAGGAACTGGAAGTGGTGGAGTAGGAGGCATTGGTGAAAGTGGAATAACAGGTGCACTTAGGTGGTGAACTAAGGTTTCGATTGACGGTTCGTTAGATCGAGGAGCTGGCTTCTGCGGTGGCGGCATGGAGTCATTTGAAGACGAAGGCGGTGAAAATATGCTGCGAGATGCGTTATTGCTGGCCGGAGGAAAAGGAGCTCCAGAAGTCGAAGGCGTGGATTGAAGTTGATCCTTACACCAGGCAGGAACATTTTTCAGACGAAGAGTTTTCTTCACCGGAGTTGAAACCGTAGTAGAAGTTGTAGTAGTAGAAGTTGTAGTAGTAGAAGAAGTTGTAGTAGTGGAAGTCGTGGTAGAAGCCGTAGTAGAAGATGTTGGAGGCAGAGATGACATGGTTACAAGTCTGTATTCGCAGCGTAACGTCTGGAATCAGAATAAAACGTTAGCCGTAGTCGGTGCGTCTTTTATAACGGTATGTTAATGAGAAGGGTTAGCGACCGGCCGTGACCGGAAGGTGGAAGGGGAAGGAGTGGTGGGGAAAGGAGTGGTGGGGAAAGGAGGGGGGGGGGTTCCGCTTGAGTGAACACGGTTTCCGCTTGGGTGCTCATGCGGAACGGTCGTTGACCCTTCCGAAAGTGGGTCAAGGTCGTTCAACATTTATAAAAACCAAGGTGATGGGAACAGTAGTAACTGTTCCCACCACCCTGTTTGCCTAACGGTTCCCACTCCCAACCCACTAGTTACGTTCTGCAAGGGCCATCGATGCAATTTTGTTTGGCCCGTCCGGGTCCATCCGTAACGGGCCGGTCCGGGTCCGTCCGTAACCGTGAATTCGAAGAGAAACTGGAACAGTTAATGCAGAAACGCAACTCTAACACCCACCCAACTAATCCCACCCATCATATTCCTAAACAAAATGCAAAAACCTAGTCCGCAATTTGCGGATGTCCCACCCCTTCTAAGTGAAGTTCAACGGAACTTCTGAATTTACAGTTAATCTACCCCCTATCATCTAGCTGTAAGGCAAAACAACAGATCATTATTAAAAACAAAATAATTCAACACAACCAAAATACCATCAATATTCTTAAAAATTAATACACCTTAAAGCTAAACACAATTTATAACTAACATCGCAATGCGCATATTAATTCTTAAAATAAGTGCACCTTACAACTAATACACACACACACACACTACATTGCATTAAAAAACGCAACGTAGTATAAGAAGTTCAAATATATATAGGCCTACTATATATTTGAAACCTCTTACCGAATCGCCAACGACTTTTCGCTATGAAAATTCGTTGACGACTGACGCGAAGATCGGGCTCGTATCGCTCCTCAGATTTTGAGAGGTGGGGGAAGTGGTGGGGGAGTGAAGCGCGATGGTGGGAGGAATTAACGCATGCGCGGTACGGTTATTTTCACTCCAGTACGGTCCAGTTTGCAGCGGTATAAAAGTCAAATGAGGAGTCGGAGCGAAACCAAGGTTTGAGGTTAGAACTTTCCATGGGAGCTGCCATGTTTAATTCAGTTTAACTAGATGGAGTCAACAACCGGTCATAACCGGCCATTGACCCAAAGGAGTGGGGGAAGGAGTGGGGGAAGGAGTGGAGGGGGGGGGGGATTTAATCTCCATTTTTTATGGGGGGGGGGTTCCGCTCGAGTGAACACGGGTTCCGCTTGGGTGCTCGTGCGTAACGGATCTTCCCACGCGATAGCCGTTATAAATGGAGATTGTTCATCGCACCGCGACCATTAATTAACTCGCATTTGCGGTGTTCGCATCCTTCCTACTCATTATATATACGTTTCGCCAACTTCATTATACAAGTCTAATTGCTATTAACCTGAAATTTCATTTACATTAGCACATGTCGTCCTGTTTGAATCACCTTCGCGTGCTCGACGTTATATCTCATTCATCTGTCTTGTTCTCACTTCTACACGTCTGACATACTTCTTGTGATGGATACGCAATGTTTGAAATTGAAACTTTTGCGGACACAACATATATTACGAAATGATTCCAAACCATCGGTTTCAAAGACTAAAACAAATTTAACAAAAGTTAGGAAGAAATTAAGTTTTAACCCGTTATACTCGGCTAGAACTCCGCGGGTTAACGTTGACGATACTGTTATTCACAATATTTTACGTTCGATGTTACGTTTCTACAACTTCGAACTTGTTACACCTATCGACTGTGTTCAACAGGTTTTTCTATTTCATCCCCACCATTCTTTATATAAGCGCGCCCACGACAATTCCTGCTTCATTATTCTATACGCTCTTCAATTGACAACAACTCCGCTCTAGGTTACGCTACACAGATATGGATACGAACCAGGAACAAGTACAAGTTCACGAAATATCATCTACTACCCACCCGAGAGAGAATCCTCCGAGAACTTCGCCTCCACCGAATCCACAGGATCCCGTCCAAGTTTCGGATGTATCTTCGACGGCGAGGAATGATCTTGAAGCTATTCTTCGGTCGCTCGTCGGTTTCGACTGACCTGTACGACGATCGACATTAAACTGAACTCCTTGCAGTTCAGTCTTTTTTAAAACTCCCTCCGGACGACCTTGAAACAATTATCCCCTCTCCTTTTTCAATTAACTTCTACTTGTGTTCAACTGTTGAATTTCGGTTTTGAACTGACTTTTACTTTATGCGCAGGTTTGGTTCAAACGCAAACCCCAACCCCTCCCCCTGATTTAATAACCGACCGGAAGATGTATGCCCCGGCGCATGGCTTCCGGGGCAGCTGACCTGAGCCAGCGGTAACCAAAACACACTACTCCCATGTAATAAATATGAAAACATCACTTAATCACTTATTTACTTTTTAAGACACTGACGCTACCGGGGCATATTTTAAGGTAACTGTGAATGATGGATGAGTGAAGAACGGCTGTGTAGCTTCGTTACCGTCTTAGATCAGCTGGTTCTTTAAACAGGGTCATTCATTAATTGCCAAACCAACAAACACATTTTTCAATAAATGATTTCAAGATCCTTACAGACCAAAACACCTCTATTCAGGTCACAACTCACGATAAAGAACCTTTTGTTGTCTCGTTATATCCACTTAGCCGTCATATGACATAATTATTTCTTGTAATTGTATATTTCCTATGAAGCCCTTTTAGAAGGGGTAACCTATTTTACACATGATAAATATTGTTATGATTTGAACTATTAACATATATATTTTTCCAGGAGGATTGTGTCTATTTTGAAAATAGATATTTAGCCTACTCTGAAAACAAATTTTTCCATTAAAAAAATAAAACTGGCAGTTAAAAAATTATTTTAGGAAAAACTTAAATTTAATAAAAACATTATATAAGGCAACGGAATGAAGAAAACACAAGAAGTACGCTATTAAAGTTAAAATTCTCATAAAGCTGGAAAGGTTTTTTACGTTAAGCCACGTAACATTACCTCAACCAGAGATGTGAAACGATCCCTCGGGTAATCTTGTGGCAAACCGCGAGCTCCCTGTTTATAACATGTCCTATCAGAAAGTGCACAGAGGTGAAACCAAGCAATTTCTATATTGTTCCATAAATATATCCTTTAAAATTATTCGAATTTTTACCACAGTGAAATATTATAATTTTTTTACTCTTGTTACTTAAAAGTTGTGTTCCATTACAATTCAATTGTGTTTTATTTTTAACTATAGCCTACATCATAACACTATATCAATGTATCTTTAGATGAAACGAAAAATCACAACAAAGGAGATTTGAACACAATACCCGAAGAGTTACTGAGTGCCTCATTCTGAACGGCCTCAAAAGGATTCATTAAGAAACAAGAGTTAATTAGGTTCAGAAGACTCTTCAGAAAGTTTCATAATCAAAAGAACTCCGTCCTGAAAAATGTTATATGATTAATGTAGATAAATAATGAGATCCATACTCAAAGGCTGTAAAACAACAAATGAGTCCCATTAAAGTCCTTTATTTAGAAATTTATTTGTTCTTCGATGTTCGTAGGGCTAGTTATAATAATAGTAAAAAATGCAATATTATATGATTTAATTTTATAAATCATTACATTAATTTAAACTTTACATCCATATAGATTTTAAATGTAACATTTTTTAAATAATTATAAGAAAAAAATTTATTTTACAAGTATAGTTCAACACTTTTAAAATAATTTTTTGATGATTTTCGTTATTAAAGATTTTATCAGAAAGGTATATTTTACACCCATATGATGGTCACTGCTTGTTTCAAATTAGTTTCCAGTTACATCTTAGACGTTACCGTAGCTTATATTATAAAATGTATAAAAGGTATGACAATAATGCAGGTAACCTAATTAATTATATCACGACACAAAATTATAAACTAGAAAAATAGTATAATGCTAGGGGTTGGCACTTTGCAAGCTTAAACAATAGTTTAGATGGAAGCATGTACACAAAAAAGGTCCTGCATCTGAATTTAAAGGGCAAAAGAGTCCTGTATAACGTAGTTTTAAGCATATTGGAAAACGACAAGGAACCTTTCCCCAACTAGGAAGAAGATTTACAAAAAGTTATTTAGCACCAATTTTTTTAACATGCAAAAATTATACAAAAACTAAAAAAAATTCAAGAAGTCAAAAATAGAAAAACAAAATCCAAACAGTTAAGGTCTGTTTAATTAATGTTAGGGAGATTTTTCAGAACAAAACTGAATTACTAGCAATAATCCTCGATAAAGAAAAACATGATTTTCGATTGATCATTAACATGGATTGGATGAATAAATAGAATAGTTTTGAATAATTATAGCCTATTTGACCATTTCATCCATCTTAAGGAGGTTGACGACCATAATAGGTGTGATAATATTCTAAAGGGATGAATTAAAAAAAAACGATAAAGTCAAAATGCCTGAAATTAGTACTGACCTTACCGAACAAACAATTTTATTCACTCACAAAAATATTAATATTAGCAAAGAAAAATCTGAATGGGTTAATTTACACAACGCCAAGTAATGGGAACTTAAATTAATTCATTGAAAAACTTGATGAATACTTAGATACACTTAAGAAATCTGCACTGATGTGATTATAGGCGGTGACTAAGAGATACATAGTTTAACTGGTGACCATAAGAAAATTTTTCACGGGCTCTATCAATATGAATGAAAATTTACTCTAAAACTTTTATATTGGAATAAATATGTTTCTTATTAAAAATCAAGAAGACAGAATTCTTATGGCATTAAAGATATTTGATTTGATGTGATTAAGTAGCCCAACGTATCGAACCCATCCAAAATGTTTGTTGTTAGCCATGTATAAGCGAAAGTTATATTTTAACAACAAAGAGTATTCGTTTATGATTTCGATTCAACCGATTTATTTTTATAATATTCATTTATAATGATTTAAGTAACTTTCCCAACAAATCAAGTAGGCCTAGGTTGTATAACACACTTGTCGGAACCCACGCCATAGTAATGTAATTCACTACTCCCTATGATCACAAAACGGATACATGAGCTTAAAGCTTTATCTCCATGTTCTAACTTAAGTGTTGTGGTAATCTTGCATTGTAAACCCCGAAAAATCATCTTGCATGGTATAATGTTTATTATTACCACTAGTAATGCTTTAAACAGTAAGATTTTACTCTATCATTACACATTTTATGTAACTATTGTTAACACTTTTAGTACAGAGATACTTAAAAAAAACATACCTTAAAACCAAACATAGTAATTTTTACTATGTTTGAATAGGTCAATACCTAAAATATTGGATTAGGCAGATAAGCTGAGAGTCTTAGAAAACTTTCCCCAAACATGTAAAAATCCAATAATCAATAAAAAAAATCATTACGATTTTCAGAATAATAAAAACTCCCATTTTCTTCATACATGCCATAAATATGTGGATTGCCTAAGCCTCAATACAAATTACAAAATGTTTAATGGGAAACGGAGTTAAGTAGAAGATAACAAAGGAAAAAAACTCGTGATATGTGGTCACTACAAAATAAGAATAAAATTGTCGTAATGTATTTGGTATATGGTATATTGGTATTTGGTAATATATTGCTAGTAAATAATTAAAATAAAATTATAATTGATTATAGTTTAATTGGTTTCCACTTAAGTATTATAAAACGAAGTTCCCCGACAGCCTTTGTCCTTTTGTATTCGAAGTTTCTTTGGAGCGATTGATGCTTATAACTATGGCTTTTATTCAGCGACATCAAACATTAAAGTCAAGCCTTTAGGGGAGCTCGACTCAGTATTTGACATCATCATTTATGAAAATTATAATAATTATTTTAAAGCTTAACATCTTATGATTGTTTATTTTGAGGATATGTGACATGTGTGCAACAAAACAATCTTTTTTCAAAATAAACTAAACAAATGTTATTTATGTGTTATATACTGTAATATAGTTTTACATATACAACTATAATTTTTTACTTTGAACATTAACAAAGAACAAATAGGTAGTTAAACTACATTTGGGAAGAAATATAATAGTAAGATTCACTAAAATAAGAAGATGAAAGTTGATGCATTGTTACAAAATGTATTCAGTAAACCCTTTTTATACTGTTTTAAATATTTTAAACATAATATCAAATAAAAACACTGCTATATGAAAGATTGAGTGGAGAAACAGCTGCAAATATTTCGACCAGCCTATTTTCCATGCAACTCTCTATGGTTAAATATCTATTGTAAATGTATTTACGAAATCTAAAAAATTATTTACATGGCCATCGTTTAGTTGGAATTGTACGTTTTTGGACGTTGTGAGATTTATAATATTTCTCACTAGCGAAAAAGTTTTGCAAATGTTTTATGAACATAGATAATAATTATTGTCAACCCGCTCTCACAGACTAAGAACGTCGTGGAAGCATCTTACGGACGTGACCAACTACTGCAAACACACAGCTTGGTGACTTTACTTACCGCAATATGAAGCATCTTGCGGACACGATAACAAGCGATAACACACCAATCAGTGGCCGGGTACATAATGGAAGCATCTTGAGGACAAGATAACTAACGCTAACCAACGCTCAATGATCAAGAACTTCATGTAAGCATCTTACGGACGTAACAACTACATCTCAAAAGTCTACTTTATATGCCAAGTACATTTAATACTTATTTCCTAATAAAAATTTTCATAAAATCCATCTAGGCATACCGTTTTTAATTTTTTCGACGATTAAAACTCTCTACCATGCTCGTGATTATTATCTCGTCGTCATTGCCATACATTTAAAGTGTAATAGTGCTCGTCTTACAACTTATTGTCAAATAACAGATTTTGGTTCAATTTCTCATATTATCGCTTAAATTGCTCCTCCCAAAAAA
This sequence comes from Neoaliturus tenellus, assembly GCA_030545055.2. Taxonomy (NCBI): domain Eukaryota; kingdom Metazoa; phylum Arthropoda; class Insecta; order Hemiptera; family Cicadellidae; genus Neoaliturus; species Neoaliturus tenellus. The sequence continues at coordinate 49,921,195 of CM061533.1, read as the reverse complement.
AAAAAAAAAAAAATGACTTCAGATCTATTAAGGTTGCTGATATTTTGGCAAGACGATCAGTCCCGTAGAGCAGCTGTACCGTATACTTGGGCAGTGGGCACGTCGTATCCAGTAAATGTCTCTGTTTCTAAGCTTCCGCCCAAAGCTTCAGTATAGTGTACATTTTGGTTGGTCTTATATAAAAGGAAGTCGATTGGCATTGGGAAACCTGAATTAGGTTTTATACTAATCAGTTCTGGGTACCTACGTCACAGACAAAAGAAATGACTTTGTTAGGTGTAGAGTTATGTCATTTTGACGTCTGAAAACTTATTTTGACGCAAATTTATTTTGATTAAAACTGATTTAGACGCAGGCGTCAAAACTTTTTTTAGTCCGAACTTTTAGGAAGAACTTGGCTAAAAGTTCGGGAATGTATCATCGCACCATCTTTGTGAGCAAACACTTCGTCCAGAGTCACCTCGTTTAATAAAATAATACAAATAATGATTTGGCAATAAGATGTTTTTATTATTCATGTATATAGTATATACGTTATTGCCTTTTTAGTCATCACAGAATATCAGTGTATAGAGTGAGATCTAATTTATCTAATAGAATTTCTCTAATTTCTCTATTATGGTCATGACTGAGTGAAATGACTTTAAATAAAATTAAATCAATTTCAATATATATATATATATATATATATATATATATTAATAGATATATATATTAATATATATATTATATATATAATATATATAATATATACTAATTATAATTGTATAATTAATTTATCTCATATTAAATACAAAGGTGTTATAAACGCTGTAAATATAAGAATTATATTCTCCTTTCTGCATATTATGCAGGAATATTTTGCATATTATGGATGGAATGCATATTATACCATTACCGGCCACTTTTCAAAATATATCGTGACTATAAACTTCCAGTTAAAATAAACTCTCTTACCATGTTAAATAAGTTTAAGAACGTTATTGAGCAAACCATGCAAGCAATATTGCATCTATGTCGGAACTCGCACAAGTCTAATGTTATTCACTGCTCCGCAAAGCGGATACACGCCCTCAGAGCTTCCTTTCCATATTTATTACACCATGGGAAGATATTTTCAACCAAGTAAAATCACAACCAGGTTCCACGAAAATGCTGCTTATAGAAACCCATAGTGAAATGTCTATCAATATTTGTAATTATTACTGCTTGAAATTACTAAATTTGTCAGGTTATTATACTTGGCATGATTTAGACTTCAGTAAGAACATTTTTACACACTTTTACAACACACTTTTAAATTATAGACACCTATCATGAATAGTCATTACATTAAAAGATTAATGCACTTATTGAGTAGTTACAAACTAAAATTGATATCAGCTAAACAGTAAATATTATTTACAAAAAAATACCACTAAAACATAGCTTTCAATTTATTACAAAAATATTTATAACGTTTGAAGTCCCACTAACATATGGAATCTACATACGACAAATATTACAAATAAATGATTTTACAAGTAGCGTCATAAAGGTGTACGTCAATAAACCATGGTTAACCCCATTGGTTAATCCTTAATGTACAAATTTCACACTAAAATACAGCTTCTAGACTAATTTGACCTAAGGATTCGACGAAAATTGTGAATTAGAAATAACGCAACCCACAAATCAGCTGATTATTACGATACGACTCCGGTTTTAGTTGCTTTATGCGTCTAACCTCATGAGTGTGATCATGCGAGTGGGGACAACGATCATGTCGAGCGAAATGTGGGTAGGTAAGTTTTTTTATGGGTTGCCCCGCCCACAACCTAGAAATTTTTGTAATTTTTTTTATAAAAATTTTCATTATTTACATTAATTACCACTTGTGGCTTAAGGGCCTTTATAATAAAATCGATGCATAAATTACTGTTTTAAGCATCTTCGGTTAAAAGGCCTACTACTTTATCATTATGCAACAAGTTCGTGCATTTAAGAACTATTAATAATAATAAAGTTTATTTTCATAGAAGCACACATTTTTACAATCATAACAATATTATTACACATAACAAAACATGCAATCTATCAACATTTGCAACATGATACAATATACATCTCAAAGAACAATTGTAGTCATTACATTATACAATATTTACTTACATTTATTTTATTTAAAATGGCCTACTAACACGTATGTTTTATCCTCTTTTCTTTCTTATATATATATATATATATATATATATTTATATATATATATATATATATGTGTGTGTGTGTGTGTGTGTGTGTGTGTGTGTGTCTTTATATATACAATACATTATATAAAAAAAACTGAATACTATTATATACCGAAAAATATAAATAGCACCAAACTAACTATATAACATACAATATTTATATAAAATATGTGAACTTATAAAAGCCCTAAAACAATTCAACTACAAACAAAAATAGGACAACAGTTATGTCTAAAAACAAAGTAATACATCAGCTACAGATGCTAAAAACTCTCATATTTTTACCTGGCCATTTTTCCCCGTTTTTTGCCGAACTATTTAGCAAATATTTTTTATCATCCCGTTTTATATAAAGGACTCACATATTTTATAAAAAGCCTCATTAGAAAAGTTTGTTTCGAGGCTTTTCCATATTCCTGGGTGAGCAACAATATAATGAACCTTACATTGAGTATTACTTATATGAAAAAAACAACAACAAAAAACAAAATAATGTGCTTATAATGTGCGTTTAAGATGCAACATTTGTCTTAAGTTTTAGCAATTTATATTACTGATCACTAAACCGATTGTTTTAAAATTTGGTATTTGATTTTAATATATTAATGTATTTTGGTACATGAATAGGCCAGCCATTTTTTAACCTAGTGACATTATTTGTTGCTTACGGTAAAAGTGAAACCTTCAGAGAAAGACAGAGCTTTACTCTTAATTGGTTCCTTTGAATTAGCTAGAAATGAGGCGCCAGTCACTCTCGTCCATTGTATTCTTGGTTACTTTTTAAAGCAAAATTTTGATGCCAATTATTTCCATGAAATCGTTTTTTACTACCCCTTCACTAAAAAGTTAATCTGATCAATTTGAATAAAAGTATTTAATATAGAATAGTATTTATTCTAAATATAAAATTCATAAATATTCTAAATATAAATATGGAAATATAAGATTCAAACAATCTTGTTTGTGTTAACATCTATTGTATACATATTAAATCAACACTTGTGTAGTTTTGTGCTGGTCATGACTCGAATTTTAATTTGCATTTTTAATACAATACTTTTGGAAGATCATAGTATGTTGAAACCGTATTAAATATTAGGTTTAATTATTAAAATTTTTATACCCTATAAAAAATTATATTTAATTCTTGACTTGAAAATATTGAAAATACGATTAATATAAAACATCTCAGATGATTATATTGATGTAAATATATCGTGAAATGCATAGCTCAGATATATATATATATATATATATATATATATATATATATAGATATATAGATAGGTATATATATACGATATAGATAGATATATATATACGATATATATATATAGAACTCAACCATTTCAACAAAAACATAATATAATCTGTGACATGCAGATATACATAATTTCATGGTTGACTTCAGGATTATGGCAACATTTTATGAGGTCATAAACCGTTACAAAATCCATGGTATTACAGAAGAATTATTCTTCTAGATTGCTTTTGGAGAATACTCTTCAGAGAAAGTCTTGTAGAAAAGAATTACAATAATTCGCAACTTTATATCATACAAAGTTTTAAAAATCTTTTAATCCCCCACAAACCAATCCTGAAAATTCGGGTATCCATATAATTGTATTATTTAATATCTTTCATTTTATGGTTTTAATTTAACAATTATTGTATAGTAAGTTATTTCAGACATTTTCTATCACTAATTACTAAAACAAAGTCATGACGATAAAGGATCAGGAGGACGATAAATAATACCCATTCCCGGAAACGTCATGATTTTTAGTAATAATTATAACAAAATGACCCTAACAATTTACTAAACAATAAAATAAACTCACCATCACCAACACTGAATTTTAAACAACGAATTTAATGAATCTGTTAATTGATTTAATTCCAAGCGAGGCATTCATTCACCGTTATTTTGAAAAAAAGCCTTTATAATTTATTTATTAACTTTTAGTAATCTATCTATATATATAATACGTGATGCCCTTTTTTTTGTTAACACTACTCCTCCCTTATTTTTGGACCAATTTTAAAGTTTTAAGTGTCGAAAAAATGGTCTCAGTTCGTAGTTTTGCAATAAGGTTTTGGATTTTTGATATTTTAATTCTGTAGCCCACGGGAAGCCCTTAAAGTTCGTATTTTGTCCATAAGATTAACATGGGGAACAATTGTTATTGAATTGAAAACTAAAACAGCTGTTGATAGTAAAACAGATAAACACATGTTAAAAGCTAGCTGAATGCTGAATAGAATCAATTGAACTGGTGCGGTATTAAAATATCAGCGCAACTCCATACTTTAATAGATACCCCCCGTCGCAGCAGACCTGCGTACTCAGCGAATTTCCAAATTAGTAATATTAATTTTGACCACATAAAACTGTAAACCAAATAAAATCACATGCTCATAAATAGGGAAATAAATGTCTATTCTCCTTATGATAAATATAGGGAAAGAGTATGCAAGTATGCTGCCATGGGGGATACTAAAAGTAGGTTTTAATCATGAAAAAAAATTATTTCGACCATATGAAGCTATTTACTAAGTTTCAGCAATATCTGTCCATTGCTAAAGAAGTTTGCCTATTCTTCATATGATTAACATGGGAAAAGAGTATGCAGGTTTGCTGCCATGATAAGCACCAAAACCAAAATTTTTTACCATAAATGGATGAATCTCAACGAAATGAAGCTGAATTCCAAGTTTTCATAGAAAAATATTGGTTAATAAATGAAATAATAACACATCCCAATTCTCCATAAGATTAACATTGGAGCCCCAAAATACAATGTACTGTCTTTAGACTTTTGAATATCTCGGTAACCAATGGAGATAGAGCAAAGCTTCAAAATACTAAATTGTGTGTTTTTTTGAGCTAAATCCAATGGTCAAAATAAAAATTTAAAATGTTTAAAAATTACATATGAAAAATGCAAAAAACCCATTTTTGGGTACAAAACCCCCCAAAACTACCCCTTCCGGTAGGTCGATATGTCTGGTTTACGAAATCATCCGAATAAATGTAGGATTACACATCTCTACCAAATTTGGTGTCGATCGGACCATTTTTACGAGAGTTATCGTGTCTAGGGACACATATATACATATATATATATAAATTTTAATGACTATTATTTTTGGTCTCTGGGCACCTCAAAACGAAAAGTAACATGGTCCCGGGCTTAGGTCTTATTATGAGACCTACGGTAATAGCTTATTCCCTATGGGAAATTCGCTAAAAGGGTGTCTATAGTGTGGGACAAATTGTATGTTTTACCTTTTTCTCAAGAGCAGACAGATTTTGTTTGAACTTTCTATTTATGTGCATTTGGGTCCAAAAATAAGTTTAGTAACTTAATTTAACGCAAATAGTAACGCAATACAAAAAGATTCATTCTAATGATGAACAAAAATAAGTTTGGAAATTGAAATTTTTGACGTGGGTCTTAAGTGTTATCATCAGGTTGCTATCAAAACATCAACGAAAGACAACAAAAATTAAACTAGAACACTGTGGGGTTTCAAACTGCTGTGAACCACGAAAAGGGATAGTTGGTTGTTGGTGTACATTAATTGCCGTAATCCGTAATGTGATACTATAACAAATTTAATGCAGAATGCTAGACGCATATTAAAACACCTGTTTAAAAGAGAACATTAAAAAGTTTTTTTTACGTCCAGTATAAATGATAAGTTTATTGCAAAAATGGTTTGTATGAGGAGGAATTTTAACCAAAATATAAATGTCACATAAAACCAAAATGGACGCACAAAAATTGTAGATTTTCTTAATTTTTGTGATTTCTTTATCTAAATTCTGTAATACCATGGTATGTTACGATAAAGAGGATATAGTTTGTTACAAATAGTAATAGTGTAGGCTCATTCACTATGTCGATGACTACCTCAAACAGTACTCCGACAGCCTCGGTACTGTTGCATTTTGGGCACGTAATACACAGGATGTCTTGGTGCGGAGTCACGGGCGCGGCCGAGGATTCGTCTGGGTTCGGTGTAGGGACGTGACTATCTTCAGTTGCTACCTCACACCCAACGAGGTTGTCCAGGAATTCCGCGACAAGATAGATAGTCTAGAGGAGTGCGTTCTCGGCACCACCGGGCATGTCGTTATTGGTGGCGATTTCAACGCCAGGGCCGTCGAGTGGGGAATGCCCTCTACCATCTCCCGGGGGAAATACATCCTGGATTTCATCGCCAGGACCGGTCTTGTCGTCCTCAACCAGGGCGACACACCTACTTTTCGGCGCCCCGGGCAGAGAGGCACGATCCCCGACGTCACCTTTGCGTCTGAGTCGCTCCTTCCGAGGATCTCTGGCTGGAGGGTTGTGGAGGACTACACGGGTAGCGACCACCAATACGTCGTGTATGACCTGCATGATCAGGCAAATCGTCGAGTTTCCGCATCTCGGGAAGGGCCACGCCGGTGGAACACCAACAAACTGGACGTGGTCAAGTTCACCGAAGTCATCTCTCGGGGAGCGCAGGGGAATCCTGGTGAGGCTGGGGCCGAGGCACTAGTAACATCCACGATGGAACTGATCGTCTCGGCCTGCGACCAGTCTATGCCGCGAAGGAAACCCCGACGCGACAAACAACCCGTTTACTGGTGGACTGAAGAGATTGTGGAACTCAGAAGAGCATGTTTAAGAACTAGACGAGCCGCCACTAGAGCGAGAATTCCCGCAGACAGAGTTCGTAAGTCGGAGGCCTATACAGCTGCGAGAAAATCTCTCCGCCAGGCGATCAACAGGAGCAAGGCGAATAGCTGGAGGAGAGTTCGTGACGACGTTGACTCCGACCCGTGGGGCCTGGGTTACAAACTTGTAACACAGAAACTCGGCGCCCGCTCTCCACCTTCCATCATGGAGGGCGCCACCATGGGGAGGATCGCCGCTGCGTTGTTTCCTGAACATCCACAGCGACCGCCGGTTGACTTCGGACGGGTAGAGGACGTTCCACTTTTCACTTTCGAGGAGCTGGAAACCTCCGTTCTCTCCCTGAAGAGCAACAAGGCCCCTGGCCCGACGGGATTCCCAGTGAGGCTTTAAAGAAAGTATTTTCAATCAACGCTGACTTGTTGTTGAGAATGTACAATGCCGGTTTAGTAGAAGGGGTGTTTCCGGCTCCCTGGAAAACAGCCAGGCTTGTACTGATCAGCAAGGGCAAAGGTGATCCCGAGCTGCCGTCGTCCCACAGGCCTCTCTGCATGTTGGACACGGCTGGGAAGCTGTTCGAGAAGCTGATCCGTTCCCGCCTGACTTCTGCCGTGGAAGCTGCCGGGGACTTATGCCCCCGTCAGTACGGCTTCAGAAAGGGACGGTCAACGATCGACGCTGTCACCGAAGTTCAGAGAGTTGTGGAGAGAGAGGAGAGCCACAACCATTTCTCCCGCCGAGTAGTGCTTCTTGTTACGCTTGATGTCAAGAATGCCTTCAACTCGGCGAGGTGGGTCGATATGTTGGATGCGCTTTGCAACACCTTTCGTATTCCTGCATATATGTTGCGGCTCATCGAGGATTATCTACGCTCTCGAAGCCTGATTTCTGACACGAGGGACGGAACGCGGACGGTGGAAGTCACTTCTGGTGCCGCACAAGGTTCAATACTCGGCCCGGATCTCTGGACCGTTGCCTATAAACGCCTCCTGAGGTCCGAGATGCCTGAGGAAACCACTTTGGTTGGGTACGCCGTCGACGACGCAGCTCTCATAGCTGCACGCAACGTTGAGCTGGCCCAACTAAAGTTGAACCGAGTCATGCGTGTGGTCAACACCTGGATGTCAGATCACGGTCTCTCGCTTGCTCTCAGTAAGACGGAGATTGTGATCCTCACGAAGAAGAGGATCGACACCGTGGTCCCACTCCGAGTGGGAAGGGAGGTGGTCACATCAACTCGTGCCGCCAAATACCTTGGGGTTATGGTGGACACCAAGTTAAGCTGGAGGGACCAGATCTTCCGTACGGCGGACAAGGCCGCTAAGGTAGTCTCTTACCTTAGTAGGCTGATGGCCAATGTCGGGGGTCCCCGATCCAGCAGAAGACGTCTGTTGATGTCCGCGGTCCAGTCCGTGCTCCTTTACGAAGCAGAGGTGTGGGCAGGCGCTCTAGATAAGGAGTGCTACAGGTTGCGACTCGCCCGGGTTCAGCGTCAAGCTCCGCTTCGGGTGTGTTCCACCTACCGGACAGTGTCGGAGCCTGCCGTCCTGGTGGTAGCCGGAGTCATCCCTGTCAAGCTCTTGGCAGGGGAGAGGAAAGCGATTTATCAGAGACAAGGCAAGATAGGCAAGGACACGGCAAGAACAGAAGAGCGCTCCCAAACCTTCCAGCAGTGGCAACACAGCTGGGAGCACGACACCCGAGGACGATGGACTGCGCGACTTATCAAGCAGGTCCAACCATGGGTGGAACGGCGACATGGGGAGGTGGACTACTACCTGATCCAATTTTTGCCGTGTTTGAGGTCACGGCTATTTTCGGTCGTACCTGAACCGGATGGGAAAGACCGGTTCACCGGACTGCATTTATTGCCCGGGTGTTCCCGACGATGCGGAACACACATTCTTCCGCTGTCCCCGTTGGGAAGGGCCCCGCCTGGAGGCCACACAAATCTTTGGTGCATTTTCGGTGGACTCGGTCTGCCAAAAGATTTTGGAGGATGAGGGCAACTGGGATTGTTTGTCACAGTTCGTCCGGGGCATCTTCCTGGAAAAGAAAACCGATCTGGACGGCGAAGTGTCCCAGACCCCTTGATCGGGCGGCTGGATAAGGAACGAGCCCCACGGGCGTAAGCCAAATTTAGGCCTAGCCTGACGTAATGTGATAAACAATTCCAGGTTTGATTCCTAAAGAGTAGAGGAGGTTTTTAGTGGGTAAACCCCTTTTTTAGGGGAGCCCCACACTACAGGCTGGCCACCTGTGTGCGTAATGCATTTTTCCGCCTCTCCCTCAAAAAAAAAAAAAAAAAAAAAAAAAAAAAAAAAATACCCCCCGTCGCAGCAGTAATATGAATTTTGACCACATAAAACTGTAAACCAAATAAAATCACATTCTCATAAATGGGGAAATAAATGTCTATTCTCCTTATGTTAAATATAGGGAGAGTATGCAGGTATGCTGCCATGGGGAACACTAAAAGTAGGTTTTTATCATAAAAAAAATATTTCGACCATATAAAGCCATATAGTAAGTTTCATCAATATATGTCCATAAATAAGAGAGTTTGCCTATTCTCCATATGATTAACATAGGGAAAGAGTATGCAGGTTTGCTGCCATGATAAGTACAAAAACCAAGATTTTTTTACCTTAAATGGATGAATATCAACCAAATGAAGCTAAATACTAAGTTTCATCCAAAAATATTGGTTAATAAGTGAAATATTAACACATCCTTATTCTCCATAAGATTAACATTGGAGCCCCAAAAGACAATGTACTGTCTTTAGACTTTGTAATATCTCGGTAACCAATGGAAATAGAGCAAAGCTTCAAAATACTAAATTGTGTGTTTTTTTTTGAGCTAAATCCAATGGTCAAAATAAAAATTTAAAATTTTTATAATTTACATATGAAAAATGCAAAAACCCCATTTTTGGGGTACAAAACCCCCCAAAACTACCCCTTCCGGTAGGTCGATATGTCTGGTTTTCGAACTCATCCGAATAAACGTAGGATTACACATCTCTACCAAATTTGGTGTCGATCGGACCATTTTTACGAGAGTTATCGTGTCTAGGGACACATACATATATATATACATATATATACATATATATAAATATATATATATATATATATATATATATATAAATTTTAATGACTATTATTTTTGGTCTCTGGGCACCTCAAAACGAAACACACCCCGTCGCAGCAGACCTGCGTACTCAGCGAATTTCCTAATTAGTAATATTAATTTTGACCGGATAAACCTGTAAACCAAATCTCATCACATGTTCATAAATAGGGAAATAAATGTCTAGGCTCCTTATGATAAATAGAAAAGAGTATGCAGGTATGCTGCCATGGGGAACACCAAAAATTGGTTTTTAGCATGAAAACAATTTATTTCAACCATATAAAGCCATATACTAAGTTTCATCAATATCTGCCCATTGCTAAAGGATTTTGCCTATTCTCCATATGATTAACATGGGAAAAGAGTATGCAGGTTTGCTGCCATGATAAGCATAAAAACCAAGATTTTTTTACCATAAATGGATGAATCTCAACCAAATGATGCTAAATACCAAGTTTCAGCCAAAAATATTGGTTAATAAGTGAAATATTAACACATCCTTATTCTCCATAAGATTAACATTGGAGCTTCAAAATACAATGTACTGTCTTTAGACTTTTTAATATCTTGGTAACCAATGGAGATAGAACAAAGCTTCAAGATACTAAATTGTGTGTTTTTTTGAGCTAAATCCAATGGTTAAAACAAAAATTGAAAATTTTTTAAAATTACATATGAAAAAATGCGAAAAACCCATTTTTGGGGTACAAAACCCCCTAAAACTACCCCTTCCGGTAGGTCGATATTTGTCTGGTTTACGAACTCATCCGAATAAACGTAGGATTACACATCTCTACCAAATTTGGTGTCGATCGGACCTTTTTTACGAGAGTTATCGTGCCTAGGGACACATACATATATATATAAATATATACATATATATATAAATATATATAAATATATACATATATATATATATATATATATATATATAAATTTTAATGACTATTATTTTTGGTCTCTGGGCACTTTAAAACGAAAAAGTAACATGGTCCCGGGCTTAGGTCTTACCATGAGACCTACGGTAATAGCTTATTCCCTATGGGAAATTCGCTAAAAAAAAAAAAAAAAAAAAAAAAAAAAAAAACTTAAACAGTACTAGAACAGCCACTCCAGAACCGACGAGTTGTAATGATGAAATATTAATTTTTCTTCTGTTCTCATTTACTTTTTATCTGTGATGAACTATCTAGATTAAACATCTGTGAATGTATTCTATATTTTACAGGAGCTTTTAGGCAGAGTCTCTAAGACAAATTGGCAAAAGAACCATCATGTAATCTTAGCTAATTTGGACCTAAAAGAACAACCACTAAATGTCATTACTATAACATTTTGAATTTGGAGAATTATTAATGACGACCGATTACCAATATGGTACACACCAATATTTGACATATCCAATTGAATGACATATTGATTGACATACCAATATGGTGTAATCTGATTTTCACTACAAATTAATTTTCATTCAAAGTAACTCGGTAAATTGCCATTGCGCATTGCGCTGCACGGGTCCCCTAGTATTAAATATTACAGTTTGCTTATACTTTTGACGTCCCCCATTAGTGAAAAACATATGCACACGAACAGTTACATAAATTACCGACATGCCTATCATTGCGACACGGACGGTCCCGGTCCGGGTAGCAGACTGCGGTGGCTACAAGTCACTTCACTGCTTATTCGGGGCCGTCCATAAATTACGTCATCGCTTTTTGGCCATTTTTGGACCCCCCCTCCCTAAAATCATCCTACCATCATAATTTGTCTGACCCCCCCCTCTCAGAAAAATGACGTCATTTAAAAAAAAAAAAAACTACGTTTTAAGTAAAAATAATGCATTTCTACTTACCTTGGTATGACGACGAACTTTACCGGATAAACTAAAAACATTGACCAATCAAATCTGAATTTACTTTTAGAAATAAAACCAAAATGACTTTTTCAATAGAAAAATAAACTATAAAACAACACCTAAAAATAGTCTAATGTATTTTCTCAGATAATTATTTTATAATAGTTGAATTGTGTACGAATTTATCATTGCTTTACTGTCAAAATTTGATATAAAACATCATTTTTTAAATGACGTAATATCAAAGCCGACCCCCAACTTGCACATCACCCTACCGTCATTTTCAATCTGGACCCTCCCCCCTATTTTCAGATGACGTAATTTATGGACGGCCCCTTCTGCGGTTACCAGTAGGGCAAAGGTTACCAGGTGACAACTTCCCTGAATATAGCAGGTCGTTACAATTTGATTGAGACCTGAATTGCAGATTTACTTTGAGGATATTCTCTTTATTTATTTCTTCATTTAGAAGCAATTTATAAATTAAAAAATTTCTTTACCGCAAATATGTTATATCTCCAGACCATCATTTATTGTGTTCATTGAGTGATTGTAGTCAAGTACAATCTTGGCCAAGTTTTACTTGACTACAGTCAAGTAAAAGTTAGATAAAAGCATATACATTTTTGTTCATCTTGGGTTTGGCTGGTGTTCTTTGTATCGGGTTAGAAAGCCCCACCCTGTTTGCTCTATGTATTGACTAGGACAGTCTGGACATTTAATTTTGTAAACATAAGTCTTATATAGTTTCCGATGTTTACATCATTCTTAGACAGTTAGGCCTTGTAAATTGTTTAGTTTAAAGGCCAATTCAATACCAAGTTTATTTAATTCCTTTCTTAGGCCATATTTGAAATGTATGGGAAAGTTCTAAACAAAAGTATTTCTTTTGGACTGTCAATATTGTAATGTCTTTCATCTTTATATTTTCTAATCAGTCTGTCTAAGTGGCCACCCTTGTAACCATTAAAATTGGAGATGTATTTTTTATTTTATATTCTTTATTTTAGTTTTAGGGTTCAAAGAGACCGTCAAAAGTGTACCATTGTAGTAAAGGCAGCAAATTCCTGGGAATAAGGGTTGCATTATGTTAAAAGTATTGTTTGTGCTGTGGGTAGGTTTCCACTATATTCTGCATTGAAAGGTATTGCTTACTTTTGTAATTAATTGTTAACCCTAGAAAATTGGTAGTTTTTGTTCCTGTCTCAAAATTGAATTCCAGTTTGGGAGCAATTTTGTTGAGATAGTTTATAGTAAGTCTACATATCTTCTGCTGCCGTTAAATAAAACAGTTGAATCGTCTACATACCTGTATTATAAGGGGATCTTATCTTTATATTGGTCCATATTGTATAAAATAAATTAATTTTAAGGACTAACCCAATGCCAGTCCTTTCTTCTGAGAATAATATTTTCCATAAAATGTAAAAAAGTCTGCCTTAGTATTTTGTTTAGAGTAGGACTAGCCACTAATTCATCTACTCTACTTCGGGTAAACATGTTGAAATTATTTATTAAGTTTGAGTGGACTTTTATCAATTGCATTATCTAATTGTACGTTAGTGTACTAATTTACTATGCCGATGAGCCAAGTAACTGATTTCAATATGGTAATTTAAACAGTCGGTGATTTCTTGGTAGTTTTTTTTTCTGTGGTTGTTTTCCAATACTATGTTTTTTAAATCCTTATCAATCTCTTAGTTACTTTGTAGGTAGGTGTTTTTATAAAATACACTAAAGGTCTTGGGGGAATTCTTTTTTAAGTATTTTGGGAAGCCTAGTTTTACTGGGTATGTCGTTGAAAAAGTGTATGTTATTCAAACAAAAATAGAATATACTCATAATAATAGTCTTAAAATAGTCAAAAATAGTCTTAGTTGACATGAAAATAGTCTTAATTCAATCAAAGATATTTAAAATTTTATACTAAGCAAAGCAATTTTTAAGGGAAGTAGATAATGTTCCCACAAGAAGAATGACTAGCAATAATTCACCGTTTACAATGCGGACGGTAATTCCCAGCATTTTAAAAGAAAGGCAAGATTATTATTCCTCGAGGTTTGCATGAAGCTAATTATAACATAAACTATAACACAAAACAAATGTTGCGCAAAGTGTTTTTTTCTTTAATCTATGAATAAATGTATCTCAAAATGTGAGAATATTGACCAATGTATTATATGAATTACTTGCTACAAAATGTTTCTTGTCATACCATACACGTCTTTACTTAAAACTATCAACAAAATTATTACATCTGAGGGTGTAACAGGATTCCAGGAAAACTCATATTAACTTCTTGAATGCCGTCTACATAATCAGCATCCATGGCCGGGATGCTAGGTATTTCATTCAGAATTTCATCAATAGATTGATTAAAATATAAATTAAAATCTTTTGCTGATACTTTGGACTCTATATTTAAAATAGGTTGATGTCTATTGCGATTCGCAATACTGAAATATTATTGCTATGAATAGGTATAGTAAGACTATTCGCCATGCTGCCTTACAGGGATTGCTAGAGTTAGAAATAAAAGACGCATTAGCCAACAGCTTGGCATTTCTGACACCACAGCGATAACTTTTGTGCAGTCTACGCAACACGGGAATCAGCTGAGGTCTGTCAACTGAAAAGTCCCGGACTAAAGTAATGAAATCATTCAACCTGGCCTACTCCGGTGTATACCAGTCTGACTTGACAGAATTTACTTTCGAGTTGGGCCAAGAACCCGTGGGAGAAAAGCTCACTTGCTTAGATTTCAAAGGAAAACAATAGTTAAAAATAATAGTTCTGGTTATTGGAATCGCTGAAGAAAATGTTAAAATTTTCTTCCTCAGCAACATGATCAACATGATTTTGGACAAATCCATTATTAAGCTAATTTTGTATCATAGTTATAAAGAAGTAACTGAAGATTCATTAAAAGATTTAAAATCTAAGATACACTTATTGGCTAAATGTTTGTTAGACATATTTACAGCTCATGTTTAAACAACATTAGTTATGAATTTATTCCGATTACAAGAATTAACACATAATCAATAAAATACATGACATGTTTACCATCTAATCATTATTGCTAAAAATATAGGAATAAGTAATAGGAAACAATATGTTTTATAATATGAAAAACTAACTTAACCTGTCCTAAAAAATTGTGTTAAAATGGTAAAATAGGAATTTTTGTGAATATGATGATGACAATAAATGTTTTGAATATAAATAAATTTTATATGATTTATACAGAGAGCTCAGTTACAGTAACAAACAAAAGTGGAGGGCAATAATGGGAAAGACCATAATTACAGAAAGACATTCTGAAAAAAGGGAATCAATAATGATATTCTTGACTAGATAAAAGAACGAAATGCGATTTTTTGGTAATGGAAGGATGATCCCTGACTTAATTGGAACATATTATCTGTTTGGACAACTAACAAACATAATTCAATATTACAAGAAGCATTTTACCAGATTATTTTGCAGAAATTAAAATAACATAAAATGCTGTAAACAACAGATTCCAATTGAATTAGCAAAGGTAGCCAACAGCATTATGGAAAATGAGAATGCCATGGGTTGGTATTGTTTGGATATTTTGCAAAGGCTTTTAGCATGATGGAACGTGAAAAACTATTACTATACTTAGATAAAATAAAAAAAAAAGAGTTTCTAAGTAAAGTGGATTGGAGTTTAACTAAAATATACTGTAGAAAATTGTATTTGTTATTAAAGCTTTAGTCATACTAAGTCAGGTAAAAAGTAAACTATTGGGTACACTGCGTAAAATATATCATACCCGTCATGATGTCATGACCTGTTAACGGAGTTATTGCGATTTATCTTCATAAAAACATTGATTTTGCTGTTAAAATGGCCTTATTTGCATTAAATTCAATGCAAAATCCATGTTTTTATTAAGAAAAATCACAATAACTCCGTTATTTGTTGTCCGATCCTTACAAACTTGGCACCATTGGTTAGGTAATTTAATTTGGCAACTTTTTTGTGTCTTGTAAAATTTTTATAAAATTTACCGATTTTGAGATATTTAAGTTTGAAAATTTAAAATGGCCGCCATTTTGAAAATATACAATGGAAAAAATTAATTTTTTTTATTGGAAATGTACATTGGTATGATAAAGATTTATACCAAATATGATCCGAATACAAGCAGCCATTACGGAAATAAAAATTATTATGTGTAAAAAACAAAATGGCGGCTGTGTGAGTAACTTAAGACTTCCGGACAATTTAAATATGATATTTAGATATGTTTTTAACCCAGGAACAATGCCCTAAAATATTGGTAGGGAGTTCTGAAACACCCTGTATATTTTTACGAATGATATAAACGTTTTTTGTAAAAATCTCAAAATCTTTTTTATTATTTATTTATATTTTGTTAAGAAACAAAATTTTAAAATTCCATATTTGGTAATTCCAGCGATTTTTGAGGATGATTTACACTCTGCCAGTGACTGGCATGCCAGTTGATATTTGACTATAAAGGCACTGGCAAGCAGTGACTAGAATGACGCTTCAACAATGTGTCTGTTTACACGTTGCCAGCTACTGGAATATTGTGAGTGTTAATTTTGTCTATAATAAAATAAGAATCTGATGGTAAAATACATGTCTGTTCACACAATGCCAGTCAACTGGCGACAGTCTCAAAGTTTTTGTTCTCATGGCCCCTTCAGCTACTGGCCCGACAGTGGCTAACTGACCTCTTCAGTAATTGGTGAAGCCTCTTTATGCGGCGCTAGTTGCTGGCATTCAGTGACTATGGAATGCCAGCTGGTAGCGTGTAAATCAGCCTTATATATATATATATATATATATATATATATATATATATATATATATATATATATATATATATATATATATATAGAATAAGTGTGAACGTAGGGAACGTTAAACCTGGTGGCTAAAGAGTGCGATGGCGCGTGAGCGTAGCGAACGAGCTAAACCTGTCGGCGAGTCACGAGCGAAGCAGCGGGTAAAAGCTAGTAAATCAGCACTAAGTAAGCAGCAAGTAAGTTTCCTCAGCACCAAAGTATTTCTTAAATTTATAACATTTTGTCATGGTTTATTGAAAGACATTATAATTATTTATTACGTTAAATATCCTCTTACAAACTTACAAACAAAATTATTTTCAAAGTTACAAATGACTAAAACTAACGAATAACGAATGAATATTTCACCATAAATTTTATAACCATTGTTAAATTATGTAGAATATTCTCCTTTACATTTTGCGATGAGATTCACTTACAGGTGTGATATCTCATTGACTGACTTTATATTTATACCGTAAGTAGTAAACTGTCTATACTGTGCCTCATTATAGTTATCATTATTGATTTTTTTGAGTGTAGATTACCATAACAAGTAGCTTTGTAAAATTAGTGAAACTGTGTTCAAAAATTATAGTAACTCTTCTATGCTAAAAAAGTTGGCAAATTTTTATTTTAATAAAAAATTATGATTTTTTATAGTGTAATATTGTAGAAGTACATATTTACCTGGATTTAATTTGACAACAAAAAACTATTGCTCAAGAAAATAACACTTCTGGCTCTTGGTGCAAAATATGATATTTAAATACACATTGAACAACCATCAGCCATATACAAAACTCATTTATTTTTAATACGTGTATAACTTGATAGTCATGGAATACAGTATGGTTAAGACTCTCTAATAAAATATGAATTTTAATATTTGTCTATGACGATTTGCTATTTGCAAAAGCCCTAGACATTATACAAATTACCTATGAATTATCTAAACTTAAATCATATGCTCCAATTATTATTTTCTCAACAACCAATGTTTAAAATACTATTACTTGAAGAGTTTCAAAACTAAAACAATATATATGGTTGTTCGATAAATCTAGTTAAATGTTTTGCTATGTCGTTAAAGTTTTATCCGCCTAAACATTTTCAACGAAAACAGATCTCTCAGTTAATAAGTTGTTTGGTATTCATGGCACGTTTTTAATTTTTCTTCGTTCTATGGAAAATTATTTTTGTTTCGAATATAATTTTGTTGAGTATGACTTTATCTGTGCATCATGAATGTTTCGTTAACTTTAAATTACAGTAACGCTCAAAAATACTACCATCGAAACAGTTTTTTAAGTTAAATTTTGAATGAGGAATATTGACTTTAGACTAGTTATACTGTGCAAGATAACCTATAAATTGTGTCAAGCCAATATACATTGATAAGGATCATAAATGTTTTAATTGTAATACGGATTGTGTGTTAGAGTGCACAATATTTTTAGTAAATGGAAATGAATTATTAAATACATCATTAACCCCTCCATGCAAATAAATCACGTGATAGATTTGAGATAAAACTATACGGTTTTGTTCTTCGCAATTTCATTATTACGGTACTTTTCACAAATATGTTTATAAATGCAGAGAGTGTTTATAATTGTTGTATTAACTACATTATGCCAAAACTCCTAATGATATTGATTTTATATTACAAAAGTGGGAACAACAAAGTATTAATAGGAGTACTGGCAATCTGAAATGTGCAAGGGTAAAGGAAGCGTCATTACTCCCTGCCGATCTTTCATCTCAGGTGGGACGGCGCGGCCGCTTTGCGTTCCCTGTGCGTCTCCTTTGTGGCCCCTACGCTGCCCCTGCCCAGCCCCTGTGAGGAACCTGTGCGGCCTCTGCCTGGCCCCTGTGCGGCCTCTGCCCAAACCCCTGTGCGGCTCCTGTACTGCCCCTGTGCGACCCCTGTGCCGCGTTGCGCACATACTATAAGTCCCAACCAATTGTAGAACATCACCCCTCATCACCAATTCATTGTAGAGCATGAGTTGATAGCTTATCCCACATGCATACAGTTCCGAATGATGTGTACTTACTTCGATACTTTGATACTTTCTTTGAAACACTGGCGTACACTTTGGTACGTATTTTAAAGTTAGTATCATTAGACCCCTTTTGTTTTTTATCTATATCACCGACATTTCTAACTACATCCCAGTTAATAGTGTGTGACATACCCAAAAGACACTAACCCTTCTTGAGCAACACAGGGGCATATAAGAAACTGAAATCTCTGCCTTCCTTTAGATTAAACAACTTTCTTATTATTTTTCAGATCCAAAACTTGTTCTTAATACTGAGAAAACAAACAAAATTTTCTTTTAAACCTTGAAAAGACTCAACTCAAGGATTAAGCTCCACCCACAGTGTCTTAAAGTGGTGCCCAAAGTTGGAGACCATCATTTAGACATTTCTTCAACAAACATATTCTTGTGTGTTAAGATGGATTATAATCTTACCTGGGATGCTCATGTTTTAGTTCTTTGTAGCAGGATTTCCGCTGGTTTTCTGGTGTTGTGGTACATGCCTCTTTGCCTCATCTTGACTGCATAAATCTTTGCAGGGTGGTGTGTCACAGCAATATATAATCTCATATTAGCAACCAAATAATTCTCTGGGGGATGTCTTCCAAAATGAATATTAAAAAAGTTTTTAACCTCCAAAATCGATAAATTAAGTTAATGTTTAAACTTAAACCCAGAGATCACTGCTCTGATTCTAACACGGTATAATGACTGTTTCAAGCCTGTAACTCTATAAGACTGTGTAATTTAAGCTAAATGCATGTTCAAATGTTCGTCCCACCATTGTTTTAACACTAGAAATATAAATGTAAAAATTATAAATGTAATGCACAACTAAAAAATTTTTGAATCAAAACCAAGTTAAATTAGGGCGAAACTCTTCCAAAAGCTGTCATTTGATCTAAGATATTTGAGAATATAATAGATCTAGGCACAAGCTGAAATCTTATCTTGTTGGTATGTGCCTATAAAAGATGGAGAACCTCTAATTCAGAGTTTTGTCTAATCAATGTAGCAAATTTTCCTTTTTACATTTTTCCCCTAATTAAAATTTTGAGTTTTACGGGTCTCACGCCACTACGAGGTTAATCGGGACGACTCCTTAGAAGTAAGAAGTAAGTAAGTAAGTAAGTATGACTGACTAAAGGGTCAGTATGATTGATAAGAATAGGTGTAACTTCTTTACTTACAAATAGCAGTAGGTTAATTTTTCAAGATTAATCGATGACCAAAGGCAGCTGGGTCCGTCAAAAGGCGCTAACTTTTCTCAGGATCAAATCAACATCTATCAGTTTCAAACGGTGAGCTCTATAACCACTTAGCTACCCATCCAGAAATATTAACTATATTATACAATAATTCTTAATGTTATTGATTTTATATTACAGAAATGGGAACAACAGTAGGAGAAAGATGTGTAGGATAAAGATATTTTAATAATGTAGAAGTAATACTGTAATTTACGCAAAAAAAAAAAAACAACCAGTCAATCTTAAAGACTAAGTTTGAATTATATAAATTTATTAAATTATATTCTAATTTGATTCACGCAGTAATTATTAAATATACATCATATAACAATATGTGACGGTCAATAAGATAAAAGTATCATTATTCCTAAAACAAATCCAGAATACATATAAATTTGGAATAGTAACCATGCCACCACATTTGCTGATTACGGTGACGTTCCCCACCCTCAGATGAGAAGATCAAAGCAAGGCGTGGTTGTTTTGACTCTTACAAGTATTTTCCCCTCTATCGCTTTCAGTCTCTGTATTTATTTAATCTTTGTGACGAATTTCGAGTTTTATAAAAATATTTATAATTTAAACCTGTTTAGAGTTGCAAAGCAAAAATAATAATTAATTTGAAAACAATCCTAAGTTTGCGTTATCTATTTAAACATTTCAAAAAGCAACCAGGACACGTTTTGAATTTCAATAAAACAAGCTGTAAACCGATTAATAATAATCTCTTTACATTAGTTTCATACCCAATTCAACAAATGCACTATATATAGAATAAATATTATAAATAAGTTAAAAACTGCAACAGAATCTTCTCCCTGACACATAAAAAAATAGTAAATGAGTTATTTGATATCAAATACAGGTTGTGATTAAAATATAGGTTTTACATTCTTACTAAGTAGCTTACTAATATTATTCTACTTGGTACTTTCTTTCCACACTGATTGGACTATTTTACACAATGTTTAAATCATATTGTTGTCTGTCGTATTTCCTTGATTAAAAACAAATTTATAATATTTGTTTTTTTTTTGCAATTAAATTTGTGTGTAACATTTTTGTATATGAATTGTTAACTTGCTTATTATTATGTTATTCATGTTTTTGACATATGCAGATAAAGGAAACTCAATCATAGTCTATAACTAATGTCTGTAGAATGTTTTGTTTATTAAGTACAGTGTTTTTTCTTTTGTAGGAAGGTTTTAAAAACAGCAACCTGCTCATTGGAGCACCTTTAATATTTAAAGTCGACGGCCGAGAGCAGAGCTCTCAAGAACTCATATATTATGGATTTCCCAAGAGTCAATCCCTACACCAATACACTGTGGCTACCTTCTTTCAGGTCAAATAATTTTATATTCCAAGTTTTCCCTTAATTGAAATTAATATACAAAAAAATTAATGACTCTTCATATGAAAGTTTTATTTCTTTGGAATGGCAATTTTATTAAAATAAAATAGGATAATTTATTCAACTTGAAACAGATTTACTGTTTTATAAACAGCTTACATTCAGTGTTTAGAACCTACCTAAACTAATAGACAATCTTACTTGAGATCACCCCACTGGTAAATGTTCAACAGAAATTCCAAAAATCTGGACCATCTGAACCAGATTAGTTTGAAACATATTTTATAAGTGTAACATCTGTTCTCCCTAATTTTCTAGCATCGGTTACAACAGCTTTCTAATGATTCTGTCTATTGCCTTCTTATATCAAATTGAAACTATGATAGACTGTCCTGGGGGGACGAGATGAATTATAATGGGATATTGCTACAGCCCACTACCTTTTTATAACGCTATTCGCAGATTCTCCTTGAATGAACAGACGTTGAGAAAAAGAAGCAAAAGATCATGCTTGGATATTAATAGGTTATAATCCATTATTAGTAGACCTTATTATTCTATTCTCGGACAGTTTTACTAAGCCATAATTTTTTTATCTTTTAATTAATATATTTAATAATATTCGAGTTTTATAAATTTAAACATATTTTTTTATAAATTTATTGTTAAATATAATAAATATAAATGTATTAAAACTTAAAAGCAAATATCAGTGAGTGTGGGACCAACACAACAAAATGCAATTTTTGACTAGATTCAAACATCTATTAACATTGTTAAGTTTCCAAAATAATTGACAGTTAATCTAATTGAAATAAAACATTCAATGTTTCCTTTGCTTTCTTGTAGTGATAGTTATGACTAATTATAAGTATTGGAACAAATAAATACTGCAGTATCTACTATAGCCAAGGCGAATATCGTTTTCAAGAAACTTAAGTTAATAATCCTTGAGTTAGGTGTTCAATTATTGATTTTTTTACATATATAAACTAAATGCAAAATATAAGTTAGCTATGTCAGAAAATACAACTGTTTGTCGCAAATATACTATGGGTATTGTATAAAACCAGCTAAAATGTAAAAATCCTATATAATTTTGTAAGTAAATATAATTTTAATGTTGGTTACAAGCACCATTTTTGTAAATATTTACTCATTAAGTAGCATACAAATTTAAAAACATAATCCAAAGAGAACCACATTTAAAATTTCATATTCCTCGTACCCCAGTTTGCATTACAAATGATGCCGGTGTAAACAGTTTTAAAGCCTTCACAAGCAAAGGCCGCGTTATCAATATCAGTTGCTGGTGAGTAATGTTCCTCCTCGTGGAATATGATGAAAGACCTGAGGGTTACGTCACAACGTGCTATTTCTGCGCTGTTTACACACTTTACTGTATATACTCTTTTAACAACCACCAGTATCAGTTGCAACTTGAGTAGGGAAACACTAAAGTTTTTTAGGCATAAATTAAAAGTCTTTTGAAGAGTTCAGAAGTATAAAATATATATATTCTTGATAATGTCCAAATAAAAAACGCATAATTTAGTCGTTGAAAGTACCGGTCCAACCTTTCTTGATCAATACTATGATCATAGCTCAAGTTTATTATTTCGATCAAAATTATACTTACATTTTGTAAATTACGCGGTAAATGTATAGCTTGAAATTGTTTAGAGAATTTATATTGTTGATGTATAGCTAAATTTTGTAAATAAAGCTATCCTATATTTAACCAAAAAATAAAAAAAAACGAAAGAGTCGTATTATTTATAGAATATAACCATTTTTTTATTATTTTTATATAGAAACAACTATATCCTACTCTTATTATACCCATCCGTTAAATATACTACAATTTAATAATTTGTTACGATTATTTTTTAAACTATTTAAACTACAAACATGTTTTAATCATTAATAGTAATTAAATGCCTTTATTTTTAAGGGTTCCTCACTACAAACTGGATTTCAGTAACTCATGTCAACAATGATCTGATATAAATTACAACAACAATACAAGAGAAAACTTATTTACAATGATTCCTCTCATTAATTCAATCAGGACTTAAAAACTTTTTATTTACGAAAATTATTTGCAGCATATTTAGACATTTTGTCTTGAAATATTTAAATCATAATTTTATATACTTCAATGGTACATTTGTTCTTCGATAAGTGGAAACCTCAATCTGAAAGAAGAATAAAACTTTAGGATTATTAAATAAGCAACTTCAATTACTTACTTTTTGAAGTAAAAGTAACTTTTTTCGAAAAATTACTGTATTGGAAACTAGACGTTCATTTAAAGGGAATTGGAATCCGGTTCACATGTCCCTTGAGTCAGGTCCAGTGTATTGCTGGCGGACAACGATGTAATCCAGTCGCATATTGCCCTCTAACTCTACAGAGTTTAAAACTTTACATAATTTATAGTTTATTACCTAAAGTTCTGCTGAAGTTACTTTTTTTTACTATAACCATGCGTATAACTGTTACTGGCTTTGAATCATGTTTTGTTATATTTTAGTCGAACATTATTTAATAATTAGTCCAAAATCAACGAAACATTAATGTTTTAATTAATGACTGGATCTTTTAAAATAATGAACAATCTGCACAAGACACGTCCTTTAAAAATATTAAATTCTTTAAAGAAAATAAATATCATCAAGCCAATAATATATAAATATCAATACCTATAATGTTGCCAACTAAACTCGATCGAAGACAGGCTATACATCCGTATGTAAGGTCAACAATATATCGAGTTTTCCCCGTTTTAATTATATTGAAGGTCAGATAACGAATGTTGTTATTTTTCATCTTTGGCAACATAAGTTACTTTTTATCTAATAACAGAACAAAACAAGAAAAACAATGTCACAGATATATATTGTTTCGAATTCGCTACATATGAATGAAAATAAAAAAAATTGTTATTGAATCACTTTAAAAACTCGTCCTTGAGGCCTATAGGTCTACCCTTAATAATTAAGTATAGGCCTATACACTAAATACTGTATCAAAAGAAAACCATTAAAAAGAAATTAAATATATAACAGCAAAGTAAAATTCAATAGTTATGAAAGCTATATAATTTTTCACATCCTAAACAAAGCAATTAAAAAGAAACAAAAATTCTAGAAAAATGTTCCTGCTTTTAAAAGGAGGAAAACTTGTGAGTATAACTAAAATTTAATTTAATAGTTTTATATTAAATAAAATTTTTGAAAAAAGACTAATACAAAAATTTCCTTCATAACTCACAAACGTAAAATATACAAACTTATTACAAACTTAAAATATATTTGGAAACAAAAAAAATCTAACTCTAAGATAATTCAAAGTTTTGAATAAACTAAGTACTGTGTGATGGTTGTGAGTTAAACTTTATCGATACGAACTAGAAGAAATCTCACAACCAAAGTAAAAGAACACATTGCACACATCAAACACAACAGACCTCAAAAATCTCCCATAGAAAAATAATGTATACTATGTAGGTCACACTTTTTACTAGAACAGTGCAAGAATTTTAAAACTCATTATAAAAACTTCTAAACGCTTGGGAATTTTTGTAGCTTATAAAAAAAGAACGTATTAAATTTGGACACTTGACCTATTCCAAATGCATTATTATTAAACTTCCATTTGAAAAAATAAGTTATTTTATCTATATTTTGTACATGTCTATACATAAAAAAATTATTTTATTTAGATTACCTAAGGCTGATCATACGTTGACATTTCTACTTTGAAATTAACATGTAAGCATACAATTTTCAATTTGTGAAATGTCAGAGGATACCTTTGATTGCAAAGGTCTCATAAGTAAAAAATAAATCTTTACGGTTTATATTAAATCCAATATTACAGATCTTTCATATCTCATAATTTGGATATGATCATCTTACAACAATATCCTAACTCTCACCAGCCTTGACACCTATAATATTATAAAGCTATTTCATTTTGTTTTACCTTACCTTACCTTACCTTACCTTACCTTACCTAGATGGCCACTCAAACCTCAGTAGGTTTTCAACCTCACCAACAACAAGTCGCCATCGCTCTCTATCTTCCATCCATTCTGCCTCTGCTGTCACTTATTATGTCCCTTCTCACTTCATCCTGCCACCTTAGAATAGGTCGTCCCAGTAATCGGTTTCCTCGAGGTTGCCTCTCTAACACCATTCTTAACATTGAATCGTCTTCTCTCCTCTTTACATGTTAAACCCACCTCAGTCTTCTTCTTTTTCTTTTTGCTATTATATCAGGATCTTTGTATAGTTTTCTGAGCTCTTTTTTTGTCCTCATCCTCCACAAACCATTTTCTTTGATAGGACCGTAGATGGTTCTTACTAATTTTTCTCAAAAACTATTAATGTTTTCTCTTGATTCTTCGTTACTGTCCAGGTTTCCGATCCATAAAGTACTACTGGTTGTATTATTGTCTTGTACAGTTTTGATTTTGTTTTCTTTGACAGTAACTTACTTTTGAGTCATGTTTTGAGAGCCCAGTAGCAGTTGTTCCCAAGAAGTGACCTGGCATATTTAATACCTGATTTTACCTGGCATTTATCTCCACTTCCTCTCTATTTTCATTTTCAATAATCACTCCCAGGTATTTAAATGTTGTATTTTTTCAGATTTATGCTCCCTAACTTTTAAATAATTAGTATCTAAATTAATATTTTCAGGGTGTCGTCCAACTATTAGGTATTTTGTCTTTTCATCACTAATTTCTAAACCTACTTCTATATCTCCTTTTAATAAAGTATCAGCAAGAGTTTTTAAGCTATTTACATCCTCTGCCAACAAAGTCACATCATCAGCAAATGCTAGTCCGTTTACCTTTTTCCCAATTCCAACACCAGGTTGTTGTTGCTTCACTCTTTTAAGAGCACTTTTTAATGATAAATTAAATAATAATGGGGAGAGTCCATCTCGTTATTTTACTTAAATAAAACTGCCTAAATGTGTACACTGATCCTTTTTCATGTAGGACTGTTTTATACAACTTACTGTCCATCTTCAGCTGCAAAAAGTTATATAATATCCACAAATAATGTTACACACACCGGCACATAGTTCAATGTATGTTAAAAATAATAAAAGTACATACACAAAGTTATACTTGTGTACACATCAGTGCGAATATGTTGTATGTCATAGTTTTACTGATTCACTATAATATAATGCACATGTGAGTCCCTCAAAATATTTATTTTTTTATACTGTAATCTTTTAAAATGTTTCAATAATAAAATTTTAGTCAATCATATCAACTAATTATTCATTTTTCGTAGTCGAAGATCACTATATTTTTTAAATAAAGGTTTCATAGTTTATCCTTATTTTCAAAGAATTAAGTCACTTTTGTCAAAGGCGTGGTTGGAGTTGAGCTTATCAAAATAACTTGATACCAAGGTAAATGTCAATATGTCAGTGTCTTTGAAGGTGCACAGTATTAGTGATTTATGGGGGAAATCACATGTTACCAAAGGGTTTCCAACCGTACACAGTTAGTTGCTTTGGGTGTACATTGTCGATATTCAAAGAACTATGTTAGTTTTTAACAAACTTCGAGCATATTATTGGAAATATATGAGACAAGATTTTCACATAGCTATCTGTATTGTAATGTGATTTATTTATCTCTTGAAACAAAATAACATCATTAAATGCCACTATAATTGTTAAGTAAAAAAATATATCTAAAAAGTTACGTGAGGTTTTATGTTAAGAGTAAGATTAACATAAATAGATAGGAAAGATGGGCATAAAATTTACTTTG
Organism: Neoaliturus tenellus; assembly: GCA_030545055.2. Lineage (NCBI taxonomy): Eukaryota > Metazoa > Arthropoda > Insecta > Hemiptera > Cicadellidae > Neoaliturus > Neoaliturus tenellus. The sequence goes on along the minus strand of CM061533.1, from coordinate 49,893,975 downwards.
GTATAATATTTATTGAGAAAGGAATGTACTGATTGAATATTGAATAATGTCCTTCACACATTGGTTCTAAATAGTAAGGAGAGTATGAATATTTTTATCATTAATTTACACTCACCTTCCGTGTAAGTAGATACAACGCCAAAATCAATAGTTTAATGTCTATAACAATAACTATGTGATTTATTGTTTCTGTGTGGTTATAAACAGTGTAAGCCCCCTTGATGTCTTACCTGAAAATTTAAAATCGTTTGTAAATGATGTAAGCCGTACATGTTAGATAAATAAGTAGTCGGTAAATGTGGGTAGCAAAATCCTGGTGGTAGTCTAAGAAATATATTGAGCCGGTAAGAATGAAAGAGTTGAAGAATGAAAGTTTTTTCCAATTTTAGTAATCTAGTACCAGGGGGGCCGAGCTTATGCGCGGTAAAATTATGAATCATTTATCTTATTTTTATTTTGGGTGGCCAGTGGCATTTTTAAACATTTTAACGGGGAACGGTCCAAACCCCAGTCTTGTTACTATCTAACATCAACCAGTCGTTAGAAAGCATCATTAATTAATGCCCACTGAGAAAGGTTCAGTAACATTTTGTCCCAGTAACATATTGTCCTAACTCAAATTTCTTGGAAAATCAGTAACATTCTGTCCCAATCGCTTTTACAGTTGATTAAATCATCTAATGACGTAACATTTTGTCAAAACGAAAAATTGACAAGGGTTGAGGAACGCAGCTCAGGTAGTAAGAGCAGGTCCAGTCCGAGCGGTATGCGGCCGCATGGAGCACCGGTCTGGCCTGGGAGGGGCCCAGATTGAAATAACGGTGTTATTTGATGGTTACAAAAATTAACGCCTTAACAACCGTGTAGCCTATAATTCTGTAGTTTATGTCAAAACAACGCTAAAGGTCGAGGACACTTAGAACTGCTAAACTCCTTCTCTTTGAAATCTCTTTCGTTTCGCAGTCACCGGCTGTATTTTGAGAGTCCTAACACAAGACAACAGCGAAACAGCCCGGACCTCTAGAAAATATCATGTTAATAATTATGTTAAATTTATTATCTTTAGAAATAATGCTGTGTGCATTCAAGAAAGTGTCTGTGCTCTGTCCTAAAATACAGAAAAAAGGGTAGCCGAAAGGAGAGTCCGGGCTTTAAAAATGACATGGAAATCGGTGTCTTTACGTATTAGCACCTGAGGCCGAGCACTTGCTCACACTCAAACAGTAATATGTTTTATAGTAATATCAGTTACAGACAGTGCGCTAAAATGCCAGTAGAAAAGACTTATTTTTGTTCAAGACGAGCTCGTTCGCTTCGCTCACTCGCCTTTTAGACTTTTTCAATGTAGAACTAAGGGTGATGCACTCCGGTCGGTGTATATATTTGTTGAAACGCATGTTGAATCCGTAACACGTGGGTTCTAATTATTAGGTTAACAGCTGTTATCACCATTCTTACTAAATCTTTTGTTTTTAAATTCAAATGCAATTCTACAAATTGTACCTATATTTAAATGAAAATGAAGAACCAAATAGTTAGTAAAGACCTGTCAAATAATTTTGGAACAGAATGTTACTAGGGTGCAGGTAGAGAGTTGGACGCCTGAGGAATTTAGGACAAAATGTTACTGGGACAAATTGTTACCTGGGAAAAAATAATACGACACGCTGAGAAAGGGCAACTGGGTCCGGAATCGAACCTAAAAAAACTACTAACTTTTCTCAGGATTGAACCGGCAACATTTGGATTCAAAGGCGAGCACTATAACCACTCAGCTACCTAGCCAGTTAACTGAGTCATTTTCCTTTCTCAGACAAAGCTCGTTCGCTCCGCTCACTCACCCTTTTCTTTTTTTAAGACGAGCTCGTAAGCTTTGCTCACTCGCCAGGCCAAAGGGTGCTACAATTTGAAGCGTGTTAAATAAGTTGAAGATGTAACATATTAGTTTATATCTACAATTATCAGCTGATTTTTTTTCAATTTGTTAGCTAATTTGAAATGTCCATAAGGATAACATGGACTTTGAAGGGATGTAGGGTGGTAACCGGATTTTTTCCAGACATGGGACCATATCCAATGGATTCCTCGTTGCCAAAAGCAACATATTCAACAAAAAAAAATAAAAAAAACCCTTGGAGGGAAAAAAAACTTTGCCCGTACAAACAGTCCTTGTTTTAGAGTATAAGATTAAATTTGTAAAAAAATCAAACGAAAACATACTGAAAAAAAAACAAAATCTGAATTACTACAGGTGGGTACTTTAAGTGAACTTAAAATTATTTTTTTGTGTAATTCTAGCCGTAACATAAAACAGGGCTTAAATGACTTAAGCCACTTTCATCCTAAAAAAGTGTGAGGTAAACAAAATTACACATAATATGTGTATTATATGTTATTTATATTGGACATGATATGTGTAATTTAAGTAGCTAAAAGTACAAAAATATTATCTTTATCGAACAATTTTAAAATACACGCCAACACTACATTTTTACCAACGTACTCTTTAAAACATTCGAATTGCTTTAAGTAACTAGTGAACACTTAACTTCAGTAAAATTGCAAAGCACAAGCTAACCTTTAAAACTTAAACAAACTCAAGCTTACTTATGCCACTTTAATTCCCAACAGAAACAATACATCTGTTTACTAGTGTAAGTTTGTGCTGCCCAGGTGAGGGATTTCTGAAATAATGACTTAATCCACTTTCATTCTATATGAAAGGATTCAAGAAATGGCCATAAATAATTTTGTATTTGTTACTTACGCAACTTTAATTCTCACCGGCTCAATTTAGACCAAATAAAGGTGGGTAACAATGCGTATGGACAGGCTACTAGACTACAAGCGTAGCTGGCTCAGTGTCAAGATGATTGTATGGGTGATTGGAACTGTTGTCAGTCGCCATTAAAGGTGGGTAAAATGATGGATAGACTGAGTTAAACTACTAAAGCCAATTTGATGCCTGTCAAGATGGATATAAAAATCCATCAGATTTAAAAATCCATTCAAATCCATATTGATAGAGTTTAACGTATCAAATTTGACAGTTTAACCGCGCTAAAGATGGAATAGTAGCTACTCTCTCATGTAAAACAGACGAAAACCGTTAACGTGGAACCAAATTAAAAATATAGAAGTTTAGGTGGCAATATATTTAAGAATGCGGGTGAAAATATTTTATATTTCGTTACAAGGGCCAACAGAGTGGTTTTGTCGGTCTTGAGATCACATTTCAAGGACGTGACTGCCGAGAACTTGAAACAAATGCGTATGGTAGGCAAAACATTTTTGGCCGAGCTACGAACAATATTTTATATTATTATATTGATAATATTTATTGTAAGATATTTCTTAATCTGTTCTGTAATAAACCCTTAAAAATGCTTGATATTTTTAACGAGATATATCAAGAAGCTAAGTACTTAGAAGTACATCCTACATACGGATAACCAGGTAGAGGTATAAACTCATTAAAACTTTTTAGACAAAATTAAACAAAATAAAACATTAATCCTTCCGTAGTTAACAATTATTTCAATCTTTAAGTATAGTAATACAATTATATGTAAATATATTTAGAAAATAAAAAATAAATCCGAAAAAACTAGTTTTTTATATAATTCAAATGTCAAAATTTTGTTGACAAAAGTATAGTCAGATTTTATGAGAAACCTTTTATAATTCTTCATTCCGTATCAACACATCAGGCTCGAGCCTTGTAAGATTTACAATCTTTTCCTACAACATTACTTTCCAGCACGCGATCATTTGATAAGGTCACTCAATGTCGAAACAATCTCATTTTGTTCATCAACTTTATTGTTGATGTGTTTTATTTGGGTTCCTTAAAATATAAATGACATGAAAGAGACTTAGACTTCTTAGGTGGTTTCAATATATTCTAGGTTATGCAATTTTTTATTTAAAGCGTAAAAAATTATTTAATTTTATGTTTCTTATTTACCTTACATTATTAGGTATAGCACAGTGCAAAATCCAAACATTTTGTTGCAGTAATCTAATAATTAGTTAAATAATAACTGTTTACTTTTTTTAAGTTTATTGTTGATGATGGTTAGATTATTTATTGTTTAGTAAATTGTTGCATACATTTTTCATCACTGATCAGTAAAAACTGATTCACAAAGTTTTGTGATTTTTGTCTTCAGGGGAAAGAAATAGAAGGAAATAAGAAGGAAAATACCTGGAACATAAAAAAGTTACAAAAAAACACCTGGTGAACATGCAGAAGACCATAGCCAAGCCAGAACACAGAAAAGGAAGTCACGAAAGTTTTACACAAAGCTTAAACAGAAAACTGTAAAAGCAGTCAAAACACAGCACAAAAAAAAATAAATTGAAAAGAACACTGAACCGATCAGGGGACAGCACACTGGAGCCAACCACACGCCAGAAATACCGAGCACGTAATGGCGTCGCCTCAACAAAACAAGATGTTCGCATATCTGGTAACCGGAAAAGCAGCTGAAGGGGCTCCACGGCGCTAAAATCTACAAAAAATGACATGTGATGAATAAAATGTCATAAATTCCCGACTTCCAAGCTTTAGTACAATTTAAATATTACGTGAATTTTTAGGAAAAACATTAGGTGTTTTGTTATTGGAAGAAATCTTCATTCCCTATCATTCAAATCTTGTTTTGATACAGGGTATCCAGCTTCCACCTTGAACAACTTTTCCATTTTATTACGCATGCCAAAATCCTATAAACCTATACCCTAAAATGCTTCGTTAACCCGCTAGCCGCCATTTTGTTTTTACACTTAAGAATTTTTTTACGTAACGGGTTGTTGTATTGAGTTTATATTAGGCATGTATTTTAATTACACCAATGCTCATTTTCAGAAAAAAATATTATTTTTTTCCGAATCATATTTTTAAAATGTTAGCAATTTAAAATTTAAAAAAATCAAATATCCTCAAAACAGTAAATTTTGTAAAAATGTTACAAGAGAAAACAAAGTTTAAACATTAAATTATCTAAACATTGATACCAAGTTTGTAAGGCTCCGACTACAAATAAAGGAGTTATTGTGGTTTTTCTGATGAAAAACGCTAATTTTGCACTATGATTAATGCCAATGTACGTTATTTTAAGAGAAACATCTCAATTACTCCTTTATTTGTTATTGGATGCTTATAAACTTTACATTCCTTATTATTTATTTATTTATTTATTTACTGCTTATTTCATTACTGTTTAGATAATATAATTTTTCAACTTTTTTGTGTCTTGTAACATTGTTATAAAATTTACCGTTATTGATTAAACACCACATTTGATTAATTTTATTGATTATTGATACATTTGATTAATTTACCACATTTAATTTAAAAAATTGTAAATGGCCGCTATTTTGAAAATATACATCGGAAAAAATGATATTTTTTCTGAAAATAAGCATTGGTGTGATTAAGGTACATGCCAAATTATAAACTCAATACAACAACCCGTTATGGAAAAAATTCTTAAGTGTAAAAAACAAAATGGTGGCTAGCGGCTTAATGAAGCATTTTAAGACATATATTTATATGATTTTTCTGTTTGTTTTGGCATGCGTAATAACTTGGAAAAGTTTGCAAAGGCTCGAGCTGGACACCCTGAATACGCAGCCTTAAGGGCATTATTTCAAATTGACGTATTCGTTGGTGTGCGGATTTAATATATAACTCTTTAATAAACATTAAATAAAATATTTTACAAAAAATATTAAAATAGGTTAGTGTTGTGCTATTTTTGGTTCGTCAAAATTCATATGGTTGTTTTGAGACCACCAATACCGAGCAATTTTAGATCTTTATACTTGTATTGTTATAAGTAACGTAGGTATTGTAATGTAAGTATTGTTATAAACAATACTGAGTTAATTAATAAGTCCATATGTACCGACCTATAAATTACCGTACTACTGACTTTGAGCCTAGAGATCACTATAAACAAGATCTGCACGTACCTGGATCTGCACCGCTGGACAAAGGTCAAGCCCAGTCACTACGTTGTTATCTCAAACTTGCATATTGCTGACTATTGAAATAATACTTACTTCTAGCAAAATTAAATAAAAGAAACCAAATTTGAATGATAAGATGTAAATAATACATATATCTTTATTATAATAATTACTCCCCACACAGTAAAAGAGCTTTGATTTTTCTCTTAAACTAAACTTCATAAAAAAATCTATTAGGATTATCCATCCTTACTTAAAAGGTTCGTTTTTGTGGTGCCTTTCGAGGTCTAGTTGACCATTTTATTTTTTAAATTGATATATTCAATAAATATATACGACAATAATAAATTAAATGTTGTAAAACACCTAAATGCACGATATAAATAATCAAAGTTCGACCATGAACTGTCTCCTCTGCACTACTAGAGCATATTAAAGTTACAATTTAGATGTTTTCTAACATTTCTCCCGTCTATGTCCTACCATTTATAGTCCTTGACTTTGGTTTTAAACGGAATTCTACCAAAATATTTATACTACTACACTGATATATTTAATTTATTTTATCTATTACAAAATATAGTCTTAAATAAAGCAATACTAAAATTTCCTGAATTATCAACTATATTTTACATTTAGTTTACAGTAGGCTATAGACATTAGAAGGTAAAATGTTCTTTAAGATTACTTAATTAGAAAACCATACAAAAATATAAATAGTTCAACACACCTTTTGCATAGCAAACAAAATTGTTAAATGTTTATAGTTTACATCATTCCGAACAATGTCTTTGAAGAATACTAAAAATTATAAAACATGTCACTACTCCATCATAAGCTCAAAAGTGTATAGAAATTAATATGTTCAAAATATTGACGTATTTATGTCATAAAAATATCGTCAACACAAATTGCACTTTGTCTTCTTGACTATTATAGTTTTACTATATGGAATTCTATGTCATTAATTGAATTTATTTATTTTCAACGCTATCTTATAAATAAATCCACTGTTTGAATAAATCCATCCCTTGAATCCAGCAACTTAGAGGTCACGAACTGTGGATAGTTATAAGCAATTGCTTGTGGATGCGATATTAAGTGGTGAGGATTAACGTCCACACTAGTGAATACTAGCTCATACATAAAAACCATCATCATAATAGACAAATTCGTAGGTCAAAATTCTGGTTAGGATCCCACGTTAAACTGTAGGTCCCTGGATACCACTGGATGTTGTGCTATTAATTAATTAACAGTCCTGTCTAAGGAGAATGTCTGCCTTAGTCAGTAACAAGACTACAAGATCGCGCCACAATCGTTCACTCGTCGTTCATCCATATTCAGGTTAAAATACCCACTATAGTAATATAGTCAAAAGGTGCAATTTATTGAAAGATTCATAAGGTCTGATGACCTCTTTACTCTTACCTCTTACTCTTTGGCACGCACTGTTCAAAGTCCAGCACATGAATTTGCCTTGTTTTTATATGTCTTTTATTGTCGAATAAGCAAAAGAAGAAGTTATTATTACTTCTAAATATTATACGCTACAGCTATTCATTGCAAAAGAAATATACGTAAAATATTCATTCTAGCTAGCCTATATGAAGATCCAACCTCGTTAAATATTTGTTTTTTTTTCGTAAGGGTTAGTAAAGATTGAATTATTGTAAATGCAAAGGCACTTATACAAATATTACACAGTGCTACCTACTATAACTCTGAACCCTTATTTTTCTCTATGCTACGAGAGATAAGCTTGGTATGCAAAATGAATATGCAGATTGAAAGCGTGTCTTGCATACATAACTGAAGCTTTGGCTCGGATTGACTATTGTTGTTTCAAGTACAAAATGTTAATAATAATAATTTAAGAATTATACATATTTATCTATTTACCTAGCTAAAAACTCTATTCTTAAGAATTGATTTCAACATAATATAGTTTAGCCATTTATTGAAAGAGGAAAGCAATACTAACCCATAGGACTAAAAATACTTCTTCTGATATATATTTCTATTAAACAAGTTACTTTTGTGAAATACGTATTTAACAAAAAAACCATTGAAAATTAATAAGAAGCTTGTTTTTTTTTACTGTCTGCATTTTTCTATTGGTTTTGTTGAATAAAACAAGTTGCTTTGAGTTTCTTAAAGTGATCCAATATCTAACTTTTTTACTCTATATCTGACAGTATACTTCTTATGGGGGATTCCCTTTGCTTTTTTATTTTGCATTCAGGTATATATTTAACTTTTCTAAATTCCCCGCCATTTCTCCAATATGGCGGCTAACTTTAAAATTTCATAATTTTTTTAAATTTTCATTAAAGTTCTTTTATAGTTCCTTAAGAATAACATGGTGCAAAATTTATCTGCCCATATCTCCGAAACCATTGATTAAAATAAAAAATACTTAAGTATAAAAATATCTTAAATTGATGAGCTAAGAACATTTTTTCATAATAAATTTTTTCATAATAAAATTTTATTTTCTCCCACCATATTGGAAAGAAATTAATTTATGCGTAAATGATTGTTGTTATGAGTGAAATGTTCTTAAAACATCAATCTAAGACGTTTTTATCCTTGAGTATTTTTTATTTTATTCAATGGTTTCGGAGATATAGTCAGATACAGTTTTTACCCCATGTTATTGTTATGGAACTAAAAATGAAATTTAATTGACTCTAGCTCCTTAACCGTTAGTTTTAGAAACAAAGGCAAAGAATAAAAAGGTATTAAAATCACAAGCAAATTCCAAAATACACCAAAAAATGTAGGGTGTTCAATAAGAAGTTTTAAAGTTGGACACCATATTTGAAAAATGGCGGGAAATTTTAAAAAGTTAAATACATAGGTGAAAGCAAAATTAAAAAGTAAAGGTGGTCCCCAATAAGAAGTATACTGTCAAATATAGAATAAAAAAGTTAGCTATTGGATCACTTTAAGAAACTCACCATGTATGTATTTTGTTTCACAAAACACGTACAGATGTTTAAGTAAAAAATCTAGTTAATTAAAACCTCTGAGTTTTATGGATATTTATGATTAAAGACTTTATGTATTATAAAATTGACTGAAGTGTATGCATGTGAAAAGGTTTGTTCATTTGGATGTAAATTGAAGGACAGTCTCCTAACAAGTTCATTTGGACTAACTCGGAATTGACAATTGTTCTCCATGTTCATTTTAAAGGTTTATAGTTTTTTCATTGTATTTTTGTAGATGTAGGCTTTATCAAAGAATTTCTTGACAACATCAGTGTTTCTTAAAATATAAATTACTTAAAACTTGTATACATTGGCAGTCGCTTTTCCATTGCGGTTTTGAATTTCCTCTACTGCTTTGAATTTATTCACAAGTGGTTTGAGCTCAAAAATTTATTAATACCAAAAAATAATAAATAAATAAAATCATAAGTATGTAATCCTAAAATTTTTAGAACAAATAATATATTCCAAAATACCACTGTATTTTTTATTGTATTTTCATCATCATAAAGTATGTTATAGGCTTCATAGTTTTTTAAACTAACTAGTACCAACTAGATCCAACTCAATTCGTGGTGAGAGGAGCGTTAGGCAGATGGTACGAAATATGTAGGTTATATAATTCATAATTTAAAATGCTCCTTCTTTCCAATGTTTTTCCCGTTTAAATTTTAAGACGAAAAATATATATTCAACATTTGGTAAAATCAACCAATATTTGACATACACATTAAAAACCTTTGGAGTATGGGTAGGAAAAAAGGAGAAAACTTATTAATTTACCTCGCATAAAGTACATTCTACGATAAAATAATGTATTTCTCTTTAGTAATTTTTTTACGTTATTAGTAGACCTACCCTGTATGAAGTGTCCCAGACAGAAAATGTAAGTATTGTTCCCAGTGATTCAATGTGTAGCATACCACTTTACTTATAATACTTTTATGCTGGTCTTGATTTCTAAATAGTTAATATAACACTTTACGAAACAGACGATTCCCATCCCCTTTAAGGGCACAACCTTTTATGACTGAGAGATTTAATTTTTTTACGAAGTAAATCATTGAATTTAGGAGTCATACTACAGACACTTATGCTATGCAAGGAATATTCTACTATTTAAAACACTTCCAATTCCAAGCTCGTGAATCTTCGATTGACTCAGTGTCACAGTTCTGGAGACTCTGAAGAACTATGGTTACTTTTCACCTAAAACTGAAGTAATGTCAGTGCGTAAAGCAGTGTACAGACAAAACATTCTGGAGACGCTGAAGAAGTATGGTTACTTTTCACCGAAAACTGAAATAAAGTCAGTGAGTAAAGCAGTGTACAGACAAAAAATTCTGGAGACGCTGAAGAACAATGGTTACTTTTCACCGAAAACTGAAATAACGTCAGTGAGTAAAGCAGTGTACAGACAAAAGATTCTGGAGACGCTGAAGAACTATGGTTACTTTTCGCCGAAAACTGATATAACGTCAGTGAGTTAAGCAGTGTACAGACAAAAAATTCTGGAGACGCTGACGAACTATGGTTACTTTTCACCGAAAGCGAAAAAACGTCATAGTGTAAAGAAGTGTACTGACTAAAGTGTAAATTATGAAAGTGCAGTACTATTAACAATTTAATAAAATATGTTTGAATGATCTAATGTGTTAGTTACAACGTGAAAGTTTCGATAATATTCCCCAATGGAAAGTAAAAAAATATTTGACATAAAATGCAATGATTTTAAATTAATTGAGCGTTTCCGAAACACATTTCTTGATTAAAAGCAATAATGATGCATCCTTAATATACATACACTAATACTCTTTGGTATTTTATAAACATAACAATTTGATTATTTACTTAGGCCTTAGCCTTATAGTAGCCTAATTAAAGCGATCTATTACATTCAACATGAGAAAGAATTGGACTAGGCCTAAAACTATCATTTTTATCTAATAAATAGTTATAAATACATTGGATGATCTAAACCAACCGTTCACAACTTTTAAAATTAACATTACAACCTAATTTAAAATATTAATTTCAATGAATACCCTGTAAAAGAAGTAAACTTTTCTTACCAGAAGTAACAATATTTTAAATACAACCCCCACTTACTATGAAATGTTTAAATTGTACACGTAAGTTTAAGACAACCTTAAATTAAATAGGTACCCTTAATCCTAATGGCATAGGAGATAATAGCAGTAGAAGTTTTTTTTCAATGGGGCACCTTTCATGGGGCAAACTTTTCACATCTAAAGCCTGAAACTTTTATGTTAGCAAATATGTCCGATTATAAAAATTCTTATAATCTCACTTTAAGCACTTTGTTTCAAATACTTGTTCACATAATGTATAGTTCTCTTAAAATTATTATATTTGTCTATAAAATTTGCAAATTTGGTGGAGATTATTTAAAATGTATAAAAAAAGTAAGATGAATTTCCTAATAATCATAATTTTATAGCTGGACATCATCTAAAATAAGGTTCAAAGACATTTTTATGTTAGGACAATTTTGTAACAATTTTCAGATTTAGGCTAGTCCAAAAATGTGACTTTTTTAGTTATGCTTAAGGGAAAAAACTTCAACCGACATTATCTCTTAAACCTTTAAGATTAGGTATACAAATAAAACTGTAACGTTTTCTTAAAACAATACACGTAGAAATAAAAAATATTATAATAAGTGTTGGTTCGTATTTCAAATTTGTGACTTCCAGTATGAAAAGGTTACATTTTCTACACACTGTAGCCTACAGTAAAATTTGTGTCAATCGATAAAGGGTAACCGATATATTCATAGTCTGATACTTTATTGTGAAAAAATAAGTAAATTTTTTGGGTATATTAAAAGGGAATATTAAAAATACCCGGTATGGGTTTAGTCTAAGGAATGCAACTATGTAAATGTATATTATCTATTACCATTTAAATCTACGTTTTCAGACATGTATATGATTTTACCTCTTCAGGGTAAATAGGGAAAAAATATAGTAGAAAAAAGTTAAATATACAGAAAAAGGAACAATCAATTGAAGAACGAGTTAATACAGAACAATGAAGCAAACCCGACCTTTAAAGGACGGCTGAGTCAAACATGACAGTTGATCAAACTTTACAATGAAATCATATCGCAGAAAACCAAAAGTGCTCAATAACTCTAACAATAACCTTCAATACTCTCGACTTTTTAGGTCGGGGTTGAGTCAAATTGTTCAGAATGCAAAGCCCCTTAAATTGTTAATCACATAACAAAGGCCAACTAAGTTTTTCCCAAGACTTTCTTTAGGAACATCCGTTATGGATGTCGTAAGGTAAACTGGCCTGTGTAATAAAACACACCGTTTTATAGGCATTTTCATTCTGAACAATGTTCTACAAATCCGATCTCAAAAGGTGGTTTATATAGAGTCCACTGATCTATTCTTACATTTAAGATGTTTTTCTTTCTCTGTATGGCCACTCCCCTGAACAGGTAAAAACCTTATACATTCCTGCAAAAATCAATTAATGTTGCTTACATTCCTGTACAACGTTTCATTACTATACTAAAATGGCTCACAAATTATTAAGCGGTTTTCCGACATTTTAAACACATTTTATAATACGTCTTTATTCTTTACGAAAATAGCATTTAGAATGTAGCGAAAGTTAATGTTGAGTTTGGTTTTACTAACAATCCTCATCCCCGATTGGGTATCAGCAGTTAGTTTGCCAATTAACAGATGACCAATTTGTGGTCTGAGCTGTTGGCACAGTTCATAAGAGATTGGCAGCAATAATTAGTCTTAAATTTGAGTTAACTACTGTTATTTTAAGCAACTTAACATTGAGTAAAAAATATTAACACTAAATTAATTTAAGGCGGTGATTGATGTTTTCTGTTTGTCTTGTAACAAGCACCACGTCTACATTTTTAGAGAGCTCATTAACACCCTTTATATTATATGTAATACATATTAGACATTTATATTATGTGAAAATAATACTAACAATGACATAACTAAAGTACCACACGGGTTTAATATTTACTGAACGATAACAGATAAATCAGTAAGATTTGGTACATCAACACTATAGCTAAAATTTCACTTTTTGAAGGAATGATCAGTTTCCTACCATATCATGGGGACATCGCACCAGAAGTCAGAAGGATATCTTGATGTAAGCATAGGTCAATATGTACAACAAAATGATGTATGATATGACGTTGGCCAATGAAGTTTTTCTCAAGACTTCCTTTAGGGACGTCCCTAGTGGAAGTCCTCAGAGAAACTGCATTGGCCTATGGCATGATACATCATTTTAAAAGTCTTTGAATTGTAGCAATTTGCCATAAACCTAACCTAAAAAGGTCGGGTGATTATATAAGAAGTTGTTGATTTTCTTTTGTTCTCAGCAATAGTGTTGTAATGCAAAGTTTGAACGCCTGCCATCTTTGAGTCTGTGGTATTGTTCTCTATTTTTAGAGACCTTTAATTTGATATAAATATTGACCTTACATTTAAGTTTTCCTTCTGGCTCTTGGCGAGGACAGAAAACTGATAATTCCTCAAAAATTGGATTTTTATGTGTAGTGTTGATACTGATTTATATCTCATTGTTACAAAAATATTAAAAACTTGCGAGACTTTATATACACTTTGTATATGTTTGATAATAGAATATACTCGATGAACTAAGGTGGATTTTACACACATAATATACGTTAGGCTATTCTACATAATATTTCAATACTATCTTTGAGTATTTCTGTGTTGGTAATAATAATAGTTGTGATCAAGTATATCTCAATAGCAACGTTTACTGGTTCAATAATAAATTGCTGTAAACAGTAATTTAATTTAACTATAAATCCTAAAATAGTTGTCTATTTATTTATGTGCCATAAATAAATAAACAGTGAATCAATGCAAGATTATAGTCCTCTCCGACAGTTCCACAGTTGTTGAACAGATAATCCTGTAGGCCCAAGTAAACAGAGGAGTTCCGTGATGTTTGCTTGCTATTTATCTCTACTGACAACATCCTGTATCGTACGACCTCAACATGATATTGCTCTAAATATAAACCTGAAAAAGTAAGTAATGTAGTGGAAACACTACTTTAACTTATTACTGTACCTTCCATACATTTCATTTGAAAAGTTAATGTCAATATTTTGTGGACAAACAAATGCTCTGAATTTTATGAAAGATGTATTTTTACGATGTAATTGTACCTTAATAACTTTTTAAGACGCCGACGGGACGCTACTAGGGCCTATTTTTAAGGCGAATATGAGTGAAGGATTTACATATATTTATACCTATGAGGGGTGATGTTGTTCGCGCCCGCAGCATTCCATTAAAGTTGCACGTACTCCCCGGGTGGTGCTAAACGAACAACAATATTTTGGCAGCTGAACGATAGCGCAAGTGATCTCTCAGCTATGCCAGCTGCCAGACCAAATCCAAACGGCTCTTTCCAGGGCCACTTTAGAAATATAGGCTCAGTTTTAAATATTTAACATTTTAACGTAGAGGGTCTGAGCAAATCCAAAAGTGACTGCCTCAGCAAGGTGCTGTTAGAAAATAATGTCGATGTCCTCGCACTACAAGAAACACGTGTAGAAGACTTAGAGAACAGTGCGAGGGGCAACATCACAGGATATAAGCTTGTGGATGCAATAGGACACAGGGTCTATGGCGTAGCGACTTACGTTAGGCAAGACATAGACGACGTGTCAGTCTCCCACAAAAGTTGTGTGAACAGCATATTTACTGTTGCTGTTAAGGTATCTGAGACTACCATTATAAATGTCTACAAACCGCCGAACATCCAGTGGTCAGATACAGTTCTCCCAACTTTTGAACATCCTGTGGATATGTAGGTGACTTTAACAATCATCACACCCAGTGGGGATACCAGTCCGATGATGACAATGGCACTCGTCTTTCAAGCTGGGCTGAAACTAACAACTTTTTCCTGGTATTTAATGCAAAAGACCCACACACTTTCCATTCAGCTCGATGGCGTCGTGGGTACTCTCCAGACTTGTGTTTTGTTCTTGTAACCTATCAACCACACCGTCACCAACTTGCAGGAGGGTCCTAGTTGCCATTCCTCATTCTCAGCATATGCCTGTACTAATATCAGTGGGAATCCAAATTCCTCTCGTAAGATCTTTTCCTCGGCATAGGTGGAACTTCAACAAAGCTGAGTGGGAGGCCTTCTCCACCAGGCTTGACAAAGGCAACAGGTTCATCCCTCATAAAATAAAAAAATACGATCGGTTCACACAACTTGTTCTGTCTAAAGCGTCTATTCCAAGAAGTTTTTGGAAAGAGTATATACCAGGATGGAGTCAAGAGTGCGAAGACCTTTACAGTGAGTTCACTGATACTGCTGACAGAGATGTAGCGGACCAACTGCTTTACTCTCTCGACAACACCAGGAGAGGGAAATGGGTGAAAACTGTTGAGAACATGAACTTCACCCAAAGTAGTCGCAAAGCCTGGTCTCTTCTCAGAAAGCTCTCCACTGGTAAAACAAATTATAAAAACACTGTCTCGCAACCTCGCCCTTGTGATATTGCAAAACGCCTCTCCTGTTTGTCTAAGCCCGCTAAGCCCGTACGTACGTCTGCGGACAGGAAGTTGAACTTTAGGCTAAATGAAATAAAGCAAAGTTGGCAAGCACCATTGGAAGTCTCTAGACCTTTCACTATGGATGAGCTAGATGCGGTGATTGATGCAAATCCAATTGGCAAAGCAGCAGGCTTGGATGAAATCTTCCCGGAGTTTATAAAACACTCGGGTAAAAAAGCTAGACAGTGGCTTCTTGCATCGTTTGACACCATATGGAAACCGGCGACTTACCTGGTATATTTAGAAAATCCAAAATAATAGCTGTCTTAAAGCCCGTTGAAGATCCAAAACTGCTCGAAAGTTATCGACCCATAGCCCTTCTCAGTGTCTGTTATAAGCTGCTCGATAGGTTGATATACAACAGAATCCTCCCTGTTCTCGATTCCAGCATCCCCGTCGAACAAGCTGGGTTTAGACCTGGGCGCAACTGTTGTGACCAGGTTCTAGCTCTTACTTCTTTCATCGAGAATGGGTTTGAGCGAAGACTGAAAACCTCCGTTGCTTTCTTAGATCATACTGCAGCTTATGACACTGTCTGGAGAAAAGGACTCCTTATTAAATTTTACAACCTGATTAATTGTCCTTTCCTGTTGCTTCTCCTCAACTCAATGCTCTCCAACAATATGATTAAAGTATATTTGGGACGAAAGGAAAGTACTTTAGACAACTAAAGGATGGCCTGCCACAGGGGTCAGTGCTCGCCCCACTTCTGTTTAATGTGTATACAGCCGACATTCCAGACACTCGCTCCTCAAAGTTCGTTTACGCAGATGATATAGCTCTGGCTTATCAGCACAAGGAATTCCAACTAGCTGAGGAAACACTAACAAATGACCTCATGACTCTCGGTGAATACTTTAAAGCCTGGAAGCTAAATCCAAACCTAACAAAACCCGATTTTTCTTGCTTCCACTTGAACAATAGAATGGCCCATCAAAAGCTTAAAATTGTATTTGACGGTGTTGAGCTAAAGCACAATGAAACCCCACGGTACCTGGGGGTCACTTTAGATAGGTCCCTGACATTCAAAAGCCACCTACAAAAGACAGCAGCCAAGGTGAGCTAAACATGGGGAGCTAACGCACAAGTTCTGCGAACCACTGCTCTGTCCCTAGTTTACTCAACTGCTGAGTACTGTGCTCCCGTGTGGTTGAACAGTGTGCATGTCAGGGATATCGACGTCCAGCTAAACAGGGCTATGAGGGCCATTAGTGGTACACTCATGGCAACCCCTGTACCCTGGCTCCCGGTGCTCTGTAATATAGCTCCACCTAAAACCAGACGAAGGGATGCACTCATTAGGGAATATACTAAGGTCTTATCTGCTCCACACCTACCCATCCATGATTACCTATTCCAGGACACGGGCAGATTGAGGTTACGAAGACCACCACTGCGGACAGCATCCCAGTTGACGGACACAAACTTTTCAATCCATACCGACTGGACTTCCTCCTGGGACTTTTTCCAAGGTCGGAATCACTTTTTGATTGCTGACCCAACCTTAGCAGTTAGTGGTATGGATCTTCCTCGGAAGCAGTGGACTGTTCTCAATCGATTCCGCACTGGAGTGGGAAGATGTAATTATTTGAAATACAAATGGGGAATTACAGAAGACCAGTCGTGCGGCTGTGGAGCGGAGTTCCAGACTATGACTCACATAGTCAATGAGTGCTCTTTGAGTGCTTTCTCGGAAGGGCTGATGGGCCTTCATTGTGCAAGTGAAGCTGGGCTGCAATGGCTTAGCACCCTGGATTTAGCTTTATAGAGAGATCATTAATGTTTATTTTAGTTTTATTATAAATGTATTGACGCAGGTGCTTTGCACTGCAGAACATCTTTTATTTATTTTATTGTTATTATTTTAAGATGGTAGCTGGTTGTGACAGCCATAGGATGTATGTACATATTTATATCACTATTTGTTTAAGTTAATTCGTCATCTTTACAGAATTTCAGTATACCTTAAACAATCTTAAAATTACAATTCATATTTAGTACTTTTTATTGTACTCATTCTCTTCTTGGCTAATTGGTAATATAAACAGTTAACCGTAAAATACGTTAAACCCATCCCAATTGTTGCAAATTTGGGTATTGGAGTGGTTTGGGAGATCATCTAAAAAATGAAGTAGCAGCAAGCATTTATTTATTTATTTATTTATTTATTGACGAACACCCTTTTCTTAATAATACTCTTATTATAAATGATAGATACTTAAACGATTAGCAAAATCATGTAACAGAAATAATAATGCGAATATATCATACTTACTGCTAAGAAAATAATTATTAAAAAATTAGTAATACTGAACACAAAATCATAACAGCAACAATAATTTAACAATAAAATTTGATCATTATGGAAACAATAATCAATTTTAACTGTAACAGTATGAACACATGCCAAAATAATAGTAATTTAACTATATTATTTCACAATAGTACTTAAATACATGACATAAACTTAAGTCGAATCATTGACATGATTTGAGCATGGCATGAATACAAGACATGCATTAAGAATTTTTTCAACATATGAAATATGCTATTTCGATCAAGATTAAAATCAATATATTTTCATCATTAATGACCCAGTAATAACAATCAGTAAAAGTACTTTGGTTTGGTTATTGACATATCAGGTTTCTGAGTTAACATTTAATGGCTTTCTATCAATTGGGTGTGCTCCTAATTTATGAAGATTGCTACTTTAAATTCAAATATATTATGAAAGGGTATTAAGGTATCACATTTTACCTACAGCCTGTCTTTTAAGAATTAAAATATCCGTATCAACAAAAAATTTATTTAGTACATCGTAATAGGCCACCACAAAAGTCAATCAGTATAAATGGTAAAAATAAGTATTAAGTAATATCCCAAAACAAACAAGCTGGAAAAACCAAAATGTTTTTATTATTAAATTACCAACAGTTTATTTATTTCCGGCATGACACATTCATTTTCTCTTAAAACTCTTCAAAACAATAAAATTGCCATTTAAATATAACAATTAAATTCCCAGTAGAGAGCGAACGAGAACTGCAACTGAATCCCTGAGGCCTTCTCTTGTTTGAGTTATACTTGAGCCAGTGTTGAGTAAGCAACTTAACCTTTGTCATATTATGCTTGTTAGAACTCTTCCCATAAAACGTATTTCCCTACAAAGCAGTAAGCTCCACTGAACTACTAGAAACTATTTAAGAGTCTGCAATACCTACGCCATTTTGGCATTTTGTCCCATAAAAACAATGTGAAATTTGAAATATAA
This sequence comes from Neoaliturus tenellus, assembly GCA_030545055.2. Classification (NCBI taxonomy): domain Eukaryota; kingdom Metazoa; phylum Arthropoda; class Insecta; order Hemiptera; family Cicadellidae; genus Neoaliturus; species Neoaliturus tenellus. The sequence goes on along the minus strand of CM061533.1, from coordinate 49,875,103 downwards.
CTGTGAGGTTTTTTTTGTCTGAACATTACAAACCTGATGTAATTTTAAATGTTACTATACAGGGTGAACAACTTAACTGTGCCACCATTGGCATATCCTAAACTAAGAGATTTAGAGAAAACTTTAAATGGGAACATCACCTATTTTTTTAAGTTGATAAAAAATATGAATTCCATTTTCTTCGAAATGGCCGTTATTTTCCAATATGGCGGCCAACTTTAAAATTTCTTATAGAACACCCTATATTTTATGGTGTTTCTGAAATGTACATGTAATTTTAAGACATTTTTATTCTTTGACATTTTTCTCTAAACCTAACGGTTAGGGAGCTACAGGCAATTAAATTTCATTTTTAGTTCCATAAGAATAACATGGGGCAAACTTTATCTGTCCATATCTCCAAAACCATTCAGTAAAATAAAAAATACTCAAGAATGAAAATGTCTTAAAATTATGTTTAAAGAGCATTTCACACATAAAAATTATCATTTACGCATAAATTAACTTATTTCCAATATGGCGACCAAAAAATAAAATTTGTAGAAAATTGGGGTATTATAAAAAAAATGACATTAAAACATCAGTTTAAGACATTTTTATTCTTGAGTATTTTTTATTTTATTTAATGGTCTCGGAGATATGAGCAGATAAAGTTTGACCCATGTTATTCTTATGGAACTAAAAATGAACTTTAATTGTCTGTAGCTCCCTAACCGTTAGGTTTAGAGAAAAATGTCACAGAATAAAAATGTCTTAAAATTACATGTACATTTCAGAAACACCATAAAATATAGGGTGTTTTATAAGGAATTTTAAAGTTGGCCGCCATATTGGAAAATGGCGGCAATTTCGAAGAAAATGGAATTCATATTTTTTATCGCCTTTAAAAAATAGATGATGTTCCCCCTTTAAAGTTTTCTCTAAATCTCTTAGTTTATGATATGCCAATGGTGGCACAGTTAAGTTGTTCACCCTAGTCTTTCATTTGACGTGATTGAAAATTAATGAAAAATATTATACACTCGAATAACGAATAAAAACACAATGTATATTATCACCATTTTTAAACCATTTTAAACCATTTTTAGGAGGTTTATAAAAAAAATAATCACGTCACATAAACCGCCATACCATTATAGTGAACATATTCAAGTTTCATGAGAATCCGATGAAACATTATCGAGATAAAGTGTTTCAAAGACACCTATAATTAACATTGTTCTTATGGGACTAAAAATCAAGATGGCGGAGGTACTGCAGACTCTTAATTAATATATGTTCTATTGGAGGTGGTCCCAGGGGTGGGAAAAATCCGGGGTTTTTCCTAGAGGCATTCAAAGTTCCCATGTTATCCTTGCGAAGCTTTTTTTGTAGCTACACTTAGTTGAACAAACAATCATCTGATAATTCTAGACATAAACCAATTTCTTACAACATTAACCTGTGGTTCATCCAATTTTTACCAAATCGCAACGCTATTTGGTTCTTCAAAACCAACGAGCTTTTCTTAAAGTAGAAGAGGGCAAGTTAGGGAAGCGAAAGAGATTATTTGTCAGAGAAAGTTGAGTGAGGCATTATAATTCAAACCAGTATAAGCTCAGTCCCCCTGGTACTATTTTTATAGACTTAGTCTAAATAATCCATATGCATATTCAAATATACTTTTGAAAATTTTCAAAGGACTTTTAAATCTTCTGGGTTATGGCATATGGAGAGCAAGCTTTAGCTAATATTCCTTAAATCGTCAAATTAAAATATCTGTGTTAGAATATAACAATCCCGCAATCTCGGCCGTAAATAAAGAGTCGAAAATTTCAATTGGAAATAAAAAAATATATAGCTTCCGACATATTCAACCTTTTTAAATCGGGTTGGTGGAACATTTCTAGGAATGCAAAGCTTTTTAAAATGATGTGTCATATTACGTAGGGTGGTGCAGTTTTCTGTACGACTTCTTTTTCGGATCCCCTAAAGGAAGTTTTGAACAAAGTCAGTCACTAAACAAAAACCATCAATGAAACATGTCATATTGTATGACATGTATTATATTAAACATATAATATAATACAACATGTATATATAAATATATAAATTATTTTACCAATATTACTAAACAATAGATTTATAATGTGAAGACTGCAGTTTATGAATGTCTAAAAGTGGTTTTATGATGGAACTGTTTTATAATGTTATTCATGTCAACGTTCTGGTCATTCATCTGTTGATTGCTTCCTGAACGGTAAACTTGTGAATACTTTAGCACCTCAATTGTAAAGGTTGTTGCTGTCCCATGGACATTAATGACTTGTGCGGTGTGATGAGTCGTTAGTCAGGCCAGTAATGACTGCCACCTGGTCACACACGTCAGGGGCGTAATGATGGAACAGCCTATTGTTTACTCTGCATGAAACTCAAGTGGAACGATCCTGTCGGTCAGTTTGTCACTTTAGTACATAAATTACGATAGAACACGTAATATGCTTAAAAACATAAACTATTATAGCTTTTTAAATAGGCAATAAAAATCATAATATATAGGGTGTCCCAGACCTCCCGTACATCCATTTAAAATTTTACAGAGTAAATTAGCTTTTAACTTTTGGGCAGATACATATAAACCCATTAATAGCAGTCTGGCTTGAGGCCGCAAGACTCCCGCGGTACCAGTAGTTTCTTCACAGGACGTGTGGCCTGTGTAATCCAGCTCCTCTTAGGTGATGCCACCTGCCTAACAATGTATTGGATGAAGGTCTGAATTGGTCAGCTCTTCAAGTGTGCAATCCAGGTGAGAATCAGGTGGCTCCACCACGCCCTTTTGATGCCCTGTTTCCAATGTTTTTGTTGAATTTTCCTTATTTTTTGCTGTTTTTTCCTTTTTTTTTTGATTTTTTTTTTCTCTCTCTGTCTGCGTTCTGTTCGTGTATTATCTTTGTGCCTGTTTTTTGTGTCATGTTTTTCTTCCTTGTTTTCATAAATTTTTTTTGCTTTTGTGATTAATTACTTGTCTGGACCCTTGTTTGTTTCCAAGATGATTGTTTTTGTTTTGTTTATTTTTTCTTTTCTTTGCAGATTCCAAATGAACTCAACGGAGGAGAGTCCCCACCCGGATCAAGTTGAGAAGTTCCACCGTTTCTGTATTCTTCTCTAACACTCCTAACTCTAAACCTCTTCCTCCAACCTTATGACACTGTCTTCTTCACCAGCCGTGACCTACCTCCCGTTCAAAAGCCTCTTCTTTCTTGATTCATTAACTTCTCGTGAACCTTGCTGATCGAGGGTTCTCTGATGATTCCCAACTAGTGGTCGATCGGTGAGTGCAGAAACAGATTGAAATCCTATTTGTTGATTGGTTCTTGGTTAGCTCTACGTTTGTCTTTATTGGTTATATCTTGGTTTAGTCTTAGTTTAGTTCTAGTTTATCTCGGTTTCTCCTTATTGTTCTAGGTTGGCTGAATTCAGCAAGTGGTCCCAGGAAGACGAGTTCCAATGCCGGTAAGTGTTGTAGTTGCTCCAGGTTAGTCTTAGTTTAATTTAGTTTTGGTGCCATCATAGTTTCTTCAGTGATGTATTTTTGTTTTAGTTCCAGGGTGAAAGCGGCTCTCTAATATTCATCATCCCTCCGGAGGTGGGGAATACCGTGGAGAAAGAAGACTTCGCTCATGTAAGTGAGCCCAGGTAAGTTATGTGATGTTTTTGTCTTGTGGTTGACCGAGTCATGGAGATGAGACCTACACGATGAGGCGTGATGATGATCACTGAGCTGACGACACGGAGAATTGTTGAATTGCGACTGACGGAAATATCTTGAGTCAAGGTCTGCCTCCCACGCCACCAGTAAAATGGTTGCGCGCGATGGTAATTGTTTTTCTTATGACTCCGATGATGAGGTGTCAAAAATCCCGATCATTGCATAGACCAAGCTTTTTGTGGGTTTTCTTGGACCTTTTTATGAGAGCCAGTCTGGCACCTATGACGACTGGTAGAATGGTAACCTATGGAAAATTCATATCCTCTGAGACTGAGTTGACAATTCTCTTATATTTTGTAAGCTTCTCTTCATGAGCGACAGAAAGTGAGTCTCCTTGTTCAAAACGCAACGTAACATCTACCTCAATTGCCCTGACTGGTGTTTGAATGACAAGGTCAGGTCGTAGCATGTCGTCGCGATGACATTGGGGATCCTCAGCGGCGAAAAGCTGTTCACGAGCCACCACGTTGCCACCCTCGACAGCAATGTGCTCAATTTCATCAACCACTGCTTCATGTTTAGCGATTACTGCTGCTTGACTGGCAGGACAATCACCCACAATGTGAGCCAGAGTCTCAACTTCTCTCAGTCCACATCTCCGGCAAGTGAGATCTACAGTTTGACATCGGTGATCCTGAAAAGGTACTCTTTGGTGGGATACTCTTTGGTGGTGTTTGTTCTAATCTGAAGTAGATCTATGTCCTCTCCAGAGAAAAGGTGTTTTCCATCTGTCCAACAATTTGAAATCGGGGAATCTCTAAAAGCCTTAAAGCCTTTGCCTTGAGAGGGCTGATTACTAAAATCTGTGAGCTCCTCGTTCTTCTTCTCCAACTTCCACCTGAAGAGACAATCCTCACAAACTGACCAGGCCATTCCCAAAGAAGCAGCCTGAGTCCTACAATTCGCAGCTCGTTCTTTGCCAAAAGTGTCTTAATTGTGGGGTCAGCACACTCGAGGGCAGATGAGTAACCTTTCAGGTTTGCGGCAGAAATCAAATGTTTTAATCTGGGGACACCCAGCCCACCATCTCTCTTTCTGGCATACAATAAATGATTTGTTACACTCTGGGGTAGATGAAAAAATTACTGATGATTACTTTAAGTTCTTGGTCCAACCTGTCCATGGCCGTAAAACTGGGTGGGGGGAGGGTCAGCAATCAATAGGTGATAAGAACCTGGGAGCACATATCTTATCAGCAATTCCAGTTTTTGCATAGGTTTCAATCTAAGCCTTGCACACATCTTCGCCGCCTTGAGGAGATCCAAACAGGCTCTAACTCTGAGAAGACTCTCTTCCACAGAGAACACACCACCGAGATGCCTAAAGTGTTCACCGGGCTCAAACCTCCTGATCATTTCCCCGCCCGCCCTAATATCTGGTGATGTGGTGATCCAGACCTTGCTCTTCTTTTTGATACCGAATACCCCACATTTGCCAACGTTGAACAGCATTCCAAGGCGATCCAAATATTCGGTAACCTGATTAATCAGAATCTGGAGATCCGCGTCGTTGGACGACAACAAGACCATATCGTCGGCAAAGGCCAGTACCGGCAAACGGTGGTTACCCACTTCGAGCCCCAATCCGGATTCTTCAAGTTTGGAGAGCAAGGGATCCAGCACTGTGTTGAACAGCCGAGGCGATAAGGGGTCGCCCTGCTTCACACCTCTTTTCATTTCTACAGCAAAACCTCCACAATTCTTGACTGATGTTGTAATTCCTTCATAATCTTTCCTGACCATCCTCCTATTGAGTTCAATATAATTTTAGCAGAGTAGAATGGATATTTGAAGGATGTAACTTTTAATAAGAAGAAAAACATTTAAATACAAAGTAACTTTACTCAAAACATTCATAAAAACAATTCTATCTTACAAAAGGTAAACAAAAGCCATAATAATAAATAAACCAGCTGACAATTAATTTGACTTATAATAACCATGTTAAATGTCTTTCAATGCATATACTTCAATATATATGTTACACAGTGGGCACGCCCTTTGCGGCAAGGGTGATGTCAATTGCTTGGTGTGGCACTGAAACGAAGGTTTTGCTCAGGTCCAGGGCGGCACCCACGATTTCAGATTTCCTACCAAGAAGAATCGCCTCATGCAGACACCTAACGTTTGTGAAGCAACCGTTTCCTGATACAAAACCCCTTTGTCTTGGAGAGAAAGGAATTATTTGTCTTAGCCTGTGTTCGATGACTCCACTACAGGTCCTTGCAAGTAAGCTGCCAACGGTGATGGGTCGCCATCCGCCAGGTTGAGTCTGATCTTTGCCCTCCTTGGGAATCATTGACGTGAAGTTGATGCGCCAATGCATTTGGTAGAAGTCCAACAACAATATAACATTAAACAGACCAGCCAGAGTGTTGAAAATCCATGGATTTGAAAGGAGATGATGTTTCCTGATGCCATCACTACCCGGTGCTCCTCCCGGCTTGGCTTTCTTGATTTTCTTCTTCACCTCAAAAGCTGTGATTGGTTCTACTTGCATGGCCGGCAAAGTAGTTTCCAACTGAAGCCTGCATGTTCCGGTTTGGCTCCACAGCTCTGTGTAAACACGTTCAATAGCCTCCTTAGGGGGATTGACGATCTCCTCGCCTATAAGCAGTCCTACAGGATTGTTGCGAACTAGTTCCGCCAGTCTGGCCGGAGCACCCTTGAAGAGTTGTTGAGTGTCCACGTAGTTTTTCCTCTTCCTGCTTGGACGAACATTTATATTTCTGTGTCTGTACTCATCCGGACATTCCAGAAGTGAGGCCGAAACCTGGATAAAGAAGCTTTCCAGCCACTCGGGAGAGCATTCGTTGGACAACCACGCATCTCTGAGTTCGATTGCCGTTGGATGAGATAGGTCATGCGAGCACCATTCCGCCATGGGGTCCACAGACCAAGCATCATCTCCCAGCCCCGGTAAGACAATGTCCTGAATTTCAACACACTGATCATGCTGACAGGTCTGTTCTGGATTATCCTGATCATCCTCAGACAACAAATCATCAAGGGGCAAAACCGGACCATCTAAGGCTGGCAAAAATCCTTTATTAATTAGATCTCTAACCTTGTCTCGGATTTGATTACTGGATTTGACGGGCAAAAGAAGTTACACCCTATGGCTGTAATTTCCCGTCAGTTCGTAGTTAGACTCCAAATCGATGAGAAGCTGAATCTCTTCATCTGACCATTTTTTCCTGCTGTCTGGCGCCACCCTGACGTGACCAGTTTCAACTCTCCTCTTTTCCACACGAACGGTGGGATGCCGATGCCTCTCATGTTGAGACAGACCTGATTGAGTTGAAAAATCTTTGACACAGACCTTGCACACGAAGGGGAGGTTTACTCTGCGAACGCTAGAACACACAGAAAAGTGACATCCTGCTGCATGAGGTCCCCTGAATTCCTTCGAGCATTTGGAGCAGCTGAAGAAGATGTCAATATTCGGATGCAACAATCTGTGGTGTCTGGCCAGGAAATTCGCCTTCTGAAACCAGGCAGGGCATTGGTGACAAACTCCAGGCTCAAATGGATAATTGTAAACTGAGTTTCTAATTCCGGGTTCTTGGTCCACTGATGCAATTGGACTGATTCTAGTGGCCATTGTCGGTCTTGCGCAAGCTTACCTCCATCGCTCTCTTGAAAGCCGGACAGTTGTTATCATTTATATCGTGATTGCTGTGTTTGCTGAATCTCTTGCAAGCTCCACAGACTGGTGGCTTGTCCTTGTTTGCACAATCTTTGGATTCGTGTCTTCCTGCACACCTCGAACAGCATGGATCCGCTTCCTTTCAGTACCTGGCTACGTTTCCCTAAATTTGGCATTTATAGCACCTTGGTACGTCCGCGAAGTCATTAATCCTACACGTTTCCAAGTTGCAGTAAACCCTGCCAATCGACCTTAGCCAATTCCTGATCGCAGTAGAACACTCTGCAACCCAATGTGTTTAGCCGCTCCTGTTGGACTTAATATTTTTCACAATCTTGAAATTTTGAGACCACTCCTGCTCTTCAACCCTCCCATTCGTGTTCAGGTCAAAAATCAACCCTTTAGTTTCTTCTTCTGGGATATCTTCTGGAAGGAAATAGATCATGGTGCCAAAACACCATGATCAACCACCTTGTGAGCCTCCACGTTCACAAGGAACGTGAAGGCTCACCCGTGCTCCTCCTACCAGACTATCTTCAGGATAGTCTTTAGGATAGTCTTTAAAATATCTTCAACTTACCTGAAGAAATATCTTCAGGTAAGTTGAAGATATTTTAATTTAGTTTATTTAATTTTATTTGTCACGTAATTATATACGTGAATTATGGGGCTTTATTGGTATTTATTTGGAGGTACCTTTTAAGCAGGTTTTTTTTTGTTTTTAATTAATTTAGTGTGTAAATGAATAATAATGGTGAAACTTTTGGTTTCTGTATGATCTTGTTGGCTCCCTCCTTGTTGGCTGTGATGATGGCCAGACTACCACCCCTTATTTTCCGGGTCCTGTCTACTAGGATGAAATCTTCCCTAACCTTCACCAGCTCCTTAACCCTTCTGCTTGTTTCTTCCGAGGTAAGTGCTTGTTCGCCATCCTCCCTTGTCTCTGGATATATTAACACCACGTTGTCCTTTGGGATGCCTGGTTGAATACCGCGACCTAGATGTTCTGCGTAGGAGATCCTGGGGAAGTCCTCCCTTTCAACAGCCCTTTCCTTGGTTTTCCTGACTGGGTCCATACCCACAAAACCCGACAAAGCGTCGGATACCGCCTTGGAAAAACTTCCTTCCTTATTATAGATCGGAGCTCCTCACACATACCCTCATATGTCTCTCTGTTGTGCCTCTGTAGTTTTAGTTTGATTGACTGAGTCTTGATTGAATTGATTTGCTCCTGAATTTACAATTGAGCAGACGCCCCAACTCTCCTCTTCTTAACCTTTCTGTCGATGACCTTGACAAAGTTATCAAGAGATTGGTCCAGAACAACAATCGGGTCCTCATCTTCAAGGATCTGGCGTGAAGCACTGCTTTCCCCTGGCTCTTTTTCTATCACCTTACTAGAGGTCTTGACCATAGTTGAATCATTTCTTAAGTCCTTACAACGAAGTAAATCCATTTAAAAATTTACAGAATTAATTATTTTTTAACTATGGGGCAGATACATATAAACCCATTAATACTGTATATAGGTAAAACTACAACTCTCTATCGATTATAAGTAATTTCAATGTACAGTAAGTACCAGAAATAACGTTTGTAGACCGAAAGTCACAAATTCTATATAGAATCCCAAAACTTTTATGTAATTTTGGATACTATTAAAACAACTTTTTAATTTAGTTTTTGCCCATAATCCTAACTATTTTTGATTAATTTGTGGTTGAAATTTAGATTTTTCCTGTAAGAAAAATATTTAAAAAATTTTTCCAATTTATTATCTATTAACAATTTTGATAAAGAAACATGCCCTAGCCCAAAAACGTCTTAGACTCTCCTTTTAAATATTTCTCATTAACACAATATTTGTTTTGTAATAATTTATTATTTTCAATAAATATACAGATTGACAGATATCATTAAAACTTATAGAAAATTAAAACTAATTACCTGATAACTCATATTTTATGATGTGATATTATTTAAAATGAGGACCTAATGATGTTAATGCTTAGGCATTTTTGTTTAACTTACAATGTTCAGAGATAATGGATGTGGAATTTTCCCTATGTTCTTATCGGAAAAAAATAAATTCCAACCGCCATTATTTCTTAAGCCGTTTGAATTATGGGTACAAATTAAACAATTAAGTTGCCTTCAAATTATGTGGAGAAACAAAAATTTCATTAAAGTGGGGGTTTGAATTAAAATTTAGCGATTTCCGGTTTAGAAAGATTACTACAAAGGTGTAAAGGGTGTAAAGGTGTATCAAGGTGTACACTCTGTTCATTGAAATTAGTGATGATTCATATAGCGTAACCAGTGTACCTATAACAGCATGTACATTTTTTTGTGAAAATGAATTATATCAATTTTAAAAGGAGTGTACAGAAGTGATCTTGGGTACCCGATATTAGTTAACTGCTAGAAATAATTGCTTTTTAATATTTACATGCCATATATTTATTTCTTTGGCAGAATGGATTGTACTTGGCAGTTTTTAATCTCCTTTAGCTTCTTTTCAATAAATAATTCCAACAGTTTCACTTCGTTGCTTTTAATGTTTAAAAAAGTTGAAAGTTATATATTATTTCGTTGTTCCCTTTTCTATTCTTGTGCATAAAAATTACATACTTTTCATGGAAAATAAGATTAATTTAATAATTACATGGAATAATTTGTATTTAAAGACTTTTTAATAATATTACGCTTATACATATAGGTTAAATTGAACGATTATAAATATTTTAAGGTTTTAAGATACTACATTTGATTTTTGACGGAGCAAGTGCCAAAAAATCGCTTTGGTACAAGTTAGAACGATACTTTTCATCATAACTAGCGTATGCCTATTTTTGTTTACATTTACGTGTTTAAAAGTTAATACAAATGATTTAAAATGTAAAAACAAATGTGAAAGAACCACTAACCCCCGTAGTGGGCAACGAAAAACTAATTAAGAGCATCGAAAGTATAAATTCAGAGAGAGGGAAATCAGCTGATCGTTTTTTGTTGCTTTAAATTAGAGCTTAGGAAGGAGTTATTTTCGTTGATATCCTCTGTCATCAAAAATATATAATTTTTGCATGCGGAGTGATGACAAATATTTATTGTTCGTATGTGATGCGTGGAAGAGATTCTTTACACATATCATATGTTTATTCTGAACACAGAACATTTATATACCTTGAGTCAAAACATAATTGGTATTCTAGTTATACTTGAGTTGTCAAAGGGGAGTTAATTACTTCTTTTTTAAAATAAACGTAATACTGAGGAATAATTTTTCTAAATTTAGAATTTCGAGTTTAATATACTTTTATCTTAAAACTTCACTCCGTTGTTTGTTAAAGAATAAACTTGGTATTCTTCAGAGCATCTGCAAGGAGTCACATATCCATTCTCTTTAACTTGCCTGAAACACAACTGGGAAGTGGCTCCAGTGTGAGTTTTGAATAAGCAAGTGAGAACCTCCCGTGGGGCCAGCGCGTGATGTGGCGTGTGCTGGAGGAGATTCTTTGTCTTTTATCTAACCTTTATTTGTAGCCTGTATGTTCCATAAAATACATATTGTATATATGTTCCTTAATATCTAGGAATAACCTTATTTTTCATTTTAATGAATTCTCTATGTCAATATTTAAGTTCTCATTTTAGTATAACTGTAGATAAATGAAAGCGGCCTGAATCATTTGAAAAAAATCTCATCTTCAACTCCTCATCTTCAAAAACCTGGAGTCTAGACATCGTTCAATTCCATGGATCGAAAGTATCGTCTTGGCAGTGGTCCCCCATGATTGCCTAAGCTTTGTAAAAAATAAAGCAAGTTTCCCATGCGATACTAACTCTCAGTTAATTGCTGATCTCTGTCCCCTAAAAGTTTAAAGGTATAAAATATTTAGTGCGTAGTGTTCTTTAAAAAATGAATAATAAATGTGCCTTTGAGAACATTAAATAGAGCTTATGTTGAATATAAAATTTTATTTATTTGGTTGCGACGAATGATTGGAATATTCCACTTCGTAGGTCATAAACTACCACTTACACTACACCAGCGTTTTAAAAGTATTTATTACTAGCATAAAAATATTATAATATAAAATTAAGTTCATTATCTGTATAAATGCATTTATTGTAAAATAAATTGAAAAAAAAAATTGTAAATTGTAAAATAATTTGGAATTACATCTAAAATACGTTTTTAATATTATTGTAATTATGCCAATACTAATTATAAGATTGTTTTGAAAATAAGTATTTATGTATTTTATTGTATTTAGCACTTCAAATAGAAATGTATACTTAAACATTACTATTGCATCTATTACTGCTTCCGTTTTATGTTAATGTTGGTAGTGGGAGAGGACCCGCTTTAAGCCTATGAATATTTATAACTTGCATCAGCTGTTGATGTAACAAACACTTCAAGCCTGTTAGCATACATGCGATGTATAAACTGTGCTTCTTGATTGTCTGTAGTACTGTGAAATTTTTCAAGGTGAAATATAATACAGTAATAAGAATTTCTTAGTATAGTCATAATATTGATGGTTAATGAAGTCAGTTTACATATGGAAATTTATTGGTCTCGAAAGCACACTAGAAAAGTAATAATATTGTTTTTTTTATTATATTTATCCTATTATCTGTAAATTAAGTTATTGTTAGAAAAATAAAAAAAAATAATTACAGATAACTAAATTCTGTTTTGTACTGTGTACTACTGACACGTTCTAGGTTAATCTTTTTAGATTTAACATGTTTTAATGTGTCATTATAGTGATGTAAAACAATGCTTTTATAAAATTTAACATATTAGGGCTTTAAACATTTATTAACCAAAGGAAGTTACATTATTTATTTAGTTTTAGTTTGTTTACTTTAAAAACTATTAGACTATCCTAAAGAATTCGTCTTTCTCTTTATGACAATAATCTTGAAACAAACAAAATATTTGGCCCCTGAACTACAAATGTAAAGACTTAAGTTTTGTAACTGTCGGTGTTATTTTTGTGCAACGCATCTCTCTTGGATGAATCATTTTATTTAATAACAACCTGATGATGATCCCATTGCAGCAAAACTAGTTAATGGGAGAAAAACACTATTGAAAATTTTTTAATTGCTTATCACATTATTAGTTTTACATTCTCAGAAAAAGACAACCTGGTTCACCTGGTTACACTATTGCCCGGGTGTCTCCGACGACACCTGACAGGCCATCCCCTCTTGCCCACAGAGGGTAGAGATACCCCTGGAGGCCACAATCATCTTAGAGGGCTGTCGGTTGACTCGGTCACATGACCATGATGGCATGGCGATGACAGATTATAAGGTTACCTGTCTCATTTCGTGTACAGTGATTTGGACGCGATTGCTGTTTAGATCTTTATGAAAATGAATGGCTGGAGTAAGCCCGAAATGTAAAAACCAAAATATACCTTGTGATGATGTAATTCGATAAGAGATTACATACTAGTGTCCGAAAGGTATAGTGGAATTACCATAGTGAGTAGGATAATATATTAATTATTATATGCATCTTAAAAAAAGAAATGCATATATATTAAATTTGGTATTTTGTCTGGAATTCCTGTTCCAATCATTTATGTTTGATTTTATCATTAAAGCAATTCTTGCCTCACAGATAAATTAAAATGTCTGGAGAGAAACTTTGTATAGGACTTTCCAGTGTACACCAAACTTTTCTCTAAAACGATTCTAATTAATTGTATTTCATGTATTAAAGGTATGAGTTGGAATGGTTTAGTTGAAAAGTTTAAGGTAAAAACATTGATGCCTCTCCCATCTTTGATGCTCCTTTTTAGTAGTTTTTATTAGATTTAATCAGTCTTAGTTATCTAGGTATATGATGTTTTAAATGTAAGAAAAAAATTTATTCTTTCTTCAATGATATAATTATATGGTTGTCAGAAAGCAAATAAAATGATAGGATTATATAATAATTATTAATAAAAATATATATATATATATATATATAGCAATCATTTTCAAAGTAAATTGTTTAAATAATACTCTATTATGCCAGTTTTCGTTAAGATGAAAGTGTACAGCAACAAATGAAGAGGTTCGAAAAACTAACCTCAATTAAAACAAACAAAAATTAGAGAGGTCTCTGTACTAATGGGAATGTGCAATTTTAAAGCATCCCTGAGTTAAAGAAAGTATTACATAACTGTTTATGTCATAGTATTAGTCCTTCTTTACATACGTATAATTTTCTCTTAAATTATAGCAATAACAATTAGACATTAATTTGATGGATGGTCAACAGGCTAACGTTTAATTTTATTTTTATTATGCTAATTGCACTACCTTTTTAACAATCCAAATGAAGCTTTCATGGGTTGAACCGATTGTACGATATCACTGTTACACAACACGCAATTGTGTGATAAGGTCATCCGATGACGACGTTTCCTAGGTAGAAATATCATTGATATTGATACATTTTTGTTTTTTGTGTTTTGATTTTTGTTGGATAAACGTTGGAACTAAACAATATTCGTCAAACTCATTGTGTTATTCAAGTAAAAAAGAGGTTACTACTCACTAAATAAATTAAAGATATGATAATATAAATAATAATAAAGAAATAATTATTTATTTTCCAATGGATAGTACAAATTCAAACAGTGTTTGTTGCAGAATGCATATTTAAAAAATTACAATAAATAAATGCAATATACAGTACAAAGAAATACCACAATCCATAGAAAAATGTAGCGGTTCTTAAGGAAAGCATGAGAAGGAACCTCCCTCAGTTGAGAGAAGTGTGTAATCAAAATCCTCCCATGTAATGAAAACAAAACGATACAACACTATAGAAAGGAAAAACTAACATTACAGAATTCGTACATCATTGAACTTAATTTAAAACAAAACATTACCCATTCCACTGTATAATAGCTACTAACTACAGCTTAATATACAATTTCAAAGAAATATTCAACACATTCATAACCCCAAAGATACGGTTTTAAATCAAATTTAAAGGTTTTTAATTCTGTCCCTAAACTACTTTGAAAGCTAACATGTATAAAATTCTCGGTGTACTATTGTTATAGTATTGTTGATGCATTCTAAGTTTAGATCTTGGAACAGGTACCAAAACAGTACTACTCCAACAACCCAAGCAATAGCTAATTCTGAAACCAAGCAAAGCATAATAAAAATTTAATAAAACCTTTTGGGACACTAATTTCTCAGAAAGTAGAATGTACGTAGTATTCCATACAATTCTCTTTTTAGTTTCTGAATATAAGGTTTCCATGATAATTTAAAATCGATTACTGAACTAAGATATTTCATATCATCTACTTGTAGTATCTGCAGGCAGTTAAAGTTAAAAGAATTACAATTCACATCATGGTAGAAGCGAGGGACTAAAAATCGGGTGCAGTCCGTTCTTTATGATTAAAATTTTTGAATTTAAAGTTTTTTTCACTTAGAACGTAATGTAATTTTTACCCAGCCAATCACGAAAATATTTTATAATTACTCTACTTAAATAACTAGTATTTACTAGTGAGACAATAAAAAACACTATATGATAGATTCTAGGATGGCTAACTAAATACTTACAATAGTTAAAATAATTTATTAAACAGACTATTTTTACTATAGGAATTGATTTAATGCTAAACAAACAGCAGTTATTTAATTTGCATTAATGTTACTCACGATAGTTCATTACTTGTCATATTATATTAAACGAGAAAGTTTTGTAGTGGGGTATGTGGTTGGAAATTATTTCGCAAAGTACAGGCGAAAAACCGTTCCGGAGGGTGACGAATTATCCTTGAATAGAAAAAATGGCAGTTTAATTCATCAAAACGTTTAAAAAACTCTTTTTTCTAAAATCGTTAATAAAAATAATATTTCTCCATAAGAAAAGCATTGAAGTGATCACCTGATTATAAAACTGCCTTCGAAATGTAAGTCCCGTGTTTAATCCATGTAACCTGATTGTGCACTGAAAACGAGAATGGTTTGTAGTTGTGTTTGTGGGTCGACATTATTTTCAAAATAACAATTGGGAAAGGGTTATGGTGGGTGAAAAATTATTCTTGGGTATAAAATAATTATTATTTGACTAATCGAAATACTCCGACTATTTCGTAAAAAAACTTTAATAAAAATAGTTTTTTCCCATTAAGAAAAGCATTTTAGCAATCGGATGTTTTGAAAAACTGTCTTGAAAATGTAACTTCCGTATTTAACCCATGAACCCAGTTTGTGCCTTGAACGAAGAAGATTTATATTTGGGTTTGTGGATGGAAGCTATTTCTTTCACAAATGAGCCTCAAAACGATAAGTAAGGGGAATAACTATTCATTGGCACGGGAAATGGGTACTTTAATTCACTACATGATTGAAACGCTTAGATTATCTTGCAAAAGTCAATAAAACACATTTTTCTCTAAGAAAAGCCCAAATCAATCAAATGTTTTGAAAACTGTCTTCGAAAGTCCCTTGTGTGACCAGGGCCCACAGAAACCTGAGGGCTTGCACACATTTTTTGCTACGTGACCAGATGCGGCCGAATTTCAGTTGTCAATTGTTTAAGTAGCCTGACTCATGATAAGTTTTTACGCATGGTTTTAAATACATGTACATTTAAAGTCACAAGTGTTGCATATAATTATAATTCTTATTAAATTACGAATTGAATGTCAGTAATAAATTGTCAGTAATGTCAGTAATCTGCTTTAAAAAAATTAAAGCTCACTGTTTAGGTAAAAAAAATCTTGAATTTCCACCTCTGTAGGATGTATTTACTCTTTTGTAAACGGGTTTTACATTGCTTGAAGATATTACAGTACTAGAAGTAAAAAATTCAATTAACGCAAAAAATCAGTAGTTGGCCAGTTAGCTTTTTTATTTTTGATAAAACAAATTAAATTGAAAATTTTGGGTTGTAAGATAAACAGAATATCATGGCCCCTGTCATACTTCACTGATGGATTCAAATTGGTAGCCATATGGGACTTAAGACAATCTCTGCAATTTCGCCACTCCACTCCGATTGTTAGAGCTGTAAACGGCCATCATAGGCCTAGATATTCTAAGTTGTCAAAAGTGTGTCATTTGCAAAGAAATGAAATATTATGTAAACCAATGTATCTAGAACAAACCAAGGTAGGTGTTACCAACAGCTGATTAAAACGGTATTGCACCTTTGATGTCGTCATGTTGTTTATCTTGACACAACTGTGAAAATATTCAAAGCAAACCACTCTTGGTTTGCTTTGAATATTTTAAGTTATGCACCTTTGATGTCATCGATTTTGTTATTGCTTTTGTTATGTCACCTACCTCTTTCTCATTCTAGATTTCTTGAAGTAAACAGCTGATGAATATTGTAGACAAAAGCATAAATTGAAAAAAAATTGACTTTGTTTCGTAATACAAAATATTAGGATATTGTTTGACTTTACAGTAATGGTATCATTTTGTTCATTATTTTATTTACATTGCAATATATAAATTGTATCTAATAACCTATAATATAATTCCTAAGAGATGGGAAATAAGTTAAGGATGTCACGTTTTCACAATGTTATCTTATGGAAACTTGTGCTGCAGATCGGATGCATGTAGTCACGTGACTTTGGTGGTGAGAGGACGTATGCAGTTTTCGTAGGCTTCTGTCAGGACACGCACGGGCTCAGGGACTAGATATCTAATTTAACTATGCAGTCGGGTTCATGTCCAAACTTCCGTTTAAGGAGTACTTTTAATCTGCTGGGAAAATGTTATGTAGAGATGTGAAGATATAGGAATATATGTGCAGAAAAATATATTTTAGGACATAATGTTGCCTGTAGAAGAGAACTAAAACTTTAACATAATCTGTTAACACAAACATGAGTTTCAGTTTCTCGTCGTTACAACCGAATATAGAAACAAGAGAGAGACTTGATTGCATTATTTAGAAAGTCAAATTAAAAGTAATAGTGAGTGTGGTGGAGAGGCTTTTTTTGTGATTGAAGTCATAGTCCACATTACAGGAGTTTTGCCTCGTGCTTATATAGAGGATGGAACAGGAGTTTGGTCTCGCACTTATGTAGAGGATGGAACAGGAGTTTGGTCTCGCACTTATGTAGAGGATGGAACAGGAGTTTGGTCTCGCACTTATGTAGAGGATGGAACAGGAGTTTGGTCTCGCACTTATGTAGAGGATGGAACAGGAGTTTGGTCTCGCACTTATGTAGAGGATGGAACAGGAGTTTGGTCTCGCACTTATGTAGAGGATGGAACAGGAGTTTGGTCTCGCACTTATGTAGAGGATGGAACAGGAGTTTGGTCTCGCATTTATGTAAAGGATGGAACAGGAGTTTGGTCTCGCACTTATGTAGAGGATGGAACAGGAGTTTGGTCTCGCACTTATGTAGAGGATGGAACAGGAGTTTGGTCTCGCACTTATGTAGAGGATGGAACAGGAGTTTGGTCTCGCACTTATGTAGAGGATGGAACAGGAGTTTGGTCTCGCACTTATGTAGAGGATGGAACAGGAGTTTGGTCTCGCACTTATGTAGAGGATGGAACAGGAGTTTGGTCTCGCACTTATGTAGAGGATGGAACAGGAGTTTGGTCTCGCACTTATGTAGAGGATGGAACAGGAGTTTGGTCTCGCATTTATGTAGAGGATGGAACAGGAGTTTGGTCTCGCACTTATGTAGAGGATGGAACAGGAGTTTGGTCTCGCACTTATGTAGAGGATGGAACACTCCCCTTTACAGAGGAGATGTTTATCTGACTTTAAAATCGCAAAAAGGTCGTAATAGCTTGTAAACCTTACCGTAGCACGTTGGGATTAAACAACTATTCAAGACAAAAACTGAATTAAAGATTAACCTACAATTTTAAAATTTAACACTGTAAAACATTTATTAGGCTATTTTACAGAATTAGATCTTTAAGTCATGAATATCTATACAAAATTGAGTTTGTAAGGTCCAATTCGGATATTGCCCTACTGTATAATTGGACCCGATAAATCAAAAATGGAATTCTTTCTCAATTAAAAATTCTTAAGTTATTTCTGAAGATTAAAAGAGAAAATACGTTGTCTTGTGGATATTATTTGATATGATACGATTCTAGTCGAAACTCATATTTTATTTCATGGGCTATGGAATTCATAAAGATGATTAGTTGTTATTTTTGGTACACAACATTATCAATTTCAAATCAACATAGAATATTTTTCTTTAAATAAAAAAATACAACTTACTAATCCTAGAGTGAAGCTTGGTTCCACGGTACTTTACATGTAAAGTAAAAAATAAATAAATAAAAAAAATTAAGTGAAAGCTCAATATTACGAATGCATTGAGAAAATAGATTTAAATTGCAGCATGCATACGAACATAACATTCAATAGGTTGTTTAACTATATCTAACCTCTTGTTTCTTTTTAGGATTTTTACACATAGTAAAAATTTAAATATGTTGGCTAAATATCAAGATAGATGAAATTTTCAATTTCCTTTTCATTATTTACAGGTGCATTACATAATGTTATTGTTTGAGTAAAAGAATTGAGTTTAATGGTATTGTTAAATACTAAAATTATTACGAAATAAACATTACTGAGTGTATTTAAGATGGCAACAGATATAAACATAAGCTTAGGATAAAAGGGTAAAATATGATCAAATATATTTTAACAATACGATTAAAATATTCCGTATTTGGTTGATGCAGAGATAAATGATACGACAACGCTGTGCAAGGCGAGTGGATGGATGAATATAAATTTAATGGCGTGTAAACCTGCCGTCGCTGTTTAAATTAACTCAAGCCACAACACGTTTCCCTTCAATGTTTATAATTGAAACATTTTAAACAATGAGGATTGTCAATAATGAATGCTGCATTATTGCAGCATTTTTTTATATACTGCATTTTTTCCGCTTATAAAAGCTGCATTTTACCATAATGCTGCATTTTTATATAATGATAATCAATGTGTATTTATAAAATATAATTGTAAGTTTATTGAAAAAAAAAAACTTTAAATTAATTAGCTCTTTACCCATCCTTCACACAGGGTGAGAGTTCGTTTAAATGAATTATGCTATGTAAACTTATTCACTAATGTAATATGATAGCTTTACTATTTTTTCTTACTGTAACTAGGCAGTTTTTTTAACAATTTAAAAAGTGCCAGAAATATCAAACATTGGTTTTGTTTTGGTGTTTTGTAAAAAAATATACGCCTTATGTTGTGATATTAAACAAACCAGATTGAAAATTTACAAAAACACTGATATGAACACGTTTATTCCGTACATTAGGCTCATAAAAATTAATAACTTAAAATCAACTCTAAGAATCTTTAAAGAGACATATAGACTGGACTTATGGTAGAACAGCCCAGTGGTTCTTTAGTCAATCGAAGTCAACTGTGCCGAACTTGTTTCTTTATAGATCCACAGGTATATAACCTCAAAGGATGGTTAAGCTTTATTTGGAAAAAGTCCCATGTATTTTTAAAAGTTTGCGATTAGGTCAGTTTCAAAATTTACAGTCTCTTGATGAAGCATTATGAGGCGTAAAATAAATTGTTGGAAACATTTTATTTTTTAAATTATTTAATATTTTTAAAAGTATTCAATATTTAGTTGATATACGTTATACATTTATAATATAGTTTTTTAAAAATATTTTGTATTTATAAAACATAAAAATTACAATGCCGAATTTACTACTAACAGATTCATAATCTGCTACAAAAAAGACGAAATATCTACCTCAACCTAAAAGTTTACTTTGATTTAAAAATGTTT